>CM060846.1:258668011-258818011 GCA_030762175.1 Metallyticus violacea | reverse complement strand
AATTTTGTTTCTTTGACGCTCATGTTGAAACATTGTAGATGTCGAAGATCAAATACCCTTTTAACTGGAATATGATGGAGGGGAACATTAGGCATAAAAGTATAGCAGCATTTTTTCTGCCGCTTCCTCCAACTTCTTTAATTTTAGTGAAAAAAGACATTGCATTCGTTCTTTATCAACTTCTCTTTCTGTTAATAATTCAAAATACACATGATAAATACAAACAGGATTCATATGCTACACTGTCTCTCTGCTGCATTAAATCACGTTATAGTTCTCTAAATGTTTATTGGAAGGAGCTGAATAATAGGTTTGTTTATTTAGATAATGAATTAAATTTATGCAATTTTCCTATAAAATGTGTCATATACTCTCGGCGATAACACATTTCCTTTAGAGTGTATTGCATGAAATGCGTTATAGAAGAAAATATTGTGGAGAAACGACTTAAAAGTGTTCTCATATTTGTTCGATAAGCTGTAATCACTTGGCTTTCTAAAAACAATACATTCACGTGTAATCTACGGAATCTCATGACTAAGAATCGCAGAAGTATATGTTGGGTTAAGGTGGCAGTAAGTTTCTGTTAGATTCGGATTAAACAAGCAACAGAAACTTTGAGCAGAATTCGAACAATAAACAAATTATAAACTAATATGTGTACAGATATTTTTGGCCTGCATCCGCAAATGAATGCAAGCCACGTGTGGCAAAATCACGCTGGTTGAATTAATAGACAAGTCCTCATCGTATTTTTACGTGCATAACTTGGATTAGCAAAGAATATGTACACACCATATGTTTTATTTCGTAATGGACATTAACGTGTGTCTTAGGAGTTATTTTAAGTATTTTCCACCTGCAGTCACACATTTTTGCCATCGTTTGTGAAATTTTCGTTCATTTCCAGCAACGTAGCTTGTGCAATTCTTCCAACTTCTACACTGATATTTTTTCTAAGTTTCTCTGCAGTATACGAGATATTAATGCGGACTTTATCATTTGATTTCTTTGTTTTAATTGCAAAATTTCAATAAATTTTAATGTGATAAAATCTACACCATTGATACATTGTAATTAATAACAGAGGTGTGCGCCAATAGATAACACCAGGCCTGAGTAATACAGAGTTCTCAATGGCAAAATGTTCTATTATATATACACAATCCTTGCTGTCGTTAGAGCAAAACTTCCACTCAATGTTAATGCAGTCATCTGCACTTCCTAAGCCATTGCTGTGTCATTGGTCTATCACACGTTGCACTCAATTGCCATATGTATATAAACCTCTTGCACGAAGTTTTTTTTTAAAGAATTTTACGACACTTCAATTGTGCAGTTCACCACGATTGATTTCTTTGAATTTGTACCACACTTCAATAGAACATCTCCAGTCTTAAAGTCGGTCCTGGTGGTGTGGTGGTAACCATACTTGCCTTCTATACCCAAGATCGCGGTTTTGAACTCCGCCAGGATCGATGGATTTTTTCGGGAGTAAAAAATTTAAGTATGGCTTCCTTCGTAAGGGAAGTAAAGCCGTGGGTCCCGTGTCGTACATTTACGGTACGAAAAAGAACCTTAAGCCTGAAAGAAGAGGCCTCTGAGCAAAATTTACCGGCCGTTTCACGCTCTGAATAGAAAGGGACGCTGGTGATCTGAGATGTTAAAGAGCGTCCGTAAATAAACAAATAAAAAAAGCAATCTTAAACGTTGCCTACACCCTAAATTAAAAAACCGTTCCAATCGTTCCACACGCTAAATTTACCAGAGAATTAAACATTACTGATCAGGTAACTATGTCCCCAAAAATGTTATACCATATTATCAGCTTTGTTTTCCCCGCAAGTGTTTTGCCAATGGGCAAGTGCGCCGCTCACGCCTTATGACGTCGTTTAGTTTTGAGCGAGTCAGTTTTTGTGTATATTTTGAACTTTTAAAGCATTACAGGTAACGTAAGTTTACATTTGTGAACCACGTGTAGTCACAGGAGTATACATGGAGGTTTTTCGTCAGTTAGGGATCTCCATTTCAAGTCATTCTGGCATCACTTTTTCGTCATATCGACAAGACTTTGAACGCTTCGACGCAAGAACCCCGTGAATCGGTGTTAAGGGTTAAATTGCTGATGACTCGTTTACTTAAAAATCCAATACTACTAATGCTGTGTGACTAATGGAAATGTTATGCATAGTAAATTAGAGGACCGGTGAAACGAAAGCGGGGAAAGGTGCAGTCCTAAGATCAAGGTCAGATTCTAATACCATCTCCGTCGCGTAACCGCCATGGGTGGCCGAGATCGTTAAATCGCGGACTCGTGAGCGGGAGGTCTGGGGTTTGAGTCCCGCCAGGACCGTCCTCCCTGACTGAGGTTTTTTCCAGGTTTTCCTCAGTCCTCATAAATGGCAAATGCCGGGGACGTACCCTAAACTTAGGCCTGGAACGTTTCCTGCCTTAAAAATAAATTCTTTCCCATAATATCATTTCATTTCATGTATCACCAATGTCCATCGCCTGTGGTGCCTCTGCAGCAAAACGGGCGTTAAACACTATTCATTCATCTCCGTCGCAAAGTAATGTTACAAGGATCGGAGCACTTCAGAAACACCTGCTATTGAAAACAATGCTATAACCAATAAACAGTTTAGTGTAAAACGTTACATCGTGTGATTATTGAAATAAAAAGTATTACCTCCCGATCCAGTTGAGCGCGGCTCAACAAAACAGCTGAAATGACCCCAGATTCAGTTATCTGAAAGAGTAGGCAACAGGCAGAAGCAATCAATAAATTCACTAAACAAAACCGCTTCAAACTGACGCCCAAAGTGTGGGGGTATTTATAAAAAGCACGCTACAAACTGGTTCCCAACGTTTGGGGCAGCTACAGCTACGACAGAAAACGCTTTAAATTGAAGCCCAGTGTGTAGCTGCCATATCGAAAACCGCTTCGAATTAGCGCCAACATCGTTTGCCCTCGGATCTGTTATCAGAGGGCAAAAACGAGGACGTTAAGGAGGACGACACTACAAGGAATCACTCAGGCATAGGAATGACTGCCGGTTAGCCATCGGCGAAGACCAGGACAACGAGCAACAGGACGATACGGAAGCCCTTGGCTGAGGACGAGGAGGAGCTTTAGCGTTTGTTATAAATGAAAAGACATGAGGAAAAGGTAAGGGACATGTATTCAATGATAAATAATATATATATGTATATATATAATGTCTAGTAATATTAGATTTTAAAGATTGTATATATATATACATATACATATACATATATAGTACTTATGTGTGTGATAATATTTTAAGAAGTAATCGAATATACAAAATGGCCTTGGAGGTGAGCTCTAGAGTGTAATTTCAAATTTGTCAAGAGTTGGCAGGGTAGAAATTAATCGAAGCAGATATAAATGCTCGGCAATGTAGTTTAGGTATGGAGGAAAAATTGGCTTTGAAGATGATCTAGTTAATGCAACAGTTTGGGTAATCGCAGCAGTACCAATCAGAGTTACAAGGAGAATTAGAAAATTAGCTGAGTAGTTAGTAAATAAGCTTAACTAGAACCAAAGGGAATTGCAGCAGCATCAAACAGAGTTATAAGAACTATTAGAGAATTAGCTGAGGGAGCAGTTAATAAATAAGCTTAGTAAATATCAGAAAGAATCAGAGCAATAGTTAGACGGGGAATTTGAGGAAAGTGAAACGAACTTAAACGAGATAAATGCACAGATGGGAAAATCAGAAAGAATATATAGCAAAATATGCAGTTTCACACAAGATGTAGGGTCGAATTTAATGAAATTAAAGACCTTAAAGATCGTTTTCAGGAAAAGGTAGTAACAAATGCAAGCAGGGCATGCTGTTCTGAGAAAGAAGTGTGATAAGTATGAAACACAAACAAATAATGAATTAAGAATAGTCAAAATATAATTAAAGATGATAATACATCAACATTATAAGAAATTCGAGCAGTAAAGCTCCCAATGCAAGATCTGGATGTAAATCGAATACGGAAAAATAACGTTTATCGAGAAAACGAACATTATTATAGTAACCGGTATGTTTAAGGAATGTAACAGACAAAATAATCAAGAACCACCTAACATCATAGAGAACCACAGGATGGTCGAACAGACAGGAACGTCAGCGTGAATGATATGAATAAAGGTTTTGTAGGCAGAATAAGGGAAGGTAATCAGTATCGTCAGAGAGCACTCCAATGGATTAGAGATCGGCGATACAAACATAGAGCATAGGAAAATGATAATCAGAAGTGGCAATAACATAGACAACAGGCGAATAGCGTTACAAGTCGAAATAACCCATATACGATCCCCAAAGAGGAATGGAAAACAAGAGTACACAGAAAATCTGGAAACCAGCACAACATGAACGCGCCTGTAAATGGAAATGAAAACAGACAGATTGTCGACCGGCAGCAGGGAAACCTGTGTCCCCTATCGATCGAGACCCGAGTAATTCTAATGATGATAACCACATTAATGTACAGGGGCCAATTAAGCCAATTAATATAATTACTAAGAACGCTGTCCTAAACCACTAGAAGAAACTCAGAATGATGACACAGTAAGCGATCCTCCTAAAATTAAAGTAAATATTGCTCATTTGAACGTTGAAGATGTAATGGATGCTGGAGGAAGTAATAGTTTTTGTAGTGAAATGAGCCATAATAAGTTTATGGCCCAGAAAAGAAAAGTAGTGTATTTACCTGCATGTGGTGTATTATATGCAGCTGCAGCAGGAAAACAGTGCGATGAGTAAACTTTCAAATTATAATGCAAATTAAAATAAATGATATTTTGGAATTTGTGTTTTAGTAATAATGTGTCTTGTAGTGGACATCATCCTAGGATGAGGCACATTCTATGTTTGAAGGACTATTGTAGATTTTGGAGGTAAACTTAATAATAATAATAATAATAATAATAATAATAATAATAATAATAATAATAATAGGAAGCAACGGATACGATTAATAATTAATTTGTGAGAAATAGAATAAGATAGAAAAACATTTGGATCCGAAGGAGAACATGTACTGAAACGAGATGTTTTCTTTGTAGAATATGTTAATACAGGATTGAACTATGTGATGATGGAGGTAGGAAATGTAGCAATAGGACTAGTGTTAATGAAATAAATGTATTTGCTAACTCTTTAAATGTATGGAGGAGACGCTGGTGTAAAAAATACTCCAGATAGAATACATAATATTATTGTCAGGCTACTGATTAATAGTATAAGAGATGAAAACGACGAGATCACATGAAGGTTACTGCATAGAAAGTACAAATGGAGCATTGGCTAGACATTCTTGACAGTATTGATAAAGAACGTGAAAGTATTCTAAAAAAAAGCTGGGATTATGCTCGGTATACACACATAATTTCGAAATTATGGACATAAATCGTACACAAGTAAGCGTAGGCCAACTCCAATAGCAATCCAAGGTCAATCTGATGACGTAATAAATAGTATGATTTATGATGGTGTAATAGAAATAACAAATTCCCAGTTTGTTAATGTCTTGTGTTGGGCACATAAAAAGAAAGGGAAACTCCGGATGCTAATAGATGCTCGGAAGATTAACGCCCACACTTACCGGATAATTTTAGACGAGAGAGGGTCGACAATACACTATCGAAAGGAAGTTCTTTCTATAGTCTGGTTTCAACTTCGTCTTTCTGGAAGGTTCTCTTAGATGAAAGTGTATACATCCTTCTTACATAACGGACACAGTATCAGTTTATTAGGTGTGTTCGACCTTTCAACTAGCGTCAGTGCTCTATTGTGGGCATTCTATAAGCTTTTCGTGCCCACAGTTAAAGATTTCGCGGCATAGAACATAGATGACTTTTTAATATTTGACGATGATTTTGAACAGCATATACGACACATTGACTACGTACTAAAAGTTACGTGAACACGGTGAGGTTAAATAAAAAATTGTTTTTAAGAAGGGAGCAAAATTCCTGAATAAACAGATGTCCCAAAATCAGGGGTCATATTTTCAGATAAGTTAGATAACGTTTTTTAAGTTTTTTTTTGTTAAGAAAGCGGTCGGTTGCGATGTTTAGCTTCTGTGCAAAACATTATTATATTCTTAAATGTTTCCCCGCAGTTTGTTTACTCCTTCGAAAGAGCCTCAGTTCAATTTGGCAATGAAGTAGCCCCCATATCTTACAGCTACCTACGGCAATCACTGGATAAGACGGGATGGGCCCCTTGCTTGGCCGGCGTGCTCGCCTGACTAATCCTCTTGATTGCTACTCGTGGGGGCACATGAGTCCTTTGTTTACGAAACTCTTGCTAATTCCGTAGAAGATCCTGTAGCATGCATAGCTAGCTCATTTGATGAAATCAGAGACATGTCTGGCGTCTTTGAGAGAGTTTGAGTATGCGCGCTTTGTCTGGAAGTGAATCGGCCTGTGTTCCAACATCTGCTCTCAGATGATAATGATGTGCCAATTTGTTTAAGAATGCTAATTTAGCACTTCAGTAAGAGTTTATCAATTGTATTTTGTTTGTTCCTGTTATCGCGTATTCTTGGGTCAAAAGAATGCTTATATTATCATTGGCTTCGAATTTACATTTTCACATACCGGGCTACCCTAAACTCTTACTGTAACGTGATCCAGATAAGGACAAATCTTATTACATTGAACAGAACTGCGCAACCCTTGGGCTCCTTAATCAAAAGCGATTTTAAAACGGTAATCTATCCTATCCCAAAGTTTGTCGGTCAATTTTTGAGACACTCGGTTTAATATCAACTGATGGAATTAAGCAACCCGATAGCATTGGAGGCATAGAAAAGCTAGAGCGCCCTAGAAATGTATAACAATTGCATACGTTCTTAGTAATTGTGCAATACCAACCAAGATTTCTAGTTAATGGTGCTGCTGAAGTTGCCCCAATTCGAGAACTTTTGAAAAAAACGGGATAAAGGGGAAGTGCACGGATGTCGGACATCGGCATTCGACAGAATTAAAATACTTTAGAGCGACTGAGAGAGTACCTTCTTTTTAGCATTTATACTGGAACTTCGAACAATACACACGGAGCTGTTTTAATACAAACACACAAAGACAGCGAGGAGCACGTTGTTTTGACAGCATGAAGGGGGTGTTCTGGAGCATAGGCAAACTCATATGTAACAGAGCACGAAATAGCGGTCAATCAATTTGCACTACAAAATAGCATATTACATGTTTTAATAGAAAAATGTACACATTCGCCACGTTAGCTCACCCTTCATGGGTAAATGTAATCTCACTAATTCTATAATTTCGAGATATATCCAGGAAATTACGTCACCACAATAATGGAACACAATCCGGGGAAACAATAATTTTCAGTGAAATGCTTTTCAGTCTGAATTATTCCTCTAACATCCCGGAAACTATCTCCAGTTCAAATTACGAAATATTTGTGAGAGCCTGGAACGTGATGAGAAACATGCATTAAAGTTTGCTTTAAAAAACCTGAATTCATTGCAAGAGCAAGACGAGGAGTTGGGTGAAATCTTACGTAATGCCCCAGAAGTTAATGACCAAGTTACTGAAACCACAGTCCGGTATAAACAAACTATAAATTGCATGGCCAGGACGTAAAAAATGGAATCCTATTATTCCAAAGATGAAGGAAGAAAATTAATTGCCGCTTTCCATAATGTCTCGGCGCACTCGGAGGCCAAATATGCATCGCTAAATATTGCGGAACATTTTTATACATAGCATTTGTCTAGAATATGGCTTATTTTCGCGTGCCATTTATGTCAGAAGGTAAAACTGTTACATATAAAATATGATTTCGAGTCATAAACAATTATAACAAATCCACAAGTGCTCTCATTACAATCGACACCCACGGAGAGATGCCTAGGTATCAGTTCAGATATGTTATGCTCTCATCGATTAAGATTAAATCAGCAAATTTGTAATAAATGACACTTTAAAACTAGTAATACGCAACACTTTCACAAAGAAGATTATTGAAGACTACATTCCAAAATATAGCAAGATGGAACACATTCTATCAGATAACGCCACTGTACTTAAAAGTACTCATTTCAAAATATTCTCGAAAAACTAAACATATCATTGTTCAAACTATTTTCCGCAGAGAAATCCCGCAGATACACACATGTGAGACATAGCATTTTATTTTAGAAATTATGTCATGAAAAGACATACTGATTGGGTAAAGCACTTCGAGTAAGTTGCAAATATAACAAATATCAACATTAACCGAGAGCCTGGGCCACTAATTGCTGGGTAACCAGCTCAATCCCATGGAACGTGACTCAGTTAACTGAGATAGAATTATGCAAGAGAGCATGAGAGAATCAAGGATAGAGATGAAAAGCGAAAAACAAAGACAAAGAGGTATAGATATAAATGGGAACCAAAAGTCAACGATTTGGTGCTAGCAAGAGAAAATAAATTATCTAATGTGCTAAGAGGTGGCACCATAGGATGAAATTACTATTCAAGGGACCGTGCTGAATAGACAGTAAGTTAAGGCATCATACCCATGAGTTAACACCGCCTGTGATGTATCAGTAGTAAAACCGGCTTAAACACTATTAAAAACATAAGTTAATTAACATTAAAAGTAATAACTATTTGGGAAAATACTATACAGAATTTTTAAACCCTTACACAATTATGACGTAGTCAGAAGCTAATATAATTTTATGAAAATATTTTAATCAATATGATGTTTTTATTATATGCTAAAATTTGTGATATATTAATAGCTTTGTTCAAATATAAAATTCAAGTAAATGAATACAAAACTGTGGTCATTCAGCATTCATATGATCACTATGGGCGTATAGCATTAACTATTTTATGTAATTATATACTAAAGTAATCAATTTGTGGGAAAAGTGAACGTGAAATGGGACGGTCCGCAAAAATCTATTTTAGCGACCTCTTGTTGACACTTGTAAAGGAATGGTAAACTACAGAGATAGCAAGTGTGAAAGAGGGTGAACTCATAGTGATCAAGTGCGTGTAAGTACAGTGTTAATGCAGACGAGTTCGCGAGAAGGATGTAATTCGCAGATAGGAAAGAGACAACGTATAATGTAAAATCAGCCCCAGGTTACAAAAAAAAAAAAAAAAAAAAAAAAAAAAAAAAAAAAAAAAAAAGGAGAGACAAATATAATTTAAATTGCCTAGTCGAATATTGTTTAGTTTTTGTTCCTTTATTAATTATATAAAATGTGCATCAATTTTATTGTTTTCATTATATGTAAATCTATTTCTTTTGAGGGTGTGACATTTTGGGATATTCTTCCTAAATTGGAGCAAATCCCAACTCGGAGGCACATGAAGCAGTACTTATTTTAATTTTTCTGTAAAGACATAATTTAATTTTAAGGGAGCGAGTATATTTTGTATGTTTTGAATTTTTAAATCATCGCGAGTAGGTGAGCTTACCTTTGTGAACCCCATGGCCATCTGTAAACTACGTGGAGGTGATTTTTACGGGAGGCATTTTTCCCAGTTTGTAATAACTCTCATTACTCTGTCATCACTTTTTCGTCAGGTGGACAAAAGTTTGATCGCTTCGACGCAAGAACCATCTGAATCGATGTTGAGAAATAAATTGCTGATGATTCGTTTACTTAAAAAAAGCAACACTTCTATAGCCGTGTGAATAATGGAAAGTTTATGTATGGTAATTAGAAGGCCGATAACCCGAAAGCAGGGCAGGTGCAGTCATAAGATTAAAGAGTCTAATTACTACCTTCTCCGTCTCACAGTAATGATACGATGATCGGATATAAGCAAATGTCACCAGACGAACCCGGTTAAGTTCCAAACGCCTGCTATTGTAGACAACGTTACGACCAACAAACAGTACAGTACAAAATGTTACGTCGAGTAATTATTTCAATGAAAATATCCTCTGCTAGCCCAGTTGAGCGGGGCTCAACAAAACAGTGAGAATTACCCCGATATTCTGCCGTCTGAAAGCATGGTCAACAGGCCGAATCAATCAACAAATTCACTAAACAAAACCGCTTCAAATTGCCTTCCGAAGTGTGGGGCCTTTATAAAAACCACATTTCAAATTGGGTCCCAACCTGTGGGGCATCTGTAGCAACGACAGAAAACGCTTCAATTTGGCGCCCAATTTGTGGGGCTGCTATAGTCAAAACCGCTTGAATATTATCTTGTAAGCTTTGAAAGTTATTTTATATTAGTTCAACATCTACCGTTTTTACCTCTACGTGAAAAATCATAGGAGTTCCGTTAAAATCATCTTCCTTACCGGTTGCCCAACATGCCTTGCCATACTGTGAGGATTTTGAAAATTACTTGGTAAGTTTAATTTAACACTTTAATGTCGTTAAAAACTACGTTATACACAGAGAGATAGTTGATGTTTTTCTTTGCATAAAATGCGTACGCCACCAAATTTAAATCTTAAGAATTAATTATTCTTTGGTACTTTGCTTTTTCTGGAAATTTGGTACTTTTACCCGTTGCCTCGTGGATTGCTTTGAATGTCTCCATGCATTACATTACCTCTGAAATTCTATATTTACTTTTCTCTTCTTCATTTATGTACTGGCTTTGAAGAACAAGCACATCTCTTGGAAATTTTGGCATTATTGCGCGGATATTTCAGTGTTTTATTTTTTCTGAACTCCTACTGATATGTTCTGCTCCATTGTTGTATACGAGTTCCTTTCCATTTTAGTGTATTATCCATATGTACAGGCTTTTGTACATTTTTGTTAGACTTAAAAAAAAATAATTTTCCCTTAACCTCTTTTCTATCTCTAAGCCCCTCTCTTTTACTTTCTCTCTAAAAATGCAGCTATGATTTTAATGGTTTGCAATATATGTATGCTGTGCTGGAGTTTTGAATTCTGTGAAAGGGGAGGCCTCAGGGGTAGTGCTGTCGTATTCTTTTACTGTCTAAATAATCTGCACTTTTAATTAAATTCACTTTCATTATTTTCACGTATACGCTAAATAAATGACGTTTTCCATGGAGGTATCGAGGAACACTGCATGAACTCATACACGGCTGTACGGGGATGGAAATATAAACGTGTTGTATGTACAAGCACAAAATTATACAGTCATCATTACATTTCGCGCTAGGCCAAACTTGCGCGGACATATGCAGACGAATATAGAAAGATAATTCCTGGAGGGAGTACAAAGGGAAGGAAGATAGAACTATATGGGTCAGTTAGTTTACTTCACCATTCAAAATAGCAGCACTAAGACCACTTCTGTGAGAAAGGAAATAATGCTAATCAACGAATACTTATTCTCACAGACAGTCAAACTACATTTAGCGCACTTAAATCTCATCTCCCCTCATTTCATCTCATCAAGTCAATTTTAGTCTTATATGAGAATGTATACAACCTATCATTAACCTTTCCACTTTGTTGGGTGCCTGGACGGCATTAAGGCGACAAATAGACTGGTGAAAAATGAGCAAAGGCTGCATCATATGCTCAGAAACTTCTGTGGCATTAGCAAGGAAACTGCTAGCACCGTAGTGTAACAATGGGTCAAGAAACAGCATCGATAAAGTGGATAAACTTTCCCGGTCAAGAATTGAGTAAACATTTTACCAAAACTTTGATAGCACCCTGGCCAGGTACATACTAAGCTGTAGAAAGCAAACCAGGACAACTATTGGAATAATTTCTGGACATTAGCCATTTCGGAAACGTCTATGGGCGATGGGGCACTATCATGGAAATTCCACGCGCCGTCTGGACAATCTTATCTAAAGTATGAAATCCTGGACGTAGAAACATTTCTATTAAGCTACAGTAGTTTAAGATATGCATTTCCTAAGTTTGTAGGAAGATTGTAGAGCTTATAAAAACCTAGACAATGAAGATTAAAAGAGTGCATAAAAGGCCCTTGAGGCTTAAATGCCAAGGTTTTTACACACTCCAACGTTAATCTGCGAATAAAACCAAGCCCACCGGCGGGCAATTTTACTAAATAAGACGTGAAATCGCTGAAGGTATACAAACAGTAAATGAGGACGGTTTGTGTCATATGCCAACTTCTGAAACTTGTGCGAAACGATCTTTTAAAAGGCATGATCGAAATGTATTTTTAACAAGATTAGACAAGAATTAAATAATGAATAGTTCCTGACGAAATACCAGAATCCTCTAGATAGTTGCACTTAGTTATTATTTGCAACACATTGTTGATGCCGCCAGAAAAAATTGTGAATATTTTTAATTCCCCAAGATCATCATTCACCTATAGAGTCATTGCACAATTTGAAGGAAACACACCACGAGGGTCTTAGTATCACTAAACTATTTGAAAGAATATTTACATAATAATAAACATACAGATTATTTATTATATTGACCAGTGATGACACTATCGGAATTAATATTTATTTTTGCTTCAGCCAAAGCTTTCTTCCTAGTTTAGCCTTTGCGGTCATCTCGATAGATGAGCAAATAAATTAATTATTTACAGCCCAAATGAGTTCAGGGATCTAAAGCAACTTAATATTCATCCTAATGTCTGAGGAAACCCCCTGAACAAACATATTAGCCTGGTAGTACGACCAGACTGAGATTGGAACCCGCCTGCAGCGTGAGAGGCAAGTTTACCTTACCCCTACACCATCAGGATGGTGTTTGCAATAAATTATCTTAATGCAATCTGATGGATTCAATTCATATAATTGAATAATCTGAACTTGATGTCCTATAAAAGCATTGAAGCATCACTCTAGGAGGGGTCTTAAATAACTTATAAACCTGAAAATGAAATAAAATACATTAAAATGCGTTTTGCTTTGTTTTTCTATATAACCTCCTGATAATTCAATATACTTTATTCACTTTTTCCTGAAATGACTTTAAGCCCTTAGAAAGCCCTTGGTAAGACTGAAAACCTGGAACTTACAGCTAATTTACATCGCTTTTAAACCTCTGTTCCTAACAAATTATCTTCAAAATTTGGAAGAGAAAACAATTTAAAGGTAAAACTTACACTTGGTTCAGCTGCTGAAACCCACAGTCTTGGGTAGCAGCCTATGGCTTTGCTGACATGTGCACTTACGCAGCAACCTACTATTCATATCTTAATCCTTCTGCCTGTCAAAATTAAATCCTTAACTTTCTTGGACTACTCTCAAAGTTGCTTCTACAAATAATCGAGTGTGAAGTTCATCTTCAATGAACTCTCTATCCTATTCAACTACTTTCTCAAAATTAAACTTACAGTATGTTGGTTCATACTTACCATAAACTGCAGCTATGCGTTTATAGTGCTCCTTCGACAATTTTGTTTTGTTTTGTTTTTTTTTTTTTGTGAGAAATTTTGGGAATGAATGTTGGGAAATTTTGGACATTATGCATTTCTGCACACTTCTACTTTATACACATTATTTACAAATTTATTTCCTAAGCAAGTCCCTTTTATCAAGTAAACAGATATATAATTTCTTGAAGAAACGTTCTAAAAAACAATATTCACATACTGCCCAGATTCAGCAATAATAAAAAAGGAAAATGCTATGATGATAAATAAATACTTCCTTACCCACTGTCTGCACTCACACACACGATTTTTTTTTTTTGATCGACTTATTTATGGACGCTTTTTAACTTCTCAGGTCATCAGCGTCCCATTCAACTCAGGGCGTGAAACGGCCGACAAATTTTGCTCAGAGGCCTCTCTTTCAGGCTTCAGGTTCTTTTTCGTGCCGTAAATGTACGACACGGGACCCAAGGCTTTACTTCCCTTCCGAAGGAAGTAATACTTATGATTTTTACGCCCGAAAAAATCCATCGGTCCTAGCCGGGTTCGAACCCGCGTTTTGGGGTGTAGGAGGCAAGTATGGTAACCACTACACCACCAGGACCGACCCCACACACAGGAGGGGTCCCATAGCCCGTCATACGAAATTCAAGTTGCCTGAGCTGTATTAGCAAAGAAACTCGCTACTTTACTTACCAATGCAGGTAGCTACAGTAAAATTGATAAAAGAAATGCCGATTCCCTATTCTAAAGGTCATTGGATTTTACCTTCTCTTCTTTTACTTTCAAATCGTTGTAGCAAGTCAGGATATGCTGAACTTGGATTGTGTATTAACGGAAAAAGTGTCTCGATTTTTTTTAACGGTGTTTAACGCCCGTTTTTACTACTGAGGCACCACAGGCGGTGAACACAGATGATACATGAAATGATATACTGGGAAAGGATTTTTTAAGGAAGGAAACGTTCCAGGCCTAAGGAAGGAAACGTTTCAGGCCTAAGTTTAGGGTGCTTCCCCGGAATTTGCCAGTTATGAGGACTGAGGAAAACCTGGATAAAACCTCAGTCAGGGAGGACGGTCCTGGCGGGATTCGAATCCCCGACCTCCCGCTCATGAGTCCGTGCCTTAACGACCTCGGCCACCCGTGGCGGTGCCTGCCTTGATTCTGGTTGATTTTACCGACTGTGATGCATATATTCTGTAATGGTTTCCAATGATTAAACAATTATGATGCCACAACTACGGACCCGAACGCAATTCCTGTGAATGCAGTGCAATGCTGAGAACTTCGTGGGCTTGAAGTGGGTCGATAATTTGCCTGAACTTATTGGGCCGCGGAGAGTTTATGACGGTGTCTCATTCATACAGCATAACGGAAGAGGTTGGTCGGCGATTCGAACTATTAGAGTAGCTTGACACTGTAGAGTTCTCTCTAATCATCTTATAACGCTTCTAGATTACGTAATAGATCCCTGACACCGCAGTACTTAGGGTTGTCCACGCCCCAGGCATAGATGAGATTTCTTTGGTACTTGCATTCTATCAATTTTCTACAGAAACTTTATGGAATACAGACTGACTAGCTGAAAAGGTTGAAATATGCAGCCAAAATTTTTAAATAGACGTTCTTTTATTTTATTAATATTTCGAAGTTGTCCGTAGAAAATGTATTGCACTTTTTTCTTTATTTAATTTCAAAGATTTTCTTCTAAAATACAGCTAAATTATTTGAGTGATGGCCCAGAAGAGCGAGGCTGAGTAGTGGGAGAGGCCAGACGTTAAGGCCTATAGAGCAGCATGTAGTTATTCTCGCTGCTTTCACTGTGTGTAAACTGTGTGCCAGTTGTTCATCGTTGCTTATGCGTCAACAAAAATATAGTCTTGAGGAACGTGATTTTATATATATATGAAAATGGATTGTTGCAGAAAAGTGGTAAGGCAATTTGCAAGAAAAATGACAATCATGTTCCAGGTAGAATACAGTCCACAAACTTGTAAAAATTGACGAAAGACAAGTTTTCTCAACGACAATATATGTATTCCGAACCGCCGTAGATGTTCCTACTTAAGAAAAGTTAAATGAAATACAGGACTTTCCTACGTAGAGCCGGCAATTAGTTACTATTGAGGTCCATCGTTTTCAACACATTTTATAATGCTTATTATTATGGCCAGTTAAAATACAGTTTAATTTATGCTTTAAGCAAAATTCAAAATATAAACTGCGCAGCAAATCTTGTCTCATTTTTTCGGCGCCTGCAATTTCCAAACAAGCAGCCACTTATACAACCCATAACTCAAAAACTTTACTGTAGTATCAATTTTATTTAAAACGCAGGTAATTTCTTTAGCAATAAGTAATACCTAAGGATTTTTAATTTAGACACATAATTATATTTGCACCCACTCGGCGAAACACTCTATAGATCGTGGGGATTTTCTATGTGCAGGAGAGAGGCCGAAATAAGCTTTCATTGTTCACGGGTGACCATAAACACATGAACTTGTACTATATTTTTAGCAGTTGCATAGTTAACGCTTTCAGCATAAAAAAAAATTATATATTCAGCGAACAAAATCAGTTTTTTAATAGAAGCAACAAAAAGATATTTTATCTTCTGTGGCACTGTGCCAAAAAGAAAATATGGAAGCCCATGAAACGTATATAGTATATACGTTCAAACGTAGTTGTAAAATAATTTATTATTGAAATAAAATTAATAGCAAAACGAATTCCAATACTAAAAATAAGAATTTATTCTATACATATAATTATTTATGACACAATAATTTTGTTCATTTTTGTTAAATGCTCAAAGTGAGGACTATTAGAAAGTATTTACATGTTCTTCTATTTTAGTTTCTACATTGAAGCACTCTTTGGTAGTGTTCTTTATTTCCCACTTTTTCCAATTGAATTATATATATAAGCATATAATCAACATCTGCTTGAGGAAACCAAGAAGAAGAACAAGAAAAAGATAATTTTCATTTGGATAATATTCAGTAATGTGGTGATCATTCTACTGATACTCGGCAACATTTCCACCTGTAGGATAATTTTTATAAAGAAATTGCCTTACACCGTAATGGGGAAGAGTTACATCTTGCTGAAATATTATTCATTTCTATTCAGAAACTGTAATAAATCGGAGTAAGTCAGTCCATAGGATTTTACAGGTTGGGGATGGTTGCTGTGCTCACGTGCTGTCATTATGTCATGAATTGGACTGGAGGCATCTCATCAGTGTATGAACCCTGACAGATGCAATTCAAGTGTATGCAGCTTCAACTTTGTGCGTACTTGCCTCGTAGACCGAAGATCGCGGGCTCAATTTCGGCAGGGTCGATGAATTTTTTTTCCGGGATAAAAATCTTAAGTATGGCTTCATTTGGAAGAGAATAAAGCGTGGGTCACTTGTCGTAGATTTACGGCACGTAAAAGAAACCCAAGGCTGAAGCAAACCTATGAGAAAAATAAATGCGCCAATTCACGCACTGTATTGAAAGGGATGAAATGAGATGTTAAAGAGCATCCGTAAATAAATAAAGTAAAACAAATACTTCGTGCTAACTTATAGTATCAATATGCTTAAGTGGTTAGTGTCAGAACTTTACTTTAAAATAAAATAGTGGTAGAAGGTAATTAAAAGTTTGTGTCTTAAAACATTCTAAAAAATTAAGTGAGAGTTATATGCCGTTCTTCCACACATCCTGTTTTCCGCGATCAATATGTGACATTATTTTCTTCCTTCTTTCTCCCATCCTTTTCCTGTGTAATGCAAAGCTTTCTTGCCCATTGGTTTCAAGGCATTGTACAGAAACAGAATTAAGTGTTGCCGGTTGTGCAACGAGTCAGTTTACCAGACAAGACGCAGAAACGAAACTCAGAGTTTGAATGATTTTTCGCCCTAATAATTATAAATATTCTTAGAGACTTCTTGGCGTGTCTGCCCAGGGACCCAGGTATTGTGTACTATGTGTTAACAAAGATTTAAATTGTAGAAGTTTTGTTTAATTCTCATATTAGCTCAGGGTAAATTTTATAATTTTTTATCAAGCCGTGGTACATTTGACAAGGTTTATTTGTTATTTATTTTAAAATGCACGGTTTTATTGATTATTTGTACTTTTAATGCGCTTGCCCCAGAGTGGAAATGTTTCTTCGGTTGAGTGAATCGAATCTTTCAATATTCACTATATGAATATTTGCGGTTTAAATTTTGCATTTAAATGTTTTAATCATGTTGTAAACAGCGCATTATTACCACGTTTTTTATGCATGCTAAATTAATAAACTAATTTTGACGCATTGGTACTTAAAAATTCTTTTGCACGTGATATTTAGAAAATTACAGTTAAATGGTTATTGTGAAACATGAGTTTTTACTATTCTTCCCCCGTACTGTGAAATGGTTGAGCAATTTTCCCTGCCCACATCTTGGGAGTTTCCCATTTTCCTAAAGTAAGAACTTTCAGACACTAACGGGAGGATGTCGCGCTTAAATTACTGGGACACTATACAAGCCATGTTTAACGAAGGCATGTTATGTCTTTTACATTTGGTCGTTCGAAAATGAATGACTGTTTCGTCATTGTTAACTTTAAGTAGTAATATTAATATATAAATATATTTTTAACTTGGCATTTTATTTCAAAACTTCACACTAGCTCCTCTAGTTGTGTTACATTTGTTGAAAATTAGTTTATGATTTCTAATATTAAACGCCCTGTTATTATATTGGGAAGTAGGTATGTGCGCATAATTTTCTTCCAAGTTTAAACTTTGACAAACCTCTCGAAAAATTGTGGGAGCACGAGGAAAAGCAATTGCTTTCAAACACATGACTCTTCATTGTTTAAAAAGATTCAAAATGGAGATTAGAGTCTCAAAGATGAAAAAGTTCTAGAAAAGCATAATAAAGATTAAATCAGGGAAATTGCCATAGCAAATATAGGTCGAGTCATTCAAGAACATTTTAAGGAAATCAGTCTTGCACCTTCAAATGTTTATATCACTTAAAGAAAATAGGAAATGTCGATAAATTAATCCCACATTATTTTAACTGACATAAAAATGTAGTAGGTTTAACATTTGTTCCTCGCTGCTTTCGTGCAAAAAAAAAAAAAAAAAATCACCACATTTTTGGGACATGCTCTGAAAATGTGATACTCTGCGACAATAGCAAACGAACGACACAGTGGCTAAATCTCGATGAAGCATCAAAACATTTCGTAAAATCCAGAGGAAGAATAATGCGAATGTCTGTTGGTCTGTGACTGGTTTAGTACTCTACAGCCTTCTGCATCGTGGTGAAAAAATTACTTCTGAGAATGTTGCCAAGAAATTGACAGAAAGCATCAGAAGCTGCTAGAAAGAGAGCCAGTACTAGGAACTATTATTATTCACGATAATATCCGGTCACACATCTCGCAAAGATTGCCCTAGAAGCTGAATAAACTGAGCTACCAAACAACATCCCATCCTGCGTATTCACTCCAACATTGACACTCTGACTTGGGCGTATTAAAATACTTGGAAAGTTCGCTGAGCATTTAAAACAATTTAATATTATCTTCTTTTTCTGTAAGTATAGTACAAGGAAAAATAGTTATAAACACAGCCTGTTTTCTATTTAAGCCTTTTATCTTTTTCTTTTACATTATAATGAGAATTGGATTTTTTGATAATGAGAATATGCTCATTTGGTATAGAATGATTTATATAATCAGCATGTTTGTTGTTTGTAAATAAACTTACTGAGATATTGTACTATCACAATTGATCTGAATGTATACGCAGTAAAATTCCGAAAAATTTAACGAAATACACAGGATGTGGCAAAAAATACATGTAACTCTGTAGAACCATTCCTTGCATATAGAGGGTGCAAAATTGTATATAAGCATGGGTCCAAAAGTGCATTATTTCCTCGTTAGAACCCTTTCTCTAGAACTCCGCTTACATGGTGTGATATGCAAGCAAGAATGCCAGCATAGTTGTCCTGTGGCAATTATCCCACAACAAAATAGTTCAATTTGTACGGTAGGTAAATTCGCTTTTACCTCTCGTTCAATGGGCTGCGAGTGTTTTAGGTATTCTAAGTTCCTAAGTTTACAGTTGTTGTGATAGTTCTGTAACAAGTAGCCTGTTTGTTATGCTCCTCGCTCCTCACTTCATTGCTTGACGTAGCACCAAGCATGTAGTGTCAGTTCTGTGTGTTTACGAACCTTGAATCAGGTACAGAAAAATGAGGCATTTAATACGGAGTTGGCATGCTTATATGATTTATGGATTAGCCAAAGATGTAGAGAGTCTTCATGCTCATTCTGCAAGGCTACCAGACAATACTGGACACTCCATACTATACATCGGTGCATCAGGGAGTACATGCGATGGCGAGTTGATGAATGTATTAGTTCTAACGAAGAGCTTTTTGAACATTTCATATGCTTTTCTGTTTTCCACAATTCTGTTTTTGAATATTATGGCATATGGCACAGGTGAAGAAAAAGGATTCTAACAAGGAAATAAAGCTATATATTTTTTATCCTGTACATGTAAGGAATATTTCCCCAAAATTTTGACGTATATTTTTGTAACACCCTGTATAGAGAAGCTTTAGAATTTTGATGAAATTAATTAATAAACTCATAAGCAGAGTTGACGCAGTTCTACGATGTAAAAACATACAAGCTAGGTAATTATGATTCTTATTCTACCCTTATGCGTTTAATAATACTGCCTTAAAAGTAAAGGATGCTGTTCATTATTTAGGTATTTACTAATAAATGTTCTCCATAATTTGTAGACTTTGATAAAAAAAAAAAAGGTCTTCGGATGCCTCAGCTAAGACTCCAAACTGTGATGTGGGAAAATTTTAGCGGTATAAAAATAGGACTATATAACTCATCTCGTATAGATCACATTAAAATAATTACGTCCAATGCATCACCATGGATATGAAATGATGCAACTCGTATATTTACGAAACCGTTTTAATAAAAAAATGTACAGTTAATTAAAGTTCACCTAAATGCAACGCATAGCATTGACGTGTGCATCTGTAAACGTATGCAGTGCATACTATGTATGAAGCATAATGGGATAGAAAGATGAGAAAACAGAGTTCCCTGAAATTTCGCAGTTATCTGTAACTATACCATGCCATCAAAACGTAGTGATGCTTTATGGAAACGGGCACCATTGATTTTGGTGTTATTCAGCTGCAAAAAGGGACAGTAAATTCTCTCTTAGGGGAAAGGGGTTAACAGCGCGGAAATGCTAGAATCTTTTCTTTAACATCCCCTTTTTGCCGCATGTTTTCTCCCATTCTTCTAACCATTAACCGTTGCTCAGTACGAGCAACCTTATGCTAATCAAACTATAGTGATATAATATATGCTACATTTTGCTCGACACACTTCATATCATATTCAAGTGATTGCAAAAATGGGAAGAACATTTTAAGTATAGCTATCATAAGCAGAAAGCAATGAATACAGTTCATGGAAAGTTAAATTATTTTAAACGTTTAAATAAAAATAGATTACCATTAAAATGCAACAACAATTGCAATAGTTATAGAAGAACTGTCTTTTAAATTCAGCATATATAACATCTGCAACCCTATTTATCAGAGGACTCAATATAATTAATGAATTTTTCTCTGAGAAGAACAAAATTTATTTAAAAATTATGTTCATGTATAGTTTACATATAGAGGTGTGAACACAAACTACTTATATGCATATATAACTCCTCTTTGTTGAGTATGAGAAAGCCATCAATTAGATTCATTTAAAGTAAATTATAGAATCCAATGATTGGGAAATGAGATCCAGAACATGTTAGGAAATTTATACAAATCCTGTATATGGAAACACTACAATAATCATTGAAAATGGAGTAAAAATTTGTGAAACAACCGATATAGTTAACCGCAGGGTAAAATTTTGTTGTCTAATATTTGTACTTTATATGTGTGTTTATAGGCACATACATTTTCTTCGGAGTTGTACGCAAAATGCATCAGAAACTACAGGAAGAGCAGAACTATTATCAATAGAATGAAGCCTAATTTCCTTTACGATAACTCTTGGCCACACACACACACCATATAACACTGCAAAAGTTGAATTAACTGGGACGAAACCTCAGTTTATGCATTTCATTGATCATATCTTTCGCCAACTAACTAACAGGTATTCAACATACATGTGTTCCAGAATAGCCCTATAGATTTTTAGAATAGGCGACCCATGTTGCGCTATATGTGTAGGGAATAGCAGCTGCTGATTTAACAACCGTCAATAAGCGAATACTGAGAAAATGTTACAGATAATTCCTATACATATTGCTTTGAAAATGATTCAGTCGGTTTCAGTGACTGTTTTTGCATAAATACTTCACCCGTATGAGCTGACAGAAAATTCAGTATGTCAGAACCACTAACAGCTGAAAGAAATTGTATTTAATGTAGATACATAATGAAATTAAGCTGTATGACTAATTTTGTACTCAATGAATATTAGTTATGTTTTGCTTATTCGGTGGTGAAAGTATTAAAGATAAATTTAAAGAAATAAACATACATAACGTACCACTATTGTATATCATGAAATTACACGAGAGTATAACTTAAAAAAAAAATTAAGGCGATTCTGGGACACTATGTATGTATGTATGTATGTATGTATGTATGTATGTATGTATGTATGTATGTATGTATGTATGTATGTATGTATGTATGTTTGTTTGTTTGTTTGTTTGTGTGCGCGCGTGCATGTTCGCGCATTAATATATGTATGTATATGTGAATAGCACCGAAATATTTACTCTTTATAGAGTAATCTTAAACAAAAATTTCAGATAGGGAACCCAGGGTCGCAGGCTTACAACTTACACATTAAAGGTTAAAGATTTGGAAAACTGTGTGATTATTACTTTTGCTTGAAAGTGAACACATCTCAGTTCACGTAAACGCCCATCACCAGATTGCAACATAGTATAATATGGATGGCTGCTATTAGGGAATTAGATTTAAGCAGTTTTTAAAGCACAACCCCTTGCTTTCCCATAAATTATGTGTATGCCGCCAAGGAAAAAAAAATGTGTTCATTCATCTACTGTTCAACTAATAATTTATTTGATGTACTATTTTGCCTTATATCTTATACCAGCAACTATTGCATACAATCAGCAAATAATAATCCATATTTTACCTTAGATGCCAATTGTCTGCTTGAAAATTTTTGTAGTGCAGGAAAATCTACCTTCATTTAAAAATGGTTTAGAGGAGTCACCTGGACTACGCCATTAAAATGATAGACATTTTAGAAAAATGAAAACATATATTATGTAAATTGAAAAAAGTGCTTTTGCTGATGATGAGGCTATTTTTTTTCAAATAAGCAATAGGCACAGAAATAGCCATTCGTAAGTTTTCACAAGAGTGAATTAATATAATGTAAATATTTCAACTGTTATAAGCAAAGAAATAGGATTATGAAAAAGCATTAAGATATAAAATAGTAATTAAAACTAAGATATTAAAACATATCTTGCACTCTAATTATCTTGAATGTGGTGTTTTTGTATTAAAAGAGAACATAAATGTAAAAATGAATGAATATGGACTAAAGACACTGGGGGATAGCATTAAAATCAACACAGTTAAACTTTTATAATGAAGTAGCAGCAACAATGCATATAAAAATCGAACCTTAAATAGAAAACTCAAAAGAAAAATTGAAATAATAAAAACTAAACTATCAAGGCTTTCAGCTGGTTTTATTCTACTAGATTGCATTTTAAAATGAAGCTACGAGAGAAAATTACATATACCATGAACGAAGATATAGAAACACAAAAACAAAGTTGGTATACCTAAACATATGTTGAAAATGCAACACTACAGATACTCGAAAATAGTTATAACATATAATCCAACAGAATATAGAAATGTATCAAGGCCAACAACCAGATGACAGAACGGAATAGGGCATTGGGCGTAAACGAGAAATATGAAGATAGCTATTATTATGCTTAAAGATAAATTTGCACATTTTGTGATTTGATGCTCAAGTCAGTCATCAGCAGTGTTAACATAGGACTACTGGAGATGTCATCCTATTATTGATCTCATGCATATTTGCAATGCCGACAATATTTTAGCCAAATCTCTGCCTCAAATGCTTTTGCCATGTAAATACTTGTTACAGGGAACAATAAATTTTTGACTTTAAACCTCTCTTTTGTCATTAAAAGCTACTCCAGTCCGGACAAGATCATTCCAACAGCAAATTATTTATTTATACACCTAACTCTATAAAGGTATCTTACATTTATCATTTTTACGAGTCTATGAAGTACAAAAATATTTACATACTTTACAGCTTTCACATGGAATTTTCAGCAGACTCCAAACCGTTTCTTAAGGTAACATTTTCAGCTTATTTCATCTGTTCTCATATTCTCATGTTTATCATTGAACATATGTTACATGATAAACATTCAGATAAAGTAAGAGATAATACATTCAGATCTACATTGAATTTGATTTATAGAATCTGTTGCTTTATTATTGCTCTTCTTAAACATGCGTGTCGACCTAGGCCTCGTAAAAATCTTTTATTTGTGTAAAAGGAACTGACAAAGTAGCATTCATGAACACAGACATCCTAAAAACACCTAGAGCACAACACTCGCAAAATCGAAACAAAAGCACATGGCTTGCAGCCGCAAGCCAGGTGTGCCCACGTATACATTTTGCTACGAAACAAGATAAATAGCAACTCTGTACTACATAGAGCAACATAATATGATTTTGTTCTAAAACAATGCATGATATAGAGAATGAAGTTACAGTAAAAATATAAAAATACATTTAAATATGTAATACTGTGATTACACCCATGAAATATATACCAAATAAAACTTAAACGTCAAATAATCTAACTGAATAAAACCTATTAACTTTTTTTTAGCAAATATGTCATTTAATGTTCTTAACTCTGTATAAAGCGACACTGTTTGCTCTAGAGAGAAGAATGGGTAGGTTATTTGAAACACAGAGTTATAGTTTCTAAATGTTGGCTCTGAATCACAGTGTTAGACATCTATCATTAACGTACCTGATTTGCAATACACCTGCTAACCACAAGATTGAATTATGCTCATCAGAAAGTACTTGCTGCTGCGGAGTCATAGTCTTTAGTCATTCTATGTTCATAAAATGTCCTTCCAAAACATTGTAAACTAGCATATTACAATTTCACCATATGCTAATGTAACAATCTAGGCGCTGCAACTAGGAGAAGTGTCAGATTAGATTTCTTTTTGTTGTACAAGAAGCAATGGCTTTGTATCCGTGCTATATTCTTCACTTCCTAAAAATTAAGAAATATCTTAGTGCTACTGTATTTATTATCCGATAAAAGAATATTATTCACAATTGTGTATATTCGCCAAACTTTTTTATTTACTATTATGATCAAGATGCGCCATTAGCCAGACAGTTTGGTATCGTATTATGTGTGCATTATGCTTTTGAAATAATAGGGAAATTGCTTTAAGTTTAGGTTTGTTTTATTTAAGGACCTCTTTAACAGCTTTAGGATTAGTGTCTCATTCTATTCAGGGCGTAAAACGGCCTTAGGCTCAGAGGCCTCTTCTTTCGAACTTGAGGTTCTTTTACTTGTAAAATTACAACACAGGAACAATTATTTTACTTCCAAGGAAGCTTTACTTATGATTTTCACGCACTAAAATTCCATCAGCCCTAGTAGGGCTTGAATCGACAACCTTAGGTCTACGTGGAACATTGTAAACATTATTTACATGTGGATAATATTTACTGTTTCAGTTAGCAATTATTTTCTTTAATTACCTTCTAAATAAAATTCTAGCTCCAGAAATAAACACGAATGGGACTACATAAAAGTATGAATATATGAAGTTGTATTTATTTGTATAATCAGCCCGTAACACGCTTAACAAACAACTAGAACCATCGTAACATTAGAATTTTGCCTGTGAATCACAATCTATAATAATGAGGTTTATTCCTAACAAGTCTAATGCATTTATTAGTTGAATTGAAACTTTCCTTCATGAAACAAGCTTCGTCTATTAATGAATTTTTTCATTGTGGTATGAGTAGAGATATAGTAGCGTAAATAACATAAACCATAAAGACCACCGGTCTTAGCACCGATTCCTGGGAACTTCAAACATCACGATAGTATCATATAATATCCTGCAGAGAGATTATAATACGTGATTTGTCCTTCGCGGGACCTCTCCACTTGTAAATGCCAGTCGGTCGGTCGTTCGGTCAGTGGGTTCAAGCTTGTACCGCGATGAAAGGGCGTCACAGCCATGATTGTCGCCTAAGCTATTACTAACAAATAAGAGGTTCATTTACTCACAATAATTGTAAACATTATCAAGCAAGAAGGTGCTGGAACCACTTGCCTTCATTTTCCATGCATTTCTGGAATCGGCTTGTGAAATTAACCATACATCTGCAGTTCCCTCTGAGAAACAGAAGACATTTCTTCACGAATGTTATTTTTCAGTTCATCTAATGTGTGTGAATTTGTCTTGTATATCTCCTTTAATGCCAGTTAACTCACTGAAAAAGGGTGGCAAAATATTCTGCACCTACCTATTACTATTAATTGTTTCTAAAAAAAAATAGGTCCTTTTATTTTCTCGCCACTAACGGCGTACCACACCCCTATCTTTCGATCCTGCAGGGGTTCCTCGTGAAGCAGTTTAGGTTTTTAACACCGGTATCGTTTGTTTTGTGAATTAACATACCCACTTAGGTGGAAGCAAGATCGCTCAACTGCGAATAACTTCACATGGAGCAGTCCCAAGAAGGAAAAATCACCCATTATCACTTAAATGTACAGTCTAACGAACTTGCATTCTAAAGAAAAGGTTAGCATTAAACGAAGATGTGTACATATAAGGTACAAAGATGATAAATAACATCACGATAGATAAGAATAACTGCTGATAATTTTTTCAATGTGAGACAGGTAACAGTAGGTTTCAAGTATACAAAATACAGTCCAACGGTTCAGTTATTTGTGTGCCACCATTAAATGTACTTATGTAAATATAATCCAGAGAGAAACGATTTAAACATATTACAAAATTATGAAGTACTATATTTCTTAGGCAGGTATTTTTGTGATGGTTTTGTTAAGTTTCACAGATGATGGAGAAGGATAAAAGCATACATTTGAGATGAAACTCGGTTTGGAAACGCTCTGGCAAAAGCTATTAGTCTAAATGTTTTAGGATGCCAATTTAAGTAGAAAAAGAAAACTTGAAAGATCTTTGTAAACGAAAAAAAAAACGAAAACTTATAATAAGAATTAAAAACATTCATTACTACATTTATAACAAGTGTTCAAAATAGCGTTTCAAGTTTCAATGCAGACGTAGTAAACTTGCGAAAAACTTCCTAGAATTCAGTCTAATATGTGTGGAGTGATTCTAACAATGTCACAGATAGCTAGGACTCTTGCCAGGAGGTCTTCGTGCTCTATAAGTTACTCGGAGGCAATGCTTTTTATGTGACCCTAAAAAAGATATGAAGTAGGATCAGAGCCGGCGAACGAGTTGACCAAGAAACAGAATACTGTGTTTATATCCGCTCTTACGGGAAAGCGTGTTTAAAGTACCCGCTAGTACAATTTGCAACATGAGCTGTAGTTCCATCATGATGAAACCACATGCTTAGCAACTGGGACATATTCCAATAGCTTCGACACACACACACTCGGCGACGTGGAAGAAGATATGAGATTGTTAAACAATCACTAACTCTGCCCGCTCACAAGTTCAAAGCAAATCTTCATTAAAGGCTCAGCACAGCTGTAGCATAAGACCCGCAAGAAGTTTGAGCTCTTTAAAAGGGCCGCATAGTTCCATACATAACTATACGTGCTATTCAGTATTTCAATTGTTGTGAAACGAATTTCTACGTCTAAATATACACGTAGAAAAGTGAGAGTTTTGGTTCTTCATCGGCTGTGGTTCTGAAGACGATGTCAATAAAGATTTCTAAAACGGCATCTAGGACTGAAAGACATGCTATGCCAAGTGCATACAATCCAACGGGGATTGCTTTGAAAAAGACCATACTAACCATAACGCTGTCTACTGCACTTTTAAGTGAAAAAAATATTTTTAGTCAATTTAATAGACCTTGTAGTAGCTAACCAGGCTATAAGTCACTCAAGAAACTACACTCGCAACAGTGAGCATACAGCAAGCGCGGATGTTAACATGCTATGCGTCTGAATTAAAATTATTCTGTATGACAATTAGCGATATATACACAATAAATTCAGTAATGAATTGCAAGTTACTTTGGAATAGTTGGAACAGCACTACTTAAGAGTTCTGAAATAATCGTGCAAAGCCGAAATATATCAAGCACGTTTATATATAGCTTTTTGCAAGATTAATGCTGTCATTTTGTCTTTTACAGCAACCAGTATCATCTTTAGTGATCTTTCATTAACTGAAGAAATTAAATCAAAGTTTTGTATATACTATTTTTTTATTTTTAAATTATGTACAAAACATGAAAATTGTATAGTTACATTGTTAAATAGTTCGTTGCTTTATTAATCAAAATGTGGGAAGGACAAAATTGCACACCGCGCTATAACTTAAGTTTCATTCTGTGTGAAATTTATTGAATTACGCCCCTTATAATGAAGCGTTACAGTTTTTTCATGCATGTAATAAATGGTTAATTTTTATATTTAGCAGTGGATGTTCTGGAATATATACCGAAGTTTCTTTAACGACTTTTACACCATTTAAATATTTTTGCTTTTGTTTTGGCTAACGCCTGTAACATTGCATGTATTTTTTTAAAACACACTTTATTGCCACATAAACCAGGATTTCATCTTTTATTGTTTCGTTTTTACTACGGCGGAAAATGTTAATCAAACGACCATGGCTCGTAAAAGTATGTCTTCCTCACTTACTTTTCCCAGTGACAGAAACGTGTGTATTTATTACACATAAAACTGACATTTCTCGTATGGTTAACGCAATAGTGCTCATATTCATTGCTGTCTCTCCGTAGTCTATCAAACAACAAAGTATTGACATTGCTCGCTGCTACAGGTTACCAAGAACATTGAAAACTTTGGAAGTAAGATCTGAGCAGTAGACTTTATACGAAGCGAGGCTAAGAACAAAGGAAAGAAACATTTTATGGCACAAAATTTTAAAAACTAATTTTCCCGGTGCTCTTAATCATGATAATATAAAAAAACAATAAAAGTGACAAAGAATGGTTTAGTACGGTTTTGCAATGTGTCTTTTGACTTTCCTAGAAACGACAATATTCCCATGTAAACTGCAGTGTATCCCCTCCAGTTATATTTTAATCTTAAGGTCGAAATGCCAAACAAGTGATACCTCAATATATTTGGTTTATTTATCATGATTTTCTGTAACGTCTGTTCACTGGCATCTTAGTAAGGCGCAAGGTGTGGCTTCGGACAGGTTGGTGCGTACCAACCTGCAGTGCAAAACAGTTTCTATTCTAAAATGTATCTGTTCGACTTGGACTGCTAGGTACGGAGGAGGATATTTCGGTACTTGGGCTGGCCGACTGTGCTACCCCGAGAGAAAAGGGTGAAGTAATGGAGAAACCGAGCAACAGTATCCGTGGCGGTGAGGCACGGACGCAGCTGGGGCCCCTAAGATGTTTTCAGATAGACAACCCCACACCTGCTGGGCCTCCATCCAGGTGGTTCGAGTTCATTAAAAGGGCCGCTTCCATACCCGACATAGGGACAGAAATCTTTACCATTTGCTAGTCACAGCCATTTGCCATCAGCCCACCTCACCTGGGCATTACTAATCATGTAACGGAACCAACAGAATGAAATGATGTAAAATGGGGTACTGGATAATTCACGGAAAATAAAACTCCATCTCGCATTCGCCTAAGTGGCCACAGGAAACTAGGAAAAAGTCCTGGGTCAGGATGGCCAGACCCAAGGGGTTTGAACCCGAATGCGGATCCCAAGCATTACCGCTTAAGCCACTCCACTTTTCTCTTATTGTTCTTTTTTATCTATCTGGGCGGTTAGGAAATTTACGTCTAAAATTTTTCCATCGTCTAGCACATGATTCCTTGTACTTTATGTATGTCTTTCAAATGCACATACAAATATGCAGCGATTACCTCACCATTGCACTAACGTACTAGTACAAATGACGCGTGATCGCCATTGGCCTGCCTACTGTTGAAGACAGCATGCAGTTATACCGCAATTGGATGGAGGGGAATGCTGGTATCTTCTTAAGAATGTTGAGTATATAATTAATTTATTTAATTAGTTCCAGATTTTTTAAAATGGTTAATAATTATGGCGCCGTAAGTTTGCGGCACCAGATCTCGGCGGATGCGAGGGGTCGCGCCGGTAAGTGGTCATCTTCAGAATAGAAGGTTATAAATGTGCCTCTGGATGCATATAGGCATGAAAATGACTCCGTTTGTCACAAGCGCTCTCATTTAGAAATAAATATAATTTAACTGATATTGTCGGAACAGATTATATCGTTAAAGTAGCAACATATCAATATACCACATCATATTAAATGTTTATAGGCGTGTGCTCTTTGAAAAACGTAGGTCCGCCACCCATAAAACATTTTTTTTCACTTACTTTGCGACAAATTATACTTTACCTTCCGCTAGTTCCACACTTGCAAGATAAAAAAATCAGGCATTTTAAGTGTAAATTACATTTTACACATTTGCCCATTACATAAATAAAATTCGAAGTGAGTGATTTTCTTGAATAGGTCTGTAAAATCACAACATCTTTATCGAAGTGAATGTTGAATTTGAGTAATAACCAGAACTTGTCAAAAATAAAACAAAAACACATCCGTTATTGCGAATTACTGTTTTCATATCCCGTGGGATCGGTCATCCTGATCTTGGGTTTCTGCTAGATTTTCGGACTCACTTATTACAATGCTAGAATGGATATTTCCATTACAAGAATTTCCAATCGTTTCAGTCATATCAGTTCATTCCATCCCACAGTACTAGGGTACAGGGTTGAATGTGTCAGGCGAGATGGTGCTGTGCAATGGGATGGCGAATTTGCGCTCTGGAAAAAGTTCCTACTTCAACGTCTCAAGGGTTTTGAATGCGGGTCTGCTCGGGTCGTCGCCGCGTGATGTCATGGATCTCTCTGGCCTGCTGTCTTCTGGGACTTACCATCTGAGGAAACGTTAAGTACTTCCTCTATGTCTGTCCATCTCCGCCCCCGAATCTGCCACCCAGTGTATGCCTCATTTCAAGCCTTCCATATTGAGGTTCCTTCATCAGCGTGGTAACTGTACTGAAAAATATTCTTCCTCACTTATCCTATCCCTCCCTATCGAAATATCATTCATGACCGTTCCTTTCTTCAAATAGTTTGTTTAAGGAGGTTGAATCAGCAGATTCCCTTCGGATTTCATTCCCATTCTTTTGTAAATGAACTTACCTGCAAGAAGTTGAAGCAGGAAATAATGCTGCCTTTATTAGTTGAATAACTAAAGGCTGCAGAGCTATATTTATAAAGGCATTAGATTTGATAAGGATAATTATTATGTATATGTATAAGAAATATCTTAGAGATAGGTATCAGAAATAGAAATAATTTGTAACTTGTAACTTACAAAAGGGTTTTGTATACATTTTGTGTAAAATATGTGAGAAAGAGGCAGATGTATACCTGACGACTTGTCCGCAGACCGCTCCTTAGACAAGGCTGAAGAAAGGGTAAACTATCTTTTGTTAGGTCACGAACCTTCTACCCAGGAAATACTTAGGAGTTGACAATAAGAGAAACACGTGGCCGTAACGGGACAGTATTTAACAAAGTCAGACGTAGCAATAGTTTAAGAGAAAATGAAAATGTCAGAACGGAGACGAAAATGTTTTATTACAGGAAAGCCGAAAACAGCCATAAACACGTGCCGTATTTCTGAGAACATTTAGAAATCTGCAGACTAAGGAAGGCAAAAGATTATCAATAGAAATCAGAATGGAAGGAACGGGCCGAAATTTATGACAGGCTGTTCTGGGAAAATTCAAGTTCGTGGGAAGACATTAGATCAAGGGGGAAAGAATAATTCTAGCCAATGGTCTTCGGATAAAAGTTAACGAATCAGGAGAACTTAGATACCAATAAATAATTTTAGGATAGCCAATGACGAACATGTAACACAGAAATAGATAAAATACGAGGGGTTTTAATTTAGCGAGAGGCGTGGCGATATAGTAGAAAAACTAGAGTACAGAAGTCAGAGGGGCATTCGCGCTCAGTAGACATAGGCACTCAGTAGACACATAGTCAGACATTCAGATATTCACGGAGACATTCTCTCGCACATTCAGACCTTCGCAGATTGAGATTCAGACATTCAAGAGAAACAGGGATATCATACGAGAGACGCGAAAGAAATATACGGAGTCAGAAATATACGAGTCATCCGAAAGCAATCAGTCTAGATCATTTCTAAAGTTCAGTTGAGGGCGGTGTAAATCATTTTCTAAAGTCAGTCTAAGTGTGTAGTGAGGTCAGCTACGAGCCGTCAGGAAGTAACCTGCTGAGTTATTAAATAAAGTAAATGTTCAAACAGTGCCGGACTTATTAATACAGCGAACAATCTCCTTCCCCCCCCCTAACGACTTTCAAGTCGTTAAAAACAGTCCAAATTTACCCTGAGAACCCATCAATCCCCCTACATTGGAACAACCATATTATCCGTTGCAAATTAATCGACCAACAGTGGAACCCCCAACAATAACCGTTCCAAAGTAATGTACTTACATAGGGCGGCCCAAAAAGATAACCCACAACCTTTGTAAAATAATTCTTACAAAATAAAATGTCATACATGGTACTCCGTGAGCTGAAGGAACCAGACTTCATTCCACGAGTCAAAAACAATATATCTGCTATGTTCAATGTGTATCAACAACCTTAGTATCTCCAAAACTGATGGTGGTCTGATGAATGTGCTACTGAGTGGCAAAATGTTCAATTTCCCGGTTGGGAAAATCGTGATTAATGTACACAAAATTATTACACTTGGAAAAAGTGACAGCGTGGGTCGCTGTGTCTCCCCACGATATCATTGGTGTGTACTTTATTGAGTTTACGTATGAAAAATGAATTAACATCACATCATAAGTGTAATATTGAATATTTTCAGGGGGATTAGGACACATTGTGTGTAATGAACAACTTGATATGCACAAGCATGCGTTTCAACAAGATGGGGCTAGTTCCCATACTAGTCATGGGAATGGACGCCTATTCCTAACAGCTGTTTCTCGGTCGCTGATATCTAGACAAGTTTTCATATCCTTCATCAAGTCCTGATTTGTCGTTGTGATGGATACTGAAATAACTGGGGGATACTGAAATTACACGGCCTGATGCCTCGTACCTATTATTCGCACTCTAGAAGAACTTTGCGAAAATATGGAAATAGCTCTGCACAGTGTAACGGAGTAGTAGTATGTGTACGATAGGCAGTAGTTATATATTTGGGTTTCCATTTATTTGCACAGTTATAGATAGCTTCTAAGTCAGTTAGCAGTATCTAAATTGAACCTTATATATAATGTATATGACAGCGTGTTTTATAGGGTTTACATTGAGTTTTTACAGTTTTTCAAGCAATATTTGTTTTATACAATTTTGCTTTATTTTCTCATTTGCTATAGCTTTTACTTATAGCTTGTGCTGTTCTGTAAAATAATAATAATAATAATTAAAAAATCAAGCATGTGCATGTTTCGTATCACAGTAAAACATACATTGCGATGCAGCTACGATCACGGACTTAACAACAATTTACCAAACAATGTGATGAATCACAAAATAAATCGCTACATACTTTATTTGCATCGTAATTCTGTAATCCAAAGCAGGCTCTAGTGGAAGCGAGGATGGCATAAAGGCGGAGTATGAGCAGAGCAGCAACACTCAGAATTGATAAGCGCTTAATATCAAATTTTTTTAAACAGCTTTTCTGCTGCCCTTCTTTACTTGCATATCAGATTTGTGGAAATCGCCAATTAATGCCTATGAAAGTCTCGAGGTGTGCAGATGAATAATTCATAAAAATTATTTATCAAATAGCTATTCTCACTTCGAAGTTCCTTTGTGCACTCATCCGCGAAAATGCCAGCAGATCCCAAAAGACTTCAATTGCAATTCTAATGAGGGAAAAGACACAAGCCCTCATGTGGGATGGTATATAAGGGTAAATTAAGCGAGGGCTTAAAGGTTGCTCTTTCAACACAGAGCAAAATAGCTGTTTGCCGTGATCATAATAAAAATCCCTTAATCTTATAAATATTAATTTGATGGAATTATCAAGTAGAATCAGTATGTGTTTGAACAATTTTATACTAGTTAAAGTTTTTATTACAGCTCTTCCCCTCTCAATACCCAGTTGAATATTGTGTCACTTTTAATGCTTCTGGTATCCAGGATTAAAAAGAAAAAGAAAACGGATATTTCATAACCACAAAAATATTCATGAAAATTCCCCATTGAAACTTCACGCTCAAAATATATATATATATATATATATATATATATATATATATATATATATATCTCAAAATATATATATAGGAAAAATAGTTGACTAAAGTAATGGTTTCAAGTGTTTAAGAATTCACACATTGGAGATACATTTAAATAGCGTCAAACATTTTATGGGCAAGACAAAAAATAAGGAATAAAAGAATTAGAAGAGAAGAAACTAAAGTACATAAGCAAGCAGTAAAACACATGCGATCAATTATACATACTAACGACTTACAGAATTAATGCACGGATAGTCGAAGTTTCGTAGCATACGGAAACAATTATTCTGTTTATAATTGCAAGTACACAAATATTCCTATAAAATGTTATGATGATATCTAACAATGAGCCTAAAAGCCGTCGCACTCCTACTGAATAAAATTTTCCGCTCTAAATTTTCTTTCATTGCTCTCTAATGTAATTTTCAACATCCTTCTTGTTACCGAGCGGGGTGACTCAGGAGGCAACGCCTGGGACGCTTCGGGAAGTCCGGAATTCAAATTCTTTTCTTTGGATTGTGTCGTAGTTTCCCCTGGGACACAGGCCCATGCTGAAATGAATCTATCCTTTTTATAAAATTTCCGCTCTCTCAATTCACCTTATTTCATTCCGATGGTTTGCGGGGTCGAAATTGCAAGGCAGACTAGCTGGTGCTGTATGCCTTTTGGAATTCCTGCTCCGGTATATGGTGTGGAAGCGTTCCATCTGCGGGGCTAAGGGCGCACTGCCGGCTTTGGGGTGCTCTATCCGGAAACAATGTTTAGGAGCTCTTCTTCCCCGTGCCTCATCGTCACTGAATCCCAGCCATCAGATGTCTCCCTCAATTATTCTTCTTACCCCGGAGGTGCCCTCATTGGGGATACAGGCATAAATTGAAGCAAAGCTAAAGTAGTTAAAATTCTTCCGTGGTTCCTACCAATTCAATCCTTATTTTCTCACCATTTGTTTTATTCTGGTAAACTTATCTAAGCTTTGTATTTTCGAAATTTAAAGAGTGTAAACATTCAGTAAATATGTTCTAGATTCTTTTAATTACATCAGTATTTCTCCTCTTTTCTTCATATCACGCATTAAATTTCAATTTAGATTTCACACCTTATAACTTTTGTTCCAAAGAATGTTTTCCTAGCTCCTAGCACTTTTTTTAATTTTGAGCTAAATGATGCTGAACAGCCGAATTAATCCATTCAACTAATGACATACATATATTTTCAAAACCTACATACTAAGCGATTAATGTTATTGACTAGTATAATAAAATTTGGCTCCTTCTAGAATAGGCAGTAAAATTTTCATTTTAATCGAAATGCATACGTTATAATATAAATTTATATTGCTCAAATGTATCCCTCTTGAGCATCATCTTCAAGTGTAGAAACAAAGGGAAATATTCAGATTTTACTTTAAAAACAACATAACAGAAATGTAAAAGCATCAGAAATTATAGAGATTTGATTTAATATGATTTACAGAGTATAAATCGGAACGGTGTGTGTTTTATGAGCTATCAATGCCCTTATATAATATATAAATAGATTAATGAAAACACGCAAAAACAATGTCGTGTTTTAACAACAAAATAAAGCATTAAACAACATATGGCATACCTGTTAACATAAGGTATACAGATGTCAAACTATAATAGAAGAGTCATGCGCAATTTTACCATTTATAATTAGCTAAATATCATGGACGTTATTTAGCTACAACATTTTCCTCCTTTCATTTACTAATTGTAAAGATAGTTTCGTAAAATAAGCTAATTTTATTTGTATTGTTATGGCATCGGTGAAAAACGAAATACTTCGATATAAATCTGCATTGAAGGGAAATTATAAAATGCTTTCAAATAGGTTTTATTCCGCTAGAGCGCGGGCAGCGAAAGTGGAGAAGTAACTGCAGCTCTGACCTTCAGTGTCCCCGCCTAAAGCAATTGAAGGGTTGCCTTTGTCCGTTTGGACAATTAAAAGGTGATAAGTAATTTTTTCCCTGTATTTGTATTTGTGTTACTACTATTATAATGCCAAACATTTAGTACATTTTAGAACACAGAATTATTATGCATCATGCTCATGTGAAAACAAACTTTTGTAAGAAGGTGAAACGTTGATTTGTATAAAAATTACGCTGTTCCTCAATATAAAAAATGTAATTATTTGTCATTTTGTGAATATATTTATGGAAAAGGGATCTGTCCTGGATAACAAACTGAAAATAAATCACCATACCACCATGTGTTTACCCAGGAGAAACAACGATATTGGAGAAAAGTTAGAACAAAGTGTAAGAAATAGCTGTTAAATCTAGCATAGGACACAGGAATTTTGTAGGCTTCGGTTTGATATGCCACAAAAGTTTAAAATTAAACCTTTATGGAAACTGCTGTTCAAGAATTGCGGCTACGCGATAATGCGAGTAGAATGGATTTTTTCAAATGATTTTTGTATAATATTAAAAATTACCCTATTGATCTGCAATTAATTTTTTCACGGACAAAAAATGGGTCTATTTGAAGGTCATGTAGCGACATACAACAATGGTACTGGAGTTTTGAAAAACCCGATCTTGTACATGGAATCCCATTCCATGACTAAAAATGGTGCGAAGTTAATCATATATATAGGACCTATGTTTTATAATATCGTGAATGCAGAGAGATACAGAGATAACAATCACGCCATACTTAGAAGAAATAAATATTATAATTGAATTGAACATTAATTTTTTTCAACCAAATTCAGTTACAGCGCACACAACTGATTCTCGTTAGCTTTAATTGAACTTTTTGATTATAGTGTCATAAGTAAGGGATTATAACCAGCGCGTTCTTCAAACCTTGCCCTATGCGATTTCTGTTTTTGAGGGAGCTTTAAATGTAAAGTATATCGGAAAAACTTTCAAACTTTCATTCTTTGGAAGAATTAAGAAACGATATCAAAAGAGAAATTGCAGCAATTTCACAAGATGAACTAACTAATACTTGTAAATACACGCATTCTTAAAAGATGTGAGAGCTATTTGGTTGCACAAGACATAATTTCAAACATCTGCTATGACAAAGGTAGGTGTTCATTGTAAAGGTAATTCATATGAGAGACACATGCGCTTGAAATGAGAGGTTCTGTTTATTTGCTTAGCCGACGGACAACGCGCCTCCAGTCATTACGTCAGCCGCGCTTTCACGGATGAACGTATCTTTGAAAGCACTGCATATTTCTTAACGCAACAAATATTATATTCTATTAAAAAGAAAATATAGTAATATGATGCAAATCGAATGGAATATAATCAAACTTAATATTCTTGGTAACCGGTGATAGTGCGAAATTGTAGAATAAAGAATTGTATATCAAAGATTTTGTACGTTTAAGTGCGTGTTTGCTTTCAATTTACAAAGAAGCAAAATTATTTTGAAGTAGATTATGGGTTGTGTGTACAAATTCTACCGCCCGAACATAATTAGGAGTCAAAAGTAGTCTCATTTTCCGAAATAGCCGTAAGCAACTGAATTTGCTACATCGAAATGTATACTTTTATTTAGGTGATGAAATCTCGTTTTCTTTTCCTTTATACTTATAGCTTTTTTCTTCTCTAAGCATAATCCAGTGAAGAAAGTGCTTACTTCTTCTCCGAAGGGAAACATGACTTATAAATTCATCCTTACCTGTGCCGAATTCGTAGATGTCATTAACAATGCACACACTTCATATGTGAGTAGTTAACATTCTAGCAATTTTACAAAACTTTATTGGCTTTTGCGGGAATAACTTCCAGACCGTTTATCGCCTGTACTACGGAAGCTCATCAACATCGCCATTTCCAAATGCATTAAAACATTAGTGCACCTGCTATTTCACGTTACGTTTTCGGCATGCACAGATAACAGTTCACCTAGTGAATGTACCAAAATACCGACGCCAACTATGTACTACTAGCATTCAGCTTTCAAAAGTCTTTTTTTTTTTTTTTTTTTTCCAATTTTACTTTATATTTTATTTTTATTGCAAACTCTAGTGTTGCCTTTTTCTTGGGTTGTCAATTTTAGTTTGCTTTTACGTGTGTTGCTATTGACTGCGTTACTATTTTTCTTGTACTTCATTATTTTATCATTACTTTCTCAAAGTATTCTAATAAGCTTTTTAGAATATTTAAGCTGTTATTATTTACGCTTTTCATTACTTTATGTATTATGTCAACTATTCAGGCATTTAGCTAAATATATAGGGCATATTCATTCATTTACTGTTGTCTGCTATAGTACCCCAAAATCAGATAAACTTATTTAGATATAACATCGCTCAGAAATTTCTGCGTATGATTATCAATAGTTGCCAGTATTTGTAGCAATTTCACTTTGCTAAATTAATTAAAATTGTTAAAATAATTTTAACATATTCATCGAAATATATTATCTCCGTTAGCATTATCTGGATAATTTGTTAAACTCCCTCAACCAAAACCACCTCCCAAACTCTTGCATTTATATTTACATAGGTATCCCTATGCAGTTTGCTGCGTCTGTCTGTTAAATTTTTTCACTGTTGGTCGTAGAGACAACCCTGGACCTGACATCGATTCTCAATTACCTCGTTCACCTAATTTAAACTCCGTTACTGCAAACCAGCAGCACAATAGCAAATGTGCCCATCGTACTTTTTCTACTGGTAAAATTGCTGTTAACAATTTATCTTCTGTTCCGCTTTTTCATACTATGCATTACTTTTACAAAAAGGAATATCATTTATCCCGATTTCCAAACTTAGCCCTCTCAAATTAGTTTCTGAGGGTGCAAAATTTTACCCAAATTTATGATAGCATTATTATTGGCAAACTAAATTAACTGGGTTCTGAAGTTTCGCCCTCCTTCAAAATATCTATACCTTCTAGTCACCCCTTAAAAATGAATATTAACCGATTTTTGAGTGTCATAAGTGATTCTAAAGTTATAGATACCATCTACTCGAAAGACGAATTCGTCCCTGAAATCAGCGCTAAAAGACTGTCTAATAATTCAGATATAATTATTCTTGTGGCTGATAAAGGATCCTTATTAATATTACAGGCTATTTCTTCTTAGAGTGCCGAAGTTTAGCGACAGCTTGATGTCACTAATTATGAATATTTGCCTTCCGACCCTATACTCCAATTTAATCAAGATACAGCTTCTTCCGATACAGAGAAACACTTATCACTCTACTTACTCCTAATACCCGCTCTTACTCCTGCCATATATTTTCTCCATAAAATTCATAAAAATATTTTCATACCGCCCGATGCTAGGCCAGTTACGACTTCCTTACAAAATGCATTTTCCCCTAGTAGATGTTTGGTTACAGCCATTTGTTATGTCTAGTCGTCACTATAAAAGATTTCTATCATTTCTGAATGTGTTTAAGAAAGTTGACCCTTTTCACATCCTAATGTACTTATGACCACTATCGATGTGACGTTGCTTTATACTAACATTCCCCACAGAAAGGAATAGCAGCTGTCAGATATTTCTTGGATTTTCGAGTACCTCCTCGTATTTCATCCACGGAATTCATTTATTATTTAGTCATCTGCTTCTCACTTACAGTGCGTTTAGTTTTGATATTAAATATTCTCTACAAATTAAATTCACTGCAATGGATACCAGAATGGCACCGAGCTACGCCAATTATTTTATTAGTCGCGTAGAGGAGGAATTCCTTAAGTCAGAACCTCTTGAACCATTATCATGGTTGAGATATATTGAAGGTACAGTCCTGGTTTGAAACCATGGCTCAGAATCTCTAGATAAGTTCCTTATAAAAACTCCAAAAATTCAGTTAAATTCACTTCTTTTGCCTCTCCCAATTCAGCTATCTTCCTAGAAATTTATGTCTCTTTAATAATTACTTTTTTCTTACGTCCGTGTACATTAGCCCACTAAGTTCCAACAGTAACTTCATTTTGACAGCTGCCATCCCCTTCATACCAAGAGACATAATCCTTTTTCTCTTTCAAAAGGAATATATCGGCCACCATCTTTGTAGAATCTTCTCTTCACACCTCCATGAAAAATCTAGCCCAAAAGTTTCAACACGAAAAATAACCGTACAATTTTTTACAAACCCGTATCATACCAACTCACAAAAAGTCCACTACAAACAAAAAACTTTCAATAAGAAATTCATAAATATAGTTTTCAATTACATCCCTGGAATTGAGATCATCAAACCTATTTTGCAACAATGTCATGTCAAGAAACTTTAATGATTCATTCATCTTAAGTGATTTTGATTTAAATTTGTACCCCGCCTTAATTTTAGAACATCTCTAACCCAACCTATCTCCATCCAAGTTACCTCGACCGGTCGCAGGCTCATACCCCTGCCATCACTCTAAATGCAAAACCTGTGCGCTAATTATGCCATGTCATTTTGTAAGTTTTGTAAAGCAGTTTATATCTCATTGTTTCGCTTCTTATAGGCGTTCTGTTCTTTTGCCTGTTGCCCAATGTGCCCTATCCCATTACTATTTAATGATTCATTTAATTTAATACTTATTGATGTGTTATAGATTTATGTACCCGAAAGTTACTTCAGAGACAGAGGGAGAGCCGCTATATCTTGTCATAAAGCACATACATTACTGGGTTACAAATCTTACGTGTTAATACTCCCCTTTCTATATTATTATTATTATTATTATTGTTTTTTAATTTATTTTTTCAATGATTAATGCATTTATATTTCTTATTTTTCATCCTTCGCTCTTTTTCTTGTGCTTTTTTATCTTTTTTCGTGCATTATGTTACCTTCGGGATTCAATATTTACTTTTTCAACCTCCATTTGTCTTTTGAATGTGAAGAAGGGCATAAGCGGTTGAAAATATTGCGATATTTGTTTTGCGAAGTTGTGTTACTATTTAAACTTTTTTCTATTTTTGATTTGCTGGTGCATTTTATATTAGCTATTTTTTCCAACAGTATCTTATATTTAATTTTTATTACATACCCATAAATATATATTTGTAGTATTTTAAAACTTGCATATTTCCGCTAGCAATAATTCCCATTGTTTTATGGGTGGCTGCACTCCGATTGTAATGATGTGGTTATAGGAATTATCTGGATTTCTAAAACTTTACAGTGAAAACGTTGCATGGAACATAAATTTGTGGGACATCAATGACATATTAGGCATTTAAACGAGAAAATATATGGTTTTCCTTACGCAAGCAAATTCTGATAAAAATGCGCACCTATGGTTGAAATTATGTAATTGGCTGAGGTCAATTATCTACTTAGAGCCAATGACAGTGTCTTTCCTATTGAGTGACGTGAATCACGATTGCCTGTGCGTGTAAAACAGTTGAGGTTTTCATTACTTTCGAATTGTTTGTATTGAAAAGTACGACGAATACATTTGCAGATTCGTTTCACTGAGTTGCTCATACGAAATTTTTGAAGTTACCACTAGCAAACTAATATTAATACAGGTCAATATATCCATTTAGGTATATTTCTGTGTAACAGAAAGAGATCAAGATCCGTGACACTGAATGGTAGAAGACACGAGTATTAAGCTCACATTTACAATTATACTAAGACCAATAGAAATGACTACCAAAGAAATATAATAGTTAAATTTTCTTAATTTATGGCATTAAAATGAAAGAGCTCTTAATTTTCAGAGACAATGTATAGTATAGCCTACAATTTGCAGATATTCCAGTAAGCATTTGGATTTGAGTTAAGCATTTACAATATGCAGTACACAAACTCAGAATCTTGATCAACGCAAGAATTATCTACATACATATCTTTAGAAGTAATTGGCCAGATAGCATAATTGGGGCAGGATTTTCATTGTCTTCTTGAAAATGGTTAGCAATAACATTTAAATCAAGACATGGACAAACAATTAATGGGCTAATGCACTTATAAATTTCATGTCTAAGAAGCAATGGATTAATGTTTGGGCATTCTTTAAGTATACCTCTCAACAGCGATGGATTTTATCTTTCCAGAAATTTTCCGCCCTCCCTTTTCGCTTTACTTCACTCTGTTTATTCTGATTGCTAGGCCCAAAGAACCAGTGAGGCTGGTGCTGTGTGCGATATGACGGTGGCTTGTACTTTTGGCAAGTTTTCTGCCCCGGCTTCTCATGTGGAAGCGGCCCTTCTGAATGATTGGAATGCCTTGAAGAGAGTCAGTTACGTGAAGTGATCTACGCCGCTGAGACGTGGTCGCAGGTGATTCCCTCATCTCACTCCTACTTCCCGGAGGTACCCCCCCCCTCCCCATGGACGCAAATGACCATGCTTGAGTACGCTGTTGTACCCAAAATTCCTTCCTGTATCAATACAATAGCATCTCAGATACCTTACAGAAAAAAAACATATACTTCCTATTTTTAAGAAGCCCTTTCATAAGTGTTTTAGCTGGGGGAAGCCGGGAGCGTCGTTCCACGAAATATTTGGTGTTTTATTATTTATTTTTTCTTAATCACATTTTCATATAATTTACGAAAAATATCTTGCAGGAATATTTTTTGCATATTTATTTAAAAAGACTCCACAATTTTCGTTATATATTGTTTATGTGGAAAGTCGCTTTATTCGGTGAATAAGAAACTTGAGATGGATGGTTGGTACCAGTTGGCATGTTATGTCAGCATGGGTCGCGCCGAACGTTGCTTTTTATTGCAGAGTGATGAGTTGAACTAAATTAGCTACCCTTACCTCAGCTGTAAATATTGTTCAACTTGTTTGTTGGCTTATCTGTGTTAAACACTTTGCAATTACGAGCTTGATGAAGTGGCTAACGAAAGATGCGTTTTAGAATCAAACAATTCTCGAAATAAGAAACAGCGTGTTAATGCTTTCAAAACAACCAGAGCCCTAGCATGTTTTGTAAATAAATATTCAAACGCTGTGAGTAAAAGTGAAGATGACGTGACTTTGCCGACTATCGTAGTTTCAATTCTTTCTGATTGCTGATCTGAAAGAACAGTTTCATTGAACAAAAAATTTGACTTGAAGTTAAATGCGTGTTTCACGTTTGTCATGAGATTAGTGCAGTTTGTATGGGTACACAGAAGGGTTCAAGCATTGAGTAGAGTGTAAGATTAGTAAGGCTCCAAAGCTAAAGCAAAGCTACTTTAAGGAACACATAAATACAAAACTTCGCTTTTACATAAATCTAGCGAGTTGATCAAAGTAGTAAGCACTCAAAAAGTATATTTTAAAAATGCAGTCGATAAGTTGAATCCAAAACATGTAGCCAATATAATTTAGAGCTTTAATACTCAATATAGGCAAAATAGATCATTCCCAGTTTTTCCTGTAAATGTAGAGATCAAAGAACTAAATGGGTTAACATGCTTATGGTGGTGCATCCAACTTCAGTTGTGTCCTCACAATTGAGCATGTTACAAAAGGAATAAGAAATAAAATCGGTGAAACAATAATATACAACAAGTGAAAAGTAAGTCTTAAGATCGACGAGTCTACTAGCAGTAAAAACCAGTGCTGTTAATATGTCTCAAGTGTTCTGTTTCGAAGTATGATGAACCACTACATTTTATAATCCAGTAGAACTAAGCTACACCCTTACTTCGACAATAAAGGTTTTTTGTTTAAGCAATTTGAAAAGCAATGGCATGAACGAAGCTATTCTAATTTTTTTTTTTTTTTATTTTTAAATTCTGGTGGAGCACAGGTCATGCTTGGAAGAAAGACAGGATTGAGCAGAATTGAAATTGTTGTTTGCAAATTTGGTGGTATGGCACTGCTATAATCATCGCTTACAGTTACTCGTAGAGTTTATCAAACTGTAATTAATGTTTAGTCTGTCCCCCAAAAATCAGAGGCTGCTATGAGAATATTCATTTGTATTAGGCCAGAACATAAAGAAGACTGGAAAAATGTTTAGTTGAGCCTAAAAGCTGTTAAAGCTGAGTGGGATAATTACTCCACTTTAGTCACTCATTACAGTGAAGCTCTAGTTGACAAGACTGGTGTCTTCAAAGAGAGAGACAAATACTTAGGAATGCACAAAAATTTCACATCTTTTCAGTTTGAGAAGTCAAGCAGAAGCAGGAAACATGTCAAAGCGATCGCAGTGGTGTTGGTAAGGGCCCCTCACAAATGAGGTTTTGGCTTAGTGGAATTAAATTTCTGAGAAGCGGTTGGAATTTGAGGATTTGTTGAAGATTACCGAGAAAACGATGCTGCTGAAAGAGGCAGTTCAGAAAACGAGTATGACTTACTTACAATTCCACTTGGAAATGAAGAGCCAGAAGGTAATTTCATGTTTATAATCCTATGTTATTTTGATTACCATTCTTATTACGACAGTTATAACTATTGCTGTCTTCATTACTCTTTATTATAATTATCATTATTGTCTTTATTATTATCATTGGTAGAAATATGATTTGGGTCATGTCAATAGAATTTTATAAATTAAGAGGTTCTAATTGACATATTTTTCACACAGTTGCTGAGCCTGAAGATTATATTCAGTTCGTTAGAAGAACAGAGGGAAAAAAAGGATGAGGTGCCAAAAAATACACCGAGAAAGCAGTGAAAAATTGTAGAAATAAGGCCACTATAACTGGAAGCAGATGCAAAAATATGTCTATGAATAGTATACACTACTACCACTACCACTACCACTACCACTACCACTACCTCTACCACTACCACTACCACTACCACTACTTCTACTACTACTACTACTACTACTACTACTACTACTACTACTAATAATAATAATAATAATAATAATAATAATAATAATAATAATAATAATACATTATAGGACGCGAATTGTATACCTTGTTGTTCTACAGCCAAAAGAGTTACAGCATATCATTCTGATTACACTTTAAACAATACATAATGTTACACAGAGAGTTAGAGAAAGAAAAACTTAAACGTTTGTCATGTACGAGTGTTAATGTGATTATACAATAATAATTCAAACAAAATATATCAACTATCTTCTATTGCTTCAATTCCTACATTTTCATTACTAAAGTATTATTATTATTATTATTATTATTATTTCTATTATTATTATTATTTCTATTATTATTATTATTATTATTTCTATTATTATTATTATTATTATTATTATTATTATTATTATTATTATTATTATAAGAATCTGAAGAGACATATTAACAGAAACATTGGGTATTATGGGGACAAAATTTATGCTTTAGAAATCCTCAAAGCAGTGAAAAAATGAAGTGAAGAAACAAACTCAATTTGTAAAGTTTCTATAATGATATTAAAGATGAATGCATATTACACTTTATTACTTTGAACTCTTATCATTTTATTATTAAATATATTTTTAGGAATATAGTACCCTTGTGTTGATTATTTAGTCTATAATCAGTGTTGTTAACAGCAGCTGTCAAATTGACCGCACCCGCAACCATATAATTAACTCTTGCGGTTCTAGTGTTTGGTGTGATGCTTTCACAGAACTAAGCCAACTATCTCTGCAGTTTTTTATAGTGTTTAACGCCATTTATTTGAACTGAGAGGAACCCGGGAAAAACCCCAAGTCAGGGAGGACGTTCTGGTGAGAAACGAACCTCAGACCTCCTGCTCACGAGTCCGTGCCTTAACGACCTCGGCCACCCGTTGCGGTTCTCTGCAGCTTCAAAAGGAAGATACGAATTTGCTAAACGAAGACTCTGCTATCAAGCGAAAAACGCAAATTTCAGAATGTATGCCCAGCTTACTTGAAGAGTATATCAAATCTGCATCACAAGCCATTGTCGGAAGGATTTTCTAACTCTTGGTTAGGAAAACTACCCAAAATATGAGTATATAGAAATAAAGAAAACGAATTCCATAAAAGAGCTGGCAGCCAACCTCAGAAATATATTGATACACAACATAAGTACATGTTTGCAGGAAAAAGCAACTATGTTAAATCCAGATGTATGCGATACACAACTTTCGTAACACTTCAAGATATTAAAAAGAAATGACCACCAAATCCTCCAATATGTTATGGCGAAGAAAGTATTTAATATATTTGTGAGTTGTTTCAATTCTCTGAGAGATAAAGGTATATAGTTGCCTTTAGGGAATATGTTGAAAGAACCACCCAGGAAAGTGAATTCTCTTCTCCAGACAGTTACGAAAATAACTATTTCAACACTGAGTGAGAAAGAGCTATCGGCACAAAGAACATCATCACAGATAGAAGAAACAGTATGCATACTGAAAGATGTTTACAAGCAGCGTGGGACCGCCATTAACTGAGTTCAACCCGCTACTCTATGTTAAGAATTGACTGTGAAAAGAAAGGTCGGCAGATGAGACGGCAAGACGCTTCATTATACCCTTCTTATGAAAGCTACTACAGTAAAGGCGAGTTCTCCAAACATTTTTTTTTTCAACTATAGAGATGTCTTTCTTTGTAAAAGTCAGACTGTCTTCAATACATTTTTTATGCTGTTCCATGCTTTGTTTTAAAAATCTGACAGCTTTTTTGCGTATCAAAGTTTTGTTATTTACAGTTGTTAAAAGCATAGTTTAATCCAACAATGAAAATTAATGTATTTAAATTGGTTAAATAAGCAGTTTAATTGCACTTTTTGATCAATTAAGTTCAACAATATTTTAATATTATCATCCTCTTATAAATATTTGTGGGTGTAGAGTTTGTAAAACAGGGGAATATCAAATCATAAATGACATTTTGGGAACAGCCCATACTAAAGTCACTTATTTTAAAACAAGGCGATCAAACTAGAAATTGCATTTTGTAGCACTCATTGCTACAAATTTTAAACACCATAGTGATACAAACTTTAGATAATACGTTATGTGAAAATAGTCTATTTAAGCGAATACAAATTATTTATCTTAAAATGTATTAGATATATTTTTTTACATTCCTAAAGAATTTTAGAAATTAGGCAAAACTGCATTTAGTGACATTTATATAAATTTGTTTCTAATGTTAATGTTAATAGGCAGGCTGACAACCGTGGAAGGCTGGAATAAAATCAATCAGCTGATCCGATCAATGCGTGTGCCCAAATACATACTATGAGTTCGTTCACCACGAAAATAAGAAATTTAAACAGAACTTTGGTATAGTACGTAAATAAAATGTAAAAATAATAGAAACTGAAGTTTAATTTCTAATTTTACCCTGCAAAAATCAAATTTACAATAATCTAATTACCACCGCTGCGGTAACACTTGCATCATTCAGAGATTTATTCGTTTCTTCCTTGCTCCTCATAGTGAGAAACGTGGGATTTTTAAAAGAAGCAAGGATTCGGAATGATTGGAATAAATTAAAGGTATAATTATTAAATAATTTATAATTAATAAATATTTACCTGAAAATAACATGTGCTAAAATATATTTATTTTGTCAATAGAAAGTTTCTAAAACTCTTTTAGCATCTGTACCATAAATAACCAATTTTGTGAATTAATGTACAGCACAGTCAGTAAAATGCGGCATTTTGGAATGACGGCGTTTTAGCTATAACTTGAGAAAACTAAATGATTAACCTACCTTATTTGTGAAGGTCATTGTCTATCATCCTTGATGGATGCTACATTAATACCACTTATTTCTGGGAATGTAAAAAAGAATACTTAGCCTAAAATTTTTGCAATAACCAGTAACATTCTTTTTGAACCTTTATTTATTTTAGTTTTATGATTTGTTATTCTGCTGCTAAGGCTATCCAAGCGTCATAGCTATTCAATTTTTGACTAATGAACCAAAAAAATGTTCAGATTTACCCAAAGAAATTTCCACCCTGAGCCAAATGCTATTGCTGGCAGTTTCGGATTACTATGCTAATTGACTGTATCATGGTGGTAGCTAATAAAGCCCCCAATCCGTCTATACGTGTATTATTTTTGAAAAAAGTTGTAGAGTTTTACTTTTTATTTCTCCTTTTGATTCATGAATTATGCTTTTGAAGCATCCCTTTGCGAACATTTGTATCTGGGAGTGTAATTTTGCAGCATGATATTAGCAAGACCTTTACAGAAACTCATATGGAAATCATACCTTGTTCCCTGAAGCACTCACTCCATACAGAGAGATGTCGTCAAAACGTATCAGGGATGAATTGAATGGAAGTAGCACATAATGAAGGCCCTAATATAGCCTGGGGCTATTTCATTCTCGATATCCGATAATACTCACATTGAACCACGAATGAGTTTTGCATTGTATCTGAATGTCAGAGCAGACTTCCAGTGCAGTCACACGTCTTACACATTCTATTGTATGCCATGGTTCATACACTAGAACCAGTTTACTTTGTAAACAAGCCACAGGGCTAATATTGACCGCCATTGGAAGGCCGGTCGTGGGTGCCTATGCCCTTGTCTACATGTTTAACAAGGCATGTCCGTCATGTTACATTTCAGTGATGGTCCATTGAATCAGTTAGAACATGACGTGAATAGTTAGAATATGCTATACCGACTAAAACAACGGACAACGACAGATCCTTGAGTGAGAACGCATTTCCCACATAAAGTTGCTACCCGCCAGTCCATATTTCAGTATTGTATTATTTACTTCAGGTAGAACGACAGTGCAGTTGACTGGTATGAACCCTGCACAGATAAAGCTGCAGAAATTTTCTCTTAGACCCGATGAAATATCGGATATAATTTTACAGTGCCGGATATATCATTGGAACACCATTCTTTAATTATTCAGCATTACCAACGTTTAAGTTGGGGAGGTAGAAGGAGATGGATAGACTGACTCACTATATGGTAAATAAATACTGTAATGGAATTCAGAAACACATCGCACAAAAATGTCAATTATCTTCTGATCAAGAATAATTTAATATGGTAGATTTTGTTTATCTTGTGTTTCCGGTATTTGATTGTTATTGCTTTAGTGAATGGACTTTCAATGAGTGAACGTTTTCTTCTCACCGGCTAAGTTTACGAAATCCATACAGTTCTCTCAAGCGTTTCCATAGTTGCTACGCTCGTTTTAAGGATATGACCCAACAAATAATTATTGTGATGCGGTAAGAACTTCATATACTGAGAAAGGAATGGTGATTAAAGAGAAAGGAGAATAAGAAATTAAGCAGATTTATTAATGCTCCGAAAGTGACCCCTGCCTATGTGATTGTTTAGAATTTGTCTAAATCCGCGGTTCTCAAACTGTGGTCCGAGGGCCTTCCCGGAAGTTCTATATAAGATTTTGAGTAATGTTAACAGAATTTATTCTTGAACGAATAGATAAAACAATGAAACAATAGAAAATGACGATAGTACAAATTTAAGACATGTATTTATTGAGATAAAATAAATTGGGAAAACATTGAAGGGGAATATTTGTCCCAGAGGGAGCTTTCAAATAGGTAAGCCGAAAATGTGGAGCAGGCACAACACTCGTGTATACCTTTATAGTTTTTCCAGCAACAACATTCATCTTAAAGTGCCAAACTGCATGGACCAACTCCAGATTCTCCGGGACTATTGAATAAGACTTTGAAGTATTGATACTTTTAGTAACAAATTACTAATGTAAAAAATCATTCTTTACATAAAATAAGTAGAAAACCCGTTTGAAAAACGTAGCATTAGCTCAGAGCAAACATGGCTTGTATTAATTAAAAAAAATGAATGAGTAGTGTTTAACGCCCGTTTTTACTACAGAGGCACCACAGGCGGTGGGGACACTGATGATACACGAGATGAAATTATACATTGTGAAAATATAGTTTTAGCGAAGAAAACGTTCCAGGACTAAGTTCAGGGTACCTCCCCGGCATTTGCCATTTATGAGGACCGAGCAAAACCTGGAAAAAACCTCAGTCAGGGAGGACGGTCCTGGCGGGAACTGAACCCCAGACCTCCCGCTCATGAATCCGCGCCTTAACAACCTCGGCCACCCGTGGCGGTCTGCTTGTATTAAGTAAACATATCACGGCTTGTAAGTGAAATGCACCGTTATCTCTCTCATTCAGGAATTAAAACTAACGAGTAATGTTGTTTCATGACACATTGTTAGTTATTATTATTAATGTTTTATATACTAATACTTTTCATGTAATATTATTATGTAAGAGTATACTACAGTAAAAAGTCAGATATTCAGAAAATGGACATTTATTTATGTGTTTATACCTTTAATTTTTTTACAGAACTGATGAACCACTTAAAAATTTTGTATAGAATGTAAGTTTAAACTTTTAAACTTTGAAATCTTAGAGGTGCACGACAGCATTTGATCTTTAAAGCGAATCCGTGGTCAAATAAATGTTGAGAACCGCTAATCTAAATGACTGATCATCTCATTTTCCACTACACATTCCGCTTTCATTGAAATTTTCTTGCTTCCTAATACGACGTATTCTACCCCGCCACCTATTTTCAAGTATTTCACATACAAAATGCAACAATAACATTGGGTGAATTCACTGAACTATGAATAAAATGTCTTGAAATAAAAAAAACAACATTCTTGCATTAGGCAGATTAATTCAAAGGTCTGATTTAAGTATATATATATATATATATATATATATATATATATATATATATATATATATATATTTGCACTTCTGAAAACACATTCACATCTTTTTGATACCCATGAAATACCGTACCTCAGCTGATTCTAGTAGGTGAAGAAACATTTACAGAATATATTAAATGGTCAGAACCTTCCTTAATCTTCAGGCGGAACTTATAACTATGGTGATGGTGTTTTAAACGTGCGTAATATTAGCTACATGGGACTAGAGCTAAGATTATAAATGTTTAAGTATGTAGTACCGAACATGCTCTTCCCGCTGTACAGTATCACTGGACCTAAGCAAATGTATTTTTCATTCTTCTTCTTTTTCTTTCAGTTTAATGCCCCTCATAACAATGAAAATATAATGAGACGAAGAATGAATCAAGGAATGAGTGTCTAAATGAACCTGGCTGAAAGTCACCTGGCTTTCAGCTTCTCAGATTACTGGGGTAGCTGACATTATGGGACTCGAAACCAGAATTTGCGGATTTGTAGGCAGACATGCTGACCACAAGACTACGGGGGCGTTCCAATTGTATAAGCATTGTAACATATACGACCGAGGGGGCGTTAAATTGGTAATTGATCAACATTATTACACAAACAGTTTCATTTGCTGGAACATTGGATATTCTTACATTGCCTAGTCACATCAGAAAGTGCGAATTTATTTGGTTTACCACTTCCGTAGATGACTTAAAGGATTTTATTATGACGCTATCGTCCGCTTAGCAACAAGCAGATTTGTGCTGGACTTCCGATTCTTCCACTACCCACTTAACGTATTCTCATTGGTTACTATAATTCAAACTTAGGGCGTTGGTGTACCATAATTGATGAACATTACAACATTTTGTAAAGACCCCTCTAGGAGATTACAAAGCTATATTAGGAGGTAGCAGAGCCTCAAGTCTGCTGGTCTCTTCCACGCCTGGTTTCTTCGCTGTGGCCGCCCTACACCCTCGGCTCTACGAGTCACCGCCCCTAAGGTAAAACGGCCCGTTCGGCCCTAATGGCCAAACGTATAGATATTCACTTATTGTGTGTTAACAAGACTTCAGCACTAGATATTCGCTTATTGTGGTTAACGCAAGCCTTCAGCATTAGAGGAGATCTAATATGTGCATTTTGTAACCAGAGTGTTCAATAAAATCAATAGCAATGGCAGTAACGTTGTATTTAATTATACCTGTAAGTGCTGATACCGTTACCTTTCCTTAGCTCATACCATACGTGCAGCATTATGGTATTGTTACTATGTCAGTAATTGAGGAATGGAATAAAATATAAAAATATAATTTTCGTTTCTAAGTGAAGAAACTAGTATGAGCCTTTCAAAGTCGATAAATAAAAACATTCATATTGAACAATAAAAAGTGGCTTACGGTAAGAAATGCGAAGTAATTATTTCATGTTAGGAATAACACAATAAATAATAGTACTGGAAGACCGGCGAGACGTTGATGAGGGTATAGGAATCTCAAAGTAAAGTTAGATTACATTCTGCCTTATGAATTTCATATAAAACCACTGTGCGATATGAATGCTGCATATTCTAACAAGATCAAAATGCATTCGTATGCAAATATCTTAATATTGTATGGATCATTCTAACAGCAACAGAGCTGATTTTATACTTCGATTTTAACTGGGATTCACCATCACACAACCGATTGGAAACAGGAGCCGCCTATTTACTGGTGATACAAAGATAACAATTTCGGATCAATGTGTCGGAAAGCCTCTGGAGACGCTAAAGGGATTTTTACTAATAGATTATTTCCAAAAGGGTAAAATTATAACCGGGTCCAACCTTTAAACCAGGTGTACGCTTTTTTGGTAGAAGTAATAAAAAAAAACATATCAACACAATCTCTGCTCACAAAAGTGTTTTAGCAATGGAAAATTTGGAAGATATGAAGAATTAATTTTCGCAGCCTCCATCCTATTCCCGCTTACTTACATTTGTTACCAAAGCTCAATATCTATTTCCAAGTTCAGCGTTTTTCATCAAATCAAGAGGCGATTGCAGCTGTAGAGGAATATTTGCAGACCTTCCAGGAAGCACATGATGGCGTTGGAGTATTGCTGGGATATGCATAGTGACTTGGGAGAGATTATACTGTAACATAAAAATATTGTTTAGTTTAAAAATTTCTTTCCTTCATTGCAAGCCGAGAACTTTTCAGATCATCCTCGTATGTTTTTGTTAGCCTCCCACCTACCCTGTAGTCTATTACTATCCCTTGTTTTAAATGTTTAAATGATTGGTAGCTCACACGTTTCTAGAAAAGTGCTAGAAGAAAATACGCGACTGAAATGCAAGATTAATCACTAATAAAAGAAAATATTTTGCTATTTTCCTCATATGGAAAAATTATACTATGTGCAGTACTCGTAACATGATTCGCGACTTCTGGATATTGCTAAATTTTAGTGGTAACCAGCAATTTTCTGGTTGACGTTTCACAAGACTTAGCTGGGCTTTATCAAAACAATTAGAAGTATTGAGAGGATTATTCGTATCTCATTTGATGTCTACGTGGAAGAATATGGCCCCATATGAACTCAATTAAACAGAAGAGAACGATGAAAAAAATTCAAAAAACCTATTTCCTAAATCACTTTGTTTTCTAATTAGTGCCAAGTGGTTTCACTAAACACATTCTGCCATCTCATTGCTCCACAGGCAGCGCTAGAAACTGCATCCATTTATGAGAAACGACATTAGCATTTGTCAACGCATAGACAAGAGCATTTGGTGTTGTTTGAATTGACAAGAGATTCACAGGTAAATTTCTTGAACAAACAACAAACAGATGTTCAGAAGCTACTGGCTCACCTGCATTTTGCTTATATTGGCATGCATTATTGAGAGTCAGCATGCAGTGAGAAGAAAGATAGTACACCAGACGACTTAGTCGATCTACGAAGGACTTAACTAACAACACATGATTCGAAAGTTCAGCCACCAAAATGGAAGATAATTACGTTATTTTTAAATAAACATGGTCCATTCCTCGTGGGATTTGTAGAGATAGGAGGAAGTGCGAATGCCGCACGCTATGTCGAAATACTGACCAAATTGCGGGGGTGGGGAATAAAGTCCAAATGCTCAGTATTGCTCTAGGATGAGGTCATTTTGACTGCAAATGTTGTTCGCACCAAACCGCACAATTCATGTGAGAAATACTAATGCATACACCTTGTAGTCTTCACATGATAATGGTTTTACTTTTCTGGGGACATTAAACGTTTGCTGGGAAACAAATCGCATCGGATGAAGACGTACAGGACTCAATTAAGCAATGGCAATCTTGGGCATTTATCCAGTTATTCTATACAGAGCCGAAAGTACCAGGGCGAGGTAGGTTGTTGCCGTAGGATGCTCTTTTGAAAGGTTTCTGACCCTCCATCTGGCATGAAAGCATCTCTTTCGAAAAGGTCGAACTACGTGGAGGAGGGCTCTGCCGACGCCGGGTTGTTCTAGTTAGGGACCGTGTAAGTCCTTACCTCACCGCCCTCGGATCCTGGCTGCCTGATGTCCTCCTTATATCATCCTTTCCTTAGTGATATTCCCCTTCTGGGGGCGTATGCAGAAGCAGTTAGCCCTGGAGCAAGGCTAAAGTACCAAAATATTCTACTACAACCCTAAAAATGAAATAAAATCCAATCTTATGGATATGTTGACTACGTGTAGCCGAGTGCTTTTCCACAAGGTATTTAGTTTCTAAATGACTGACCCCAGAGGCGGACCGTCAATAAGGGCCAGATGGACCCGGCCCGGCTCCCTCCTCAAAGAAAATGCGATAATTATTAACCACTTTCTGTTTTCCTTGTCAACTTTTAAAACAAAATAATGCTTAACACAGCAATGTATAACCGATTGGTAAATAATTGTATTTTACACCATTAGTATATTTTCTCTTTATTGTAGTGGCGGTAGCATTCAGTTTTCCGTTGGCGAGGGAAGCTCATTGGCCCGCCCAGAAAAATACGCTTTAAAATTATACCTGCATGCGCCAACAAAGATTTACAAGGAAGTATATTTGTCATCCTCCAAGATTGGTTAGCCTTTCTTATTTCTGCGTTCCAGTTGGGGGCTACTTAAACCACGCATTACTGACTAGGGGTTGTTTTCGCACTTTGTTTTAAATTGGGTGACTTCTTCGCTGTTTGTAAGTGGAATGTCGACTTTCACAACTTTACCCGTTAAGTTAAAAAAAAAAAAAACGAAGTATCTGTTTTGTGGTAATGAATAAAGTGGACATTTTGTTGAAGACTCCGTTTTTGCGTCTAAGTTTAAATATTAAGTTAGAAGTGAAACAATTTCGACCTCATCAACTTTTTGAAAAAAACCTTTGCTGACATCGTGTGAAGTGAGAAACCTATTTTGTCTATAAGAGTGAGATTATAAAATATATAGAAAGAGAAAATTTTGTTTCTGTAAAAGCCGACGAAGCGACAGATATTACATGCATTTTTCAGTTTATTGTGGTATTACCATACATGAGTTGGGGTAAACCGGTTGAAAATTTCATAAAATTCATTGTTGTTTCTGAAATGATTGCAGAAGGCTTAAAGCATTCTTTAACAGCTGGGGCCGTTTGTGGGTTAGCTGGTTGGTTGCAGTCCGCTTGCGGGAAGAGGAGTCGTGGATTAATTGTGTTTCTTTGAGTTCTGGGTTGGATGCCCCTTGTGTCGGGATCAGGAACCTTTACCTCGGGGAACTCTGGAATTTTGTGACTCGTCTGAGTCAGAGGGAAGGTAAGGAAATCTATAAAGCTAAACGGAAACACTGGAGTTCTTATCTGACGTCATTTATTTACACTTAACAGAATACTGGATGGTCCGCGTAAGCTTGGAAATGTGTCGAACTGACTGACTATTGTTCTTCTCCTACCGACTTCGCTCACTTTGATTTTGATTGTCTATTCTTTTGCCCGCTTATTTAAATTGACTCTTACAGTTCCGTTCTCCGACTATCCAACCTTTAGCTCTTAGCCTCGAATCCCGGACCGCTAACCTTTTACAGCTCTAAAGTTTACTATTCCGTGCCTCTCGCTCTCTGTCTCACTGCTCTCGAAATCCTGCTGCTCTCTCTAAGTCTCTCTGCTGTCGAAGTCCTGCTGCTCTCTCTAGGTCTCTCTGCTGTCGAAGTCCCTTCTGCTCTCTCTCTCTCTAGGTCTCTCTTGTTCTCTCGAAGTCCTGCTGCTCTCTCTCTCTAAGTCTCTCTGCTGTCGAAGTCCCTTCTGCTCTCTCTCTAGGTCTCTCTTGTTCTCTCGAAGTCCTGCTGCTCTCTCTCTAAGTCTCTCTGCTGTCGAAGTCCCTTCTGCTCTCTCTCTAGGTCTCTCTTGTTCTCTCGAAGTCCTGCTGCTCTCTCTCTAAGTCTTTCTGCTGTCGAAGTCCCTTACATTATATATCAGATGTAAAGTTTATTGTTTATTAGGAACCTCCCATCGTGAAAATTAAATCCGCGAAATTTATGGAGCTCAGTTCGATTCTATCTGCGTTATTGGTCGTTCCTTAATATCTATAATTATGCTGGCTCGCTCCGATTCGTTCAATTTTGTAAGATTTCTATTGGTTAGGTGGGACCAATTTCTGGAAATACCTCTCCCGTTATAATATTTCTAAGAACGGACATTCCTGCCCTAAATGTTGGGAAATTTTTATAATCTGACATATCCTTTCACTTTTCTGTCCTTTCAAATTTGCTCACAATGAAACCTCGGCCATAAATAAGGAACACCTATTTGTTTTGCAAAGTCATGTCAAAATCTGTCGACGTTTGAATGTTATTGTCATGAGGGGTTATAAACATGAGCTGTCATATGAGATTGATATTTGTTCCTTCTTCGAAAGAAATCCACCCGTAAAGTCATTAGTGCCTTTACCCTTAGTTATTGAAAGAATATGTTTCTCTGCTTTTGTCTGCGTCTCGGTAAATGTTTTTCTTTAAACTCTTTGAAAAGAGAATTACCTTTTTTCAGGACATAACCCTTTTCCCCAAGGTCAAAACTTTTAACATTTCCAAGCTTAACGACCCGAACCGTTTTCCATTCACATAAATACACAATGGACCTTTATTACTGTTTAGCACAGGTGCTGTCTAATGACTACAAACTACATACATGTATCAGATCATATTTATGTTAATTATTACTAGCCTTAATTATAACAATGTTAGTTTAATCAAAGACGGCCTTTAATTCCGGCTACACAGCTGAATTAGAATTACTCCATATAAATCACAATTTTATAGCAAAAACGTACGATGGCGCTGCAGTTATGAGAGAATGTAGGGGAGGAGTTAAGTCTGCATAAAGCAAACCTTTCCCTACGCGCATTTGGGCGTCATGTAGTTATGGCTCTGGCCCATTCTCTACAGGAACCATGAGCGGCTACTGACTGACCCATTCATTTTTACACTTTTGTAAAGTTAAAAACTTCTCTATTAATCGAGATGATTTTAGCTGCTAATAAAGACGCCAACACTCCAGGTTATAGTTCAATTCTTACTTAAAGATGACAGAATACAATTATAACATGATGCAGGGTCCAAAAATTGAAGGAAAGGCCTATACATAAGGATTAATTTGAAGTGTTCATAGCCACTCTCCAGTAATAATATTATTTATTTAATAAATGTTACATCATCAATTAGCATTAATAATTCATACTACCAGTGATATTGAAAAACTAGAAAAGTAGATAGAAGTGTGCAAGTATTGTTAGCAGCTCCACTTATTGAATTACTAGTTTAATATACCTTTGAACATTTGTCTTCGTATTGTGTCTGTTATTACCATTATTTTAGTTTATTTACGAAGCTGTCTCAGCGTCTCATTCAATTCAGGGTGCAGGGTGTGAAACGTCTGATGAATTTTGTTCAAGAGGCCTCTTCTTTCAGGCTTGCGGTCCATATACCTGCAGTCATTGTACAATACGGGAACCACAGCTATACTTCCCTTCCGAAGAAGCCATACTTTGGATTTTTACGCCTCGGAAAATCCATCGCTCCTGGCCAAGATTGAACCCGCAAACTTCGACATATAAGGAAAACAAGGTTAGCACTAAACCACTAGGATCGACATTATGTTGGTAGTTTATTAAACTTTATTGCAGATATTAGTGAAACTAATTTTAAATGAGAAATCTCACGGTTTAATTTGTCAACATTTATCTAATGGTTTTCATATATATTATTTAATTTTAGTTCTTATATATCACTGTTTGGAATTAATTATATATTATTTTCTTGATATAAATAAATATGCATAATTTATGTCAAACGGGGAATAGACGAATACATAAAAACCGTATGCTTATTTCATGTTAGAAAAATAAGCAATATGTATGACAGGTCTGTGACGTTATGTGCCTGTGGATAAGAAATTATTATTTGAAAAGTATTTGACACCAGTTTCACTGCTGAGGCGTCATAGGCAGTGCACACTTATGAAACATGCGATGAAAGGGTAAAGTGGGAAATAAAACTTTTTGGAGAAGCAAGCGTTCCAGTACTAAGTTAAACGAATTTACCCACAGTTTACCAGTGATGAGGGCTGAGAAAATCTTGAAAAAAAAGCTCAATCAAGGAGGGTTACAGGTATCAGCTATGATGATTTGGATGAATTTTCAGGAAATCTGGAATGCAGGATTAATATCAAAATGCTATCAGAGGCACAAAATATTGCCGAATGGACTAAGCGCTTTAATATTTACTGCAGCATAACTAAGACCGGATGGTTACTAAAAGAGACCAGTTATTTCATCACTTGGAACTGTTAACCATGCAATTATCGTGCGGCCTTTAAGAGACGTGGCATTAGTTTCTTTTTGTTTATGCAGGAGAGCCTGCAAGTCCATTGATCTGACTTGTTATTTACCTTCATTCTATCCATTCATAATTAAGCCGCTAAAAGCGACAGACCGCCAATTCTCATTCAATCGTTGCTGTGCTAAGTTATTGTTATAGCGTCTGAGATACGCCACGCGACCTCTACCATTAAAACGCATGTTTTTACTTCACTTTTAAAATAAACGCTTTAAATTAGATTGTCATTTGAAAAATTACTGGATTTTTGCCACAATATAGTTTTTATCATATCTTTAGGATTTAAAAGCAGTGGAAGGGAGAGAGGATATAACCTAGAAGGTCCTATTAACTGGAAAATTGTGCAGAAATTTCTAAAGAAGCAAATAAAGAAGATGTACATGATTTGAATTGTGAGAAGAGCAAGATGTCTTGGAGACATGAAATAAGTGTATAGATACTGAACAAAGAAGCAGTAACAATAAATATGTTGACAATGACAATGATTAATATTTTCTAGGGTCAAACTGTGTACTAAGAAATGGGCGCATACGCAGACAAAATATCGCAACACCTGATATGAAACCTCTGCAAAAGAGGCCAAAAGAAAGTAGAGAATGTTTATTTTTTCACAAAAACGTGCAAAAATAAAAAAATGAGCTCAAACCAAATTATAGTTGAGAGCGAAATACTCCACTTATAGATATTATTAAAACAAAAACTGTTTTGAAACACCCTACTTATGTGTGATGACCACAAACCTTCAAAGATATTTAGGCTGCTGATAAGATGGGCACAGATGTCAACAGTCACGTAATGTCTGGGAGGTTTTATGATTTCTTTAGGACTACCTAAGGCTTTACAGTAAAATTCCAAAAGACACCAGGGAAATGGGTGGACAATTCAGCACCGATGCGATACATTTCACTGTGTTTGTAAATAATTTTCCAGATTGCTGTACGTTGAATGAGAAACTGGAAGGGTTTCGTGGCAACAGCCACTTTAATTAGTCTAGCAAGGCTTTGGTCCTCGCTAGAATGTACAATACAGTCAATGTGGAGATTTATGAAAGGAAATAGCCAGAGGGACCGTTTGAAATAAGCAACAAAGTTAGTGATGTAATGAAACGCTTAACTTCAGTTATTTGAACCATTGGAAGGAATGTCACTTTAAACAATTGGTTCACCAGTATGGAGCTTGCCAACTATATATATGAACGAAAAATTGCACTAGTTGCAAATCTGCTAAGAAATGAAAGTAATTCTTCGAAACAAATTAAGAGAGTTCGGATCTTTCTTGATTGGGTTTCAGGAAAATACCATTTTTTTTATTTTTTTCAAAAAAGAAAGAATTAGATTGTTTTGCTCTCTCCACAAATGCTTCATGATGCTGTACTTGATCCGACACTAATAAACCAAAAATAATAATATTCTGTTACACAACAAAACCAGATGCCAATACTCTGCACCAATTTTGCATCACATAATATTTCCACGAAAACAAAGCTAGGTATCCTATGGATATGTTATACATCATGGTAAATGTAGTTTTTACATATTTCAAATAATTTACAAGAGCAACGTTAAAACTAATATTAGCCAGCAACAGTCGCTGTCTAAAGGACTTGGTTCGTGATCTTTCTCACGATTACTTGCAAGGACGTTCTCTGCCAGTAGACCTCCAATGAGACATCCCCAATCTGGTTCCCTATGAATCATATATTACACCATAAGGTAATCCTGTTCAAAATAAAAATGAGTTTCAATGGCGGCCGTTCAAAGAACAGTGTTATAAAATACACATACCCTTATTGCAGACAGTACTTTTGTCTGTAGCCTGTTCAACGGATATATACTGGAGCACTAATAGTGGGTGCTCGGGGGATGGCGTTTGCTCCAATTCTGTTGAATTAGTTCTCAGGGTCCACTGGAGTGTTTCGTGGATCATTACAGATCCACGGGAACGAGAAATGTGTTGCCCAAAAGATACACCAGGTTGACTTGTTTAAAATACTTTATTCACATATAAAATATTGGGGCTACTTCCTGACTGTTCGCCGCTGACTTCGCTACTCACTTAGACTGGCTTTAGAAAAGACTTAAACTGATTGCTTTCGTGTGACTTAGGCGGACTGCTTTGGTGTGACTTAGGCTGCCGGGTTCCGAATATCTCTGGAGTGAATTCTCTCGTATCTCGCCTGAATGAATATCTGAATGTCCCTCTGAATCTATGAATATGTGAATGTCTACTGAATGTCTGAATGTCAATCTATGAATAACTCTCTGACTTCTGTACTCCAGTTTTTCTACCACATCGCCACGCCTCTCGCTAAATTAAATTCCCTCGTATTTTATCTATTTCTGTGTTACATGTTCGTCATTGGCTATCCTAAAATTATTTATTTGTATCTAAGTTCTCCTGATTCGTTAACTTTTATCCGAAGACCATTGGCTAGAATTATTCTTTCCCCCCTGATCTAATGTCTTCTCACGAACTTGAATTTCCCCAGAACAGCCTGTCGTAAATTTCGGCACTTTCCTTATATTCTGATTTCTATTGAAAATCTTTTGCCTTCCTTAGTTTGTAGATTCCTAAATGTTCCCAGAGATAACGCACGTGTTGATGGCTGTTTTCGGCTTTCCTGTAATAAAACATTTTCGTCTCCGTTCTGACATTTTCATTTTCTCTTAAATTATTGCTACGTCTGACTTTGTTAAATACTGTCCCGTTACGGCCACATGTTTCCCTTATTGTGAACTCCTAAATAATTCCTGGGTAGAAGGTTCGTGACCTAACAAAAGATAGTTTACCCTTTCTTCAGCCTTGTCTAAGGAGCGGTCAGTGGAGAGGCCTCAGGTATACATCTGTCTCTTTCTAACATATTTTACACAAAATGTATACAAAACCCGTTTGTAAGTTACAAGTTACAAATTATTTCTATTTCTGTTATACCTATCTCTAAAATATTTCTTATAGCTATTCATAATAATTATCCTTATCAAATCTAATGCCTATATAAATATAACTCTGCAGGCTTTAGTTATTATATTAATAAAGGCAGCCTTAATTCCGGCTTCAATACACACCATGCTCCCATTTCTCTATACCATTGGAGTTTGTATACACTAGTGAAAAACAATTGACCAGTGGACGCATTATTTTCGATAAGACTGGAGTTAAACTTCCGCTTACTCATTCCAATTTTAACGCCAATTGTTTCAAATAAATTTTTATAGGAGTTGCGTGTTAAGACTTTCTACTGTGTATTGTGTAATACGCTCAGAATGAGATGTATGCTAAAAAAAACATAATTTATGAATGTTGTGTGCAAAAGAAATCTCACAAGTACGTTATTATAGGAGAGAATTTTGAGCTAAGTTTTCGTAGGTATCATCACCATTGGGGAGTACAAGTTTCAAGTTGATGAACAAAGTTTTAACCCAAGGAGCTTTCACCGGCAAATTGAGCCAAATAATAATATTAATAATAATAATAATAATAATAATAATAATAATAATAATAATAATAGCTATCGATCAGAAACATCTACTCGAAAGTATGAAATTAGCCAGGCAAGTTAGTACATCTGTCGGGAGTGTGTATAATATCACAAAACTTCTGCATCTTCATATAAAAATACAATTGTACTAAAATAAAACCCATAAAGGAGCTGAAACATAATATGCAAGAGACACTTCGAGAATCCATGTTGGTGATTACATATTCATTTCTACTTTCTACTAATAAATAGGGAATAAAACAAAACAATTGTACTATGAGTTTCGATCGCGCAATGTTTTCTCTCGGCATATGCGAGGCCATCACGCAGTAATTTGCAGTCGTCCATTTCAATTTCCGATTAACAGTGGAACGAGTACTTTGTTTAATCAGCAAATATAACGCCTGTATAATAAGTTCAATAAACATATATTAGTTTATATAAAACTTGAACCCATTAACATGCGATAACTGTTAAAGTAAATTAAATACTAAGTATTTGCCACTTTCTATTAGAGTCAAAATCCCTACCATTGTTAATATTAAATTAAATATATAATTTATTTCACAGCAAAATAAAACAAAAAGTTTCAACCATCACATTTTTAGGATATTTAAAGAGGCTCATTCATACTTGATCCTCTATTTTACTTTCATTGGAATTACCAGCACTTCTGTGGTGAGCTCTGTTGTTTCCCTTTCGCAAAAAAGTAGCTCAACAAGATCAAACAATTTTATTTTGAATAATGTTTAATAACCATTTTTACTATTGAAGCGCCACAGGCAGTCAATGCTGATGTTACATGAAATGATAAGTTGGGAAAGGATTTAAGCAAAGAAAGTTTCCAGGCCTAAGTTTAGGATACCTCCCCGGCATTCTACATTTATGACGACTGAGGAAAACCTGGAAAATACCTCAGTCAGGGAGGACGGTACTCGCGGGAATGGAACCCAGACTACCGACTCAGGAAAACGAACTCGGCCACCCGTGGCCGGTATATCAAACTATGAGAACATATGTTTATACTATTATCTATCACACACTACTTTCTCGTATGAAACTATAAAATGAAATGAAAACATAAATAATTTCAATTTATAACTTCTAAAGTTCGACGCATTTGCTTTTTCAGATCTCTTTGTTGCTTTAAAAAAAATTATTGTACCTCTTTAGAAATGTGTAATTGCTTATACGTTAAGCCATATAAATATATGAAATAAAGTTCATTGTGATGCCAATTGATTGTTTAATCAGCTCGGACTGAAAAATAAACTGCCGTATAATTAGTACTAATTAAACTCCATTTTAAATTTAATTCCATCAGATAGTTTTTCCATTCATTAAGATTATATCCACAACTATAACTGAACACTCAAGACTATTCATGAAAGTGTAGATATAGCTGTAAGAATGTGTTAAAATACAAGGGGAATGTTTAGAATTTGTTAAGGCAGCTGTAGGTTTTCAACCCAAAAATATTGGAAATACGGAAAACCATTTCATCATCTATAATTTTGATACAATAAAAGAGGACAGAATAACCATACAATCGTGTTTCACACCGTTTCATTAATTTTTAAACGTGCGCTGGCTAAAAGTAAATCTGTTTAGATACCTCATATTAAAATTAGTTCTTTTAACACAAAGTATTCAAACTAGAAACTGCATTTGTTACACTCACAAATAATGTTGTACATTTTTATAAAATTCCAGTGTTACTTGCTTTTGTTTAATACGTTATGTAATAAACATTAATTAATATAAACTGGTATTAATTACATATTTTACAATGTATTGCGCACTTTTGCATTACAATTTCTCATGGCGTTTACAAAATAAGTTATAGGTAATTAGTGGTATTATATATCAGAAATGTGTTTATATCATTTATTTGGAAAAGTTACCTTTTTGATATCAGGCTGGTAGAAATTAGTAAGAGTTAATCCCGCCATTGCGCATTCCCAAGGTAATAAAATAGTATTTTTGAGTCACAAAATTTTAAAAATTTGGACAATGATATATCGTATTCCCAGTAAACTATTGTCGTACGTGGAATATCACAGTTTTTAAGATAAACTAAATCTTTCTGTTGGTTAAATAAAATATGCACATTTCATTGCTTTTCATAAAATTGTTGCTTTGATAAAATGCTACATACTGATTACTTTATATATATATCCATTAATATGCAGATTTAATGCAAACTTTTTGTAAGATATTTAGCGGTTTGACCTAAGAAATTTGATTTAAGATAGTATTTTATTGGGAGGATGCTCATTTTAGAAAAAAATGTGGTATTCTAATTCAAATGACATTGATTATTATGAATTTGGGTAAAATTACATACATTAATAGATATAAATACATATATAAATTGTATTAACTTTTATTTTGCAACATTTTCCTTTAACATTTCAAGGAGGTCTAAGTTTGTGAAATAATAAGCATAAAAATAAAAATAATTAAATACTGAATGCTGACTTGTTTTCTTGCTAGTTCTGACTTATAACTGTCTAGAAAATATTCTTTTCTCATAACATTATTAAAAAGCAGTCAAAGCGATCGATTCCATGTTCTTGTGAGAAAAGAGATACGATTTTGTTTAATATCAGGGAGTGTCACTAGATGTGCTTTGTTCAATACATTTAAATGATTGTGAAGACTTTTGTTTTCTGTATTGCATGAATGTCTTATCCCTGGAAGAAAATTTGCCATTTCTTCTCGTTCAGTAAAATTTAAAATATGAACCCTATTAATGCAAAGTTATGAGAAAATTGCCAGTAAACGACTGAAAGTTTGCAGACATCATGCACATGTAGTTCACAGGAAGAAAAGTTGCAGCAATGTAGAACTACAGAATGAACTTCGTAACTAAGATTACCAGCAGTAAATAAGCACGCCGTAGTTATTTTTCAGTTGTTTACTAGGCCTGGGGTCGATATCCGAAACTGCGAGCATTTCAGTTGAAGCTTTTGCCATAGTAATGCCATGAAACATGCAAAGTGGGAACATGCCTCTAAGGCTGCTGATCAGTTCATGTAAACTGCCAATACCATTCTGTGCTTGATGCACGAATGGAAATAAAAGCACAAATATTTTGGTTCGTTGCTTCTGATGAGCCATAGCACATTGTGGGATAATTTAATTACCCAAGCTACTTTACTTATATCACTGTAATGTGGATGCAACATTTCATGTACATGTGGACAATATCTAGTTATACAAGGTGTTTAGCTTAAGCCGTTCATTTTGTGTAGGCAGCTCAAATAGAATTCGTGTCATGTGTGATGCATGTCATGGATTTGCTGGCGGAATTAGGAGTGGCACGGTATTGCATCACTTGTAACAGTGTTGGGGAGCAGGTATTCGTTAAAGTTGATACTTTAACACTTTGCAAGATGCAGTGTCCGCATTAAACTCTTGCATGTTTACTGTTATGTTCCTGCTTCAAATCGCACAATCCACATAATAGTGTTATTTGCAATACACAAATCTATTTTGTTATTATTTCGCGATTCATTTTAAATATCTCTAAATTAATGAATGCTTACTGTGTTACAACTTCCCCAAAAGATATTTCGTAATAAAAAACATGCTTTCTTTATAAATCTTACAGTCTAAGTCTTAAAGCATTACATTAAATATAATATAATATGAGGAACATAAAATATTTAATCATGTATGACTACATTAAATCTATTGAATGTATAATTATTAATTTGTAACAAAACTGCTGTTTCACATCAGTTATATAGTGCTATATATTGGAGCGCAACCCATTGACAGAAGCTCGGCACTCACGAAACTAATAGGCTTATATACATTGCAGAAAAACCTCTTATTTTTCTGAACCTCTAGCTCTGGTGCACGATGTTGGTAAATTTATAATAGTGTTTTCTATAGTGGGCATGGTACAAACTCATCTTCTAAATCTGTTTCAGTTTTAATGTGCTATACTAAAGCTTAAATATGTTAATTTTATAATGCATTGAAGCTTATTTGTATCAAATACTCATCTTTTATTTAAGCTGTATATTTAAATATCCCCCTTCTTATTCCTATCACGGAAAGATATGTAAATATATTTTTCTAAGCTTCATTCTCTTTACTTTTAGCTAAAATATAAGTTTTAATTGTATAACTTGTGTAATCTGTATGGGCTTCACGATTAAGAAACAAATATTTAGGAACAACATATTCATAAAATACTAAGTTATCACAGTTTCACTGCCATAGCTTTATTTTTACAAATGTGTTAATTTTAAACTTACATTAAATTGCCCTGTGAAAAAAGCCTTATTCGCACATTCAATTACTCATGTTCATTGCAAAGAGCGCATTACAGTAAATCTTTTGAGGCTGACACTCTAAAACTTTAATTATATGAAATCTACTTAGGCAGTTCTCATATTAAATGGAATTTTCATAATTACTTCTAAGTTTTGTCCCCATAACATTTACAAATGCGTAATCTCTTTGTTTCACCGCGTCATAAAAGGAATATTGGGAACACTTAGGAAGAGCTACTAATTTTCTTTCCTTGTTTAACAAAGTTTCAGTGCAGAAAAAATGAACTTGTATGCTATGCTCCCAGTTTCTAAATAACGCCTTATATAAAAGTTCCCTATGGGAGTGGATTTCGCATTATATAGACATTAACTAATCTCTGCAATCCAAACGTCCTTAAATGTCATCAACTCAATCCGCTACGCAATTTGAGTGTGTATACACCAATGGAAACAGGTTGATCTTCAGTGGACGTGCGATCTGCTGTAAGACTTGAGTAAATGTTTCGTTGACGATGATGACGATGATGATTATGATTATGGCTTAAGGGGCGCAAAACTGCTATGGTCATTAGCGCCCAAACATACTAAAAACTGCGCCAGGACGAAAGAATAAATAAATAGTCAGCACAAAATCAGTGCGTAACATGGGTAACAGTAGCACTTAGTGTAATTAAATAAAACCCATAACAAATAACAAGGGTTATATAGTCATCAAATAAACAAGTCTGGCATTTAAACACACCTGCAAGAGCCGAGAGCACAACAGTCTCATAATGGTCTTAAAATAGGAATAAAAACCCCAAAACAAATAACAAGCGTAAAATGGTCAACAAACAAAAGACAAAAGACTGGTACTAAATAATAGTCGCAACAGCGGAAAACACAAGTCATATAAGAGTCTAAAATGGTAACAATAAACCCTCCCGAAAAAATAACAAGGGCTATAAGCAACACAACGATTAAAAACTAGCACTAAACGATTCAGCAAAATCTGAAATAACAACAGTCCTAAAACGATCTAAAAATGCCGTCGTGAGTAAAAAGATAAAACATCACACCTTGCTCCAAAAACCACAAACACGGATAAAACGGAGCACTCGCTCAACAGCAACCACATCATCTGCAAGTAAGTCCTCAATAGAGGAGGACAAACCTAGGCCATGTCTAAAAGCTACCAGATGATGGCATTCAATTAAAATGTGACGCACTGTAAAGGGGTGGTCAAGTGAGGGAAGCTGGAGCGGGTAGACCATTAAAAAGGTGTCAGTGGCTAAGTCGGCAATGCCCAATTCTAAGACGAGCTAAAATGACTTCTTCGCGAAGAACAGCGCGAGAAAAGTCGATCAGGTAAAAGGGGCTGATTTACACTCCCGAAGCTTATTAGTGGGTATTAAATTCCACTCATCGCGCCAGCGCGAGAGAACACCTCATCGTAAGGAATATTTAAAATCCCCGAAGTAAAAACGGTGCTCGTACTCAGTAGGGTCTAAAAGGGCGGATTTTTACTGCGACATCTGTGGCCTCGTTGCCTGAGAGTCCCACATGTCCAGGAGCCTATAGCAGTGTTACCCTGACGCCAGCGTCAAGAGCGTAAAAACTGCATCCTGGATCCGCTACACAAGAGGGTGGTAGGGGTACAGCAGTTTAAAAGATAACAGGGCATTCAAAGAATCGGAGCATATAACACTATTCCCCAGTCCCTGATCAGAAATAAATAAAAGTGCCCAATAAATAGCATAAAGCTCCGCCAATATATATATATATATATATATATATATATATATATAGATGTCACAACGTTAAGACCATACGTAAAAACTTGCTCCATTAAAAACAAAAGAGCATCCTACTTCTGTGTCAGATTTCGAGCCGTCGGTATAGATAAAATTCCAGCCATTAAAAGAAGAGACAATCTCGCTAAAAAAGACGACGAATAACAGGTGCTGCGGTCGAAGATTTTGGACCTGGCGTAAGCCTAAGATGAATGGGGGCCTCTGCCAAGAGCCAAGGGGAAGAAAAAGTTTCCCCGGCTAAGAAAAAGGCAGGAAATTCCAAGTCCAGCGTCCTTAAAAGCTCCCGTAAACGAAAACCAGCAGGCTTAGGAGTAAAAGACCGAGCAGCGTAAAAACCATCGAAAGACACATTAAAAAACAGCCCATTCGTGAGATGACGAGGTTGCGAAGATAAGCTTCAACCGTAAGCAGAAAGTAAAACATCCCTACGATAAAACAACGGAGGTTCTCCAGACTCCGCACATAAACTTAACACAGGACTAGTTGGGGATGCACCAATGGCAACACGGATACCCCGGTGATGAATCGGGTTAAGTCGACGAAGAACAGAAGGTCGCGCTGAACCGTAAACCACACAGCCATAATCCAGTTTTGACCGGATGAGAGATCGATAAAAACGTAAAAGAACAGTCCGGTCAGCTCCCCAAGATGTGCCACTTAAAACACGTAAATTGCTAAGAGAACGTTCACACCTGCCTCTGAGTTGCGCTATATGTGATGACCAGCATAATTTCCTACAAAATATTAAGCAAGGGAATCGAACTTCGTCTGCGAAAGCAAGAGCATCTGCGCCAAGATGGAGAGACGGAGATGGATACTCCTTATAGCTCCAGAAGTTGATGCAGACGGTGTTCTCTGCGGAGAAACGGAACCCGTGATTCACACTCCAAGCGTAAAGGCGGTCGAGACAGCATTGGAGGCGGAGTTCCAACAGACAAGTTCTCCGAGAGGAAAGGAAGATGGCAAAATCGTCCACAAACAACGGCCATTGTATTCCTGGCGGTAACCACTCAGTGATAGGATTTATAGCAATGGCAAACAGTGTGCAACTAAGTATAGAGCCCTGGGGTACACCGTTCTCTTGAGTAAAAACAGATGATAAAACTGTTCCCACGCGAACATTAAAAACCCGGTCTTTCATAAACTCCCGAATAAAACCAGACATTCGACTACGCATGTGCCAATCGTGAAGCGTTCGGAGGATACCGCCTCTCCAGCAAGTATCATACGCTTTCTCCAAATCAAAAATTACAGCGACCGTTTGTTACTTTGGTATAAAACCGTCCATTATATGGGTATAAAGAGACACAAAATGATCGACAGAGGAACGTTGACGACGAAAACCGCACTGATCGTATGTCAATAGATGCCTCGACGCCAACCACCACATAAGCCGCCCGTTAATCATGCGTTTCATCACATGCAGACGCAGCTGGTGGGGGAAATCGGAGGGTAACTGGAAGGAAGATGTGGGTCCTTTTCAGTTTTAGGTATAGGAATGACGGTGGCCACTCGCCAAGCGCTAGGAAAAGTGTCATTACACCAAATAAAATTTAAAGTCTGTAATAAAAAAGCCTTGCCTTCCGCTGAAAAATGCTGCAACATAGCAACATGAATACCATCCGGCCCTGGTGCACAGTGTCGAGAGTTTTTAAGGTCATGCTCCAATCCCCTGGAGGTAAAGGGGACATTGTAGCACTCCTTCTGGTCGGAGGCAAAACAGAAGCCCTTTGACTTAACCTGCTCTTTAATTGTGCGAAAAGCAGCAGGATATTTGGCCGAGCTCGATATATCAGCGAAAGTGTATCCTAAAATATTGAAAACTTCAATCGGAGTGGTAAGTACTCGATTTGGTAACCGAAGACCGGGTATCGGCGTAAATCTTGGTTTGCCTGCAATGGGGCGTAACTGTTCCCAAACAACAGATGAAGGCGTTGTGCGACTGAAAGAGGAGGCAAAGGCAGTCCAAGACGCCTTTTTGCTATCCTTAATACTACGACGGCATTGGGCGCGCAATTGCTTGTAGCGAATCATGTTCGCTGAAGTAGGGTGGCGACGAAAAACTTGTAGAGCACCTCTGCGTTTACGTTACGCATCCCGGCATTCATCGGTCCACCAGGAAACCGGTAAGCGTCTGGGGTGGGAAGACGACCGGGGAATAGCCTGATCTGCGGCATGAAAGATGACCGAATCGAGGTGCTCGATCACCTCGTTGATTGTTGGAAAGTTCAACCCTGAAAATATGGCCAGAGAGCGGAAGAGTGGCCAATTTGCCTTTGCAATAAGCCATCTTGGCGCTCGCGGAGAATGTGCGTTTGAAGAGAGTACATGTATCTGGCACGGAAAATGGTCACTAGAATATAAATCGGAGATTACGTTCCATGTAAAATGTACTGCAAGTGAGGCAGAACAAAAGGCTAGGTCCAAGTGAGAAAAACAATGAGTGCTGTCAGAAATAAAAGAAGGATGACCAGTGTTGAACAGAATTAGATGGTGGTGGTCTAGAAAGTCTGCCAACATGCTACCTCTGACACACTCCGTGCTGGAACCCAATTGAGGATGGTGTGCATTAAAATCCCCCAAAAGTAGGACGGGGAGTGGTAGCTGAGAAAACAGATAGTCAAGATCAGCCGTTGTGACTGTACCAGACGGAGGCAAGTAAATACTGCAGATGGAAACACTAAGGCCAAAGAAGTGAACTGTAGCTGCAGCAGCTTGTAAAGGAGTCTGGACCTGTAATGAAGTGTTATACACGTCGTGTCGAGTTAAAATTAAAACTCCACCGTGATCGGGAGTGGCATCTGCGGGAGGAAGATCAAACCTCACCGAAGAATAACCGCGTATAGTAAAAGAAGTAAAAGTCGAAGTTTTGTCTTATGGAGACAAACTAGCGGAGAGTCAGTCGAACGTAAAAGTAACTCCAAGTCAGGTCTTCGACTGCGGAGTTCACGCATATTATTCCACGTAAGGATAGCCATTGGTAAAATGAGATAAAAATAAGTAAAGAATTTATCACCTTACTTTTTGGACGGTCCGGGGCGAATCAAACGTCCTTTCTTCAGTCGCGTGGGACTAGGTGGTTCAGGAGCAGGTGCATCCTGCTCATGACCTCCTCAGAGGGAGGGCTCTCCTGCTGAGAAGCATCCACCGATTCCAACACCTGAAATCGGTTGGATGTGGGAATAGGCGGTGACGTCGACCGCCTAGCGGGTTTGCTCCCATCATGGGAGCGGGACCTACGAGGAGGAGAAGGGCTCATTTTCTGCTGAACAGAAGTTGACGATTTCAGAAAGTCACTTTTCGTGTACGTAGTGCGGAACCTTATTTCAGGCGCATTGAAAACTATCGGCTTCGGTTTCTCGGTACTACGCTTGGGAGAAATGGGCTTAGTAGGGACCCGTGTAAATACAAGGTCGCAAGTCCGCGTACTGCTGTAGCACTTCTTGACCGCAAAAGAAACAATTGCGCCGCATGTGCCGGTCTTAGGCACAACAGGTTGGCGAGATAGAAATCGCTTCCGGGCCTCAGTAAAGGAAAGTTTTTCCTTTACCCGGATCTCTTGAATACAGCGTTTCTCTCTAAAACGAGGGCAGTCGCGGGACGAGGCTGGATGATCACCGCGGCAGTTGACGCAGACCGGAGCGGATGGACATGCTCCCTCATGACTTGCTTGACCGCAGGTTGCACAGATGGAAACGGCACTCTTGCAGGATATGCGAATGTGTCCAAAACGTTGAGACTGAAAACATCGCAACGGGCTCGGAATATACGGGCGCACTTCAATCAACTAGTAGCCCGCTTTAATCCTCTGCGGCAATTCGACCCTGTTAAACGTTAGGAATAGAATCCGGGTAGGTTGTAATTCCCCCTCTTTCCTAGCCTAGCCTAAACAGAAGTAACCTAGGTTGTAATTCCACCTCTTTCCTAGCCTAGCCTAAACAGAAGTAACCCCTTGGTCTTCCAGGCAGCTCTGGATTTCTGGGTCAGACATACCGTCTAGTACATTGGTGGTAACAACTCCTCGCGACGAATTCAATGTCTTGTGTTGCTCAACACGGATAGGATAACCGTGGAGTAGCGTCGCCTTGAGCAATGAGTTGATTTGAGACAGCCCAAGTGTCTCCACCAAAAGTGATCCGTTACGTAGACGGGTACAGGACTTAACGGGTCCAGCTAAGGCATCAAATCCCTTCTGAATTATAAATGGGTTTACCTTGGTAAACGACTGACCATCCTCAGTACGGCTCAGCACTAAGTATCGAGGAAAGACTTCTCGCATACTTCTTTAACGTCAACTCTCTTACATTTCATTTGAAAATGATTATTATCATGTGCCATAGCGATTTAATCCTCCACCATTGCAACTGTCTCCGATGGCAGGCTGCTTCCTGGACGCCACCCCGGCTTAGGTTATTGGATCTGGTCTGAACAAAGTAACCTCAGGGTCACACCTTCCTGTGGGTTGACAAAGGGACCCAATCGCCTGTAGGAAGTGAACAGCTCGTGCAATGGAACTTCCTCGGGACTGGCCTTTACCAGGGGATACGCTCCTGTCCTACACGATAACCCAGTGCTGGGAGTTACGCCGTTACCCAGTCACTTTTTACCGTGTCAAACACGGGGGCACCCATTAGACAAAGAACAGGGAAATAGAAGAAATAAAATAATAAAAGAGGCGAAATACAAATGTGTCAAACCCACTGAGCGCGGACCTGCGGGAGCAGATCGGGTGCCTCTGGGTGGCTACGCCCCGTACCCAAAAAATTGCGCCCCTGAGGGGTTCCGTTGACGCAGGAAATTAAGGTTACTCTGTCCTTTTAATCACATAAAATATTTCAGTTGCATTTATGTGTAAAGTGCTTTTAAACACTTGGTTGTGTATGCGTATATTAAGGAGTATGCCGAGAATGAGAACAATTATTTATCATTAGAATGTGGTGCACCACGTCACATAATAACCTAAATTCGACACCCTGCCGTTAATGCTTAGACGAGTTTAAACTTGGAATTATATTGAAAGGGAAAACCTCAAGATATGATATATGCAATACGAGAAAAGAAGAATGGTTCGTTTTTGTGAAGTTCGTTGAACAACACTATGTGATTATGTAATGCACATGTAAAATAGATATCAGCTTTAAACAACACATCCGTATTAAAACGTTAATCAGCTTTGAATCTCCAAGCGTAGCTTCGCAATATACAACATTAAAATAATTACAAAATCCTTGAAGATTGAAACATTGAAACCTGGAAACTTTAAACTCATGAAACATTGTATATTTGAAGAGGAAAAGAGGAAGCAAGGAGGAGGAATCACGAGTAAGAAGACTGGAGAAACAGCTCAGACAAGTGGAAGCTAGCTTAGACTGCAGAAAGAGCAGCAGCAAATTAGCAAGCCTGCACTATGGAACCCTGAAACTTCGAAAAGTTATAAATTTGCTACTTTTTCTATAAAACTAATAATCATAACCTTGCAAAATAATTATAGGCATAAGCACACGTAATAAAATCACCCGCTTAAACAAAGAATAAAACTTTAAATGCTTCCCATTATTTGCAATGAACTAAATAATCGGCTTAATAATACTCGATCCCTTCTAATCTAAAACTATTACAAAAGGAATATTTAAGCAAAATCAATTAACAACTTTACGATGGAAAATTCTGAAGGAACATTTTAACTGAGTTATTGGTTCTACGTGACGGAGAAGGCTCCTGATCTATCAAAGAGAAATGGAGAGGGAGTTACTGGACACCTAGGGAATGCACGCAAGAACGACTTAGTCCAAAACAATTCATACAAGTACTGTAAAACAAATTTCGTGCTAAATTTACAAGAGTAAATATCTCCATTGGGAAGTGCTATTTTCAAATTGAAGCCAAAGTTCGAACCCAAGGCGTTTTCACTGACAAGAAGCCGAGACCAAAACCGGGTTTGAACAGAGGAGAAACACAAGCGGGGTGGCTCAGGAGGTAACGCTTGACACTCTCATCTTTGTGGTCCCGGGCCCGTTGGTCCAGGCTATACTTAGTTTTCTTTTTATTTTTTTCTGTGGTTTCCCCTGGCTACTTAGGCGAATGCTGAGATGGGTATTTACATTCTACGATTTTTTTTTGTTTTTGCTGTCATTATTTCATATAATTTCATTCCATTAGTTCCAGTATGGGTCCAAAGTGTCATGATAAAGTGGGCTTGCGTGATGTGACGGCGACTTACTCTCTGACTCTGCGTCTGCAATGAAGCGAACCTTCTGACAGGCTCGAACAACTCAGGGCGGAGGACTTCATCGGTGTCTATCTGGAAACATATTAGGGACACAATCTGCTTTCGCGCAGTCACCACGCGTAGATCCTGGCCGCCCTGTGTCTTTTCATTCCTTCCTCCCGGAGAAGCCCCCATTGAGGGCGTAGGTACAAAGAGCCAGCCCTGAGGAAGGCTCGTTCAGAAAGTATCCTCCTCCGCCCCAGACCATGCATCTAACAGAGAAGAAGCATGATGAAATAAGGGGTGGATTAGAAACTACTGCTTGACAGTCTTCAGCAAGTTCCTGTATTTGTCGGCAGTGTGTACACAGCTGCTGCTTTTCTATCTAAATAACTTTGCTGCTGTACCGGAAATAATACTTGTGAATACGCAGAAACAAAACATCTTGGGAGGTATTTTAGAATATTAGGGAGCATGAATTCCAGCACGTATCTCTGAAGCATTTCAAAAGGATTCAAGCATATCTCACAGATGGGAATTGCCATTTAAAGCATATACCAAGATGGTGAATAAAATGTGAATTGCTATTTAATAATAATACATAACGAAATAAACAAAAAAATGCGCACTATGAATTCCGGCCGCATAACATGATTTCCCTGGGAAGATGGTGAAGCCATTACGCAGTAGCTTTCCATCGGCTATGTCAATTTCCGATTGCGAAGTTAAATGAGGACCATGTACTAATGGTTCCTGATATGTATGTTTATCTCTCTGTGCCTGATAGCGAAATTAGAAATATGTAATTTTATCACTTATATGATTCCAATCCACAGGCCTTTTGGCATAAGGCAACAGAGCTCAAAAAGTCGAACCTTGTTAAGTGAATTTAGAAGAAAAGATTAATATGAAACTTAACTATTGAAAAAAAAACGCTGACTATATTTACATTAACTGTGATCTGTGCACTTAATTGCATTTTAAACCAAGACCAACTTATCTTAACATCTTAACAAAAAAAAAAAAAAAAAAAAAAAAACATTGAAGTTTAATCACTATAAGCATATGTAGTGCTGTACAGTTAATGTTTATATAAGATCATACAATGGCTGTAAAAACAGCATGCCCACTCTTACAGAACGAGACTATTCTTTGTTTCCCTAAACATCGGTGGTACACCATGCATGCTGATTTAAAAACAGTCAAAGAAACAAGATCATATCACCTTATCTATAATGTTGCTTGATAAGAGAGCTTAAGACATTATTTTCTCTTTTAAAAAATATCTGAAATGCTTTGGAATAATGATAGCTGTGTGTTTTTGAATTTGCTAAATTAAATACATTAAAACGACAGAATAAATTGCAATAACTTTGTTTCCTTATATTTCTATTTCATTCAGGCCCTATAAAAATAAAATGAAAAAAGGAAATCTAATTACCGGGCTGCAGAGTAATACCAGATGTTATTTATTAATAAACTATTTATCAGTGATTAAGATCTATCGTTGCCAACACTTGAATTGCTTAATAAAATCGAATCCATTAATATAGAACTTTAAAATCCCTACTCAAAAACGAACTCGCCTAATGAAGCAATAAACAACACTACTATCACGAGAGGAAAGAATAAATTTCAGTTCCCTATTTATGTTCTCATACAGTTAACTTCCCGCAAGAATTTGAGGCACACTCCTAGCCTGCAAACTTTAGGCAGACCAATTAGTTGTAGTTTCCTTGAGGTTTGTGTTATGAATTTAAGTGTTTGGAATTCTTATCGACATCAGTAATTATTCTTTTATTTCATTGTTTGCTGCCACTAATATATTATATTGATACTGGTAATTTGTCTACTGCTTCGTTGCTGCAAGACAGATGCCTATGTTGTAAGATCAGGCAGTACTTTAAAATCGACTTTGTCTTCAACGCCGGGTAAATTCATTTCTCTTGTGTTCAGTACTACAGCGAGATTATTTGTGTTGCATGCCTGGAGAAGTGCGGTATTCTTATGAAAGAAAAGTTGCATAAAATACAGCAATTTCGTAAGCATAATGCCTGCAATTTATTGTCCTTGAGAAGTACCATTATCAACATCTATTAAAATACAGATTCGTGCTTATTGTTAGTTTTAAATATTAGTATGATTTTATGCTTTCAGTCAACATTAATAATAAAAAATACTAAAATTAACTGTAAACTTGGCCAGTCCAGCTGCCATTTTCTGCTTGCTCTTACCACTCCTTACAAAAACGTTCGTATTCGCACTCTGCGTGCAAAATATTGGTGAAATTGTATAAGGCTTATTATCATTTCGCATTCCTTTATTTTCTACTAATTGTAATAATTGTTTATAAACCTATATCGGCGGATATTTGGAACCATTGAGCAAAATGAAAAAAAGGGGTGGAAATGAATAGGGAAACAAAGACAAAGGAAAGAACGTACAAAAAAGTATTTTATAAACAATGCAAATATAGAACCATATACGAGAGATTAAGAATAATAAAAACTAAATAAATTTCTTTCTTACCACCACTTGCTGTAATACAATGCTCATATTCTTGAAATTTAAAGGAAGAATACCTTAAAAATATTGATTGCTTAATTTCGGAATGCACCATTTTGACAGAAGAGTGGATGGATTTAACCCAGTCAAAAGAGGTAAAAGTAAACAGCGTAGCTTTACCTCTTGTATGAAGAAGAGCAGTTAGACTCGAAAGCATAGCTTTGTATGTGTATTTAAGTGGTATTTGTTGTTTCAAAGGTGAAACGTTCCCATTCTTTTATGCGCGTTGCTTGTCTGATCAGGTTGTGCTTTATATATATTTAACGTTTACACTACTAAGGAATCACAGGAAGGGGACACTGATGATAAACGAGAAGAAATCATAATTTGGGAAAGACATTTTTGCAAGGAGAAAACCGTTCCAAGCTGTAGTTTGAAGTACCTACCCTACCGACATTAGCCGATTTCCTTATCTATGTTCCTTAAGAACCTAGAACTTCTTTCGTTTTAATGCTTTGAACCATGGGGACATTGAATCTCTGAATGTTGCCTTATCACCTACGTTAGTATCTTAAAGCTGTTGTTCTCACTTTAAACTATCATCTTTCTAGAGGCACCTTCCACAATTTGTGAGAGTTATTTGCTACACATTTGCTGAATTATGCACAACAAAAGATACAAAAATTGTTCCACTTAGGGGTATAGAGAAATAAACTATTCTTTGAAGTGTAAACTATAGTTTATTAACATCCCTTTTTCCACAATTTGGCCCGCAAATTCTGCAAGTTCAGGCAAATGGTCAATTTTTATTGTGGCGTCCACATGCTTCCGTGACGTGTCTGTAGGCTACTTGTATACACATCCTTCACAGCATTATATATACTTTTAGAACTCGCGTGGTTTATTGGATGAAAATCATAACCACATCATCCTACATTTTTAAAAAGTAAACATTTATTTTTCTATAACCCATAGTGGTACACCCTGCATAAAAACAAACTAAAGAGAGAGAGAAAAAAAAAAAAACAAATGAGGGAACGCAAGCTAAGACAAGAAAACTACTAGAAGCAGCAGTAAATTTATAACAGGTCCGAATGAATATGAGCATCTTATTAAATCATTTTCTATTTATTCTAGAAACACCAAACTGCATATTTTATAATCGTCAGAAACAAATAAAGTTATGTTTTATGAACCAACTAGGCGGAGTATAATTTAATACAAACAACTGAGCTTCTGTTCAAAGCAAATTATACGCTTTACTATACACATTGTTGTTTTAAAATGTATTTCGATTTTGTAGTATGCAGGTAGAATGTGACGTGTTTGTGAAGTTTTTAACGACTTTTGGATATCAACATGATGTGCCAATATGTTACAATTTACCAGGAAACTAAGGCATAACTGATAATCAAGGTAAAATGTGGAAAGTTATTCTAATATTTTGGTAACACACTACTATTATTATTTGTTGTAATAGCTTAAAAATATCGCTGTCTTTCCTTCAACATATCCAAATAGTCATCATTTGTTTGTTATTACAAAATGGTAGATGCATGTTTAGAGATGAAATATAATTCCTGCCCTAATGACCAGGCTTAGTGACCCAAATTAATACGACAGTGTACTCATCACTGTGCCTCAGAATATCGCCTGCCTAATTAATTCTTTTTAAAAGGATTTATCCATCTTATGTCTTAAGTTCTAAGCACCTTACCACGATCTCCAGTTTGTATTTTGGCATCTTTTGTTATATACTTTAATAACTGTGTTTACATTTTGCGTTTCGAAATCATAATGTTAAACAATTCACTTATGATTGAACTTCTCTCTTAGAAATTCTTGAGTTACATCTGCGACTCGACTTAAATGTCATTGGACGATATTACCTCCAACTTCATTATGTATTTTCTACGGACATAGGTGTGTGAATGTTTATATATATTTTGCAGAAGCTATTGGTGAGGGTGCCGTGGGTGGTAATTTAAAATGTTTTGAGCCTGCCCCGAGTTGGTAGGCCAACGTTTGAAGGGGTTATGGGTGGCGGGAGGAATCGTGAGGGAAGTTTGATTATTTGCGATGCAGCTAACCACTCAATAACTCTTCTAGTCGATCTACAGGGAGGTTGCTGGTTTTTGGGACCTCATAGTCCCGGGTTGAGTGACGGGAATCAAAGGTGATGTGTTTAAGAAGAACACCTTATCTGCCAGTTGAAGTCGTTTATTCAAAAAGAGTGCATACCATGGCGTTTCAGTTCGGACCGCAGTAATGAGACGTTTGGCAGACGCGCGGAGCTATAATGCTTGACTAAAGTATGTTTTCTGACTGCTGAGAAGACTTGCCGAGCGGAAGTGAAGCTCGAACATTGGTGTTCCAATGCGTTCTCTGACATCTCAATGCTGAATACTCGCCTGTTGAAAGACCAGAAAATGTCAGAAAGGGCGATTTCACGTCCTTAAATACTCAAAGAGGCTCAATTGACCACGTGATTTGAGCGCTCTATTTTCCCGCCACTATGGATTTAGACATCCTTATAGGCTATCGGTGACTTCATGCAACTCTCATATTATTGCCTAGTCAGATTATCTGAGCGTAACCACTTGGCGATTCTCCAGCATTCAAATTCAATTTCTACAGTACGTTCTAGTTAAACGTCCTTAACGGTAGCATACGTACTAGCAGCGTGCGTCTTTGCCAACATACCTCCTTCCAATGAATAAAAGATAGAATTTACTTCATTGTCTGCCAAAACTGACCCTCTACTGTCCGAGCGAGAATTGCGGCTTTTCATGACATTTTTACAAACTTATAACACGTCACTTACTCTAACTGAAATAAAATGTTACATATATTCTAATCAATTTCTCACAATTGATGGGGTACCAAAAACTGCATCAATATATATATATATATATATATATATATATATCACTGGACGATATTACCTCCAACTTGATTATGCAATGGCTAGCAACATATGTGTGTGTGTGCGTGTGTGTGATTGGTTTATTTAGGGACGCTCTTTAACGTCAACAGCGCCCCATTCAACTCAAGGCGTGAAACGGCAAACAAATATTGCTCAGAGGCCTCTCTTTCAGGCTTGAGGATCTTTTTCGTGCCACCGCCATGGGTGGCCGAGGTCGTTAAATCGCGAACTAGTGAGCGGGAGGTCTGGGGTTCGAATCCCGCCAGAGCCGTCCTCCCTGACTGAGGTTTTCCTCAGTCCTCATAAATGGCAAATGCCGGGGAAGTACCTTAAACTTAGGCATGGAACGTTTCCTTCCTTAAAAATAAATCCTTTCCCAATATATCATTTCATCTCATGTATCACCAGTGTCCATCGCCTGTGGTGCCTCTGTAGCAAAAACGGGCGTTAAACACCATTCATTCATTTTTCGTGCCGTAAATGTACGACACGGGACCCACGGCTTTACTTCCCTTCCGAAGGAAGCCATACTTAGGATTTTTACGCCCGAAAAATCCATCGGCCCTGGCCGGATTCGAACCCGCGATCTTGGGTTTAGGAGGCCAGTAACCACTACACCACCAGAACTGACTCTGTGTGTGTGTGTGTGTGTGTGTGTGTGTGTAAGGAAAATGAGTATTCAGTCACAGAAGCATGTTTTATGCATCTGTTTTCAAATAAATATGATAACAGTTAATTATTATATTGTAATTTTACATGCATGGTGTATTGAGACATTGATGGTAAACTAGAGGTGAAATTATGCCTCATATATGCCCATTTACCACCAATCATATAATGTACTACCACATGGACTCTCGTTTCATACCAGTTTATTCAAGAATTAAAATTATCAATAATGTGACAGTAACGAGTCGGTAAAATTGTTATTTTGACAGTCTATAGTGTCTCTCCACGCCTGTAACGCCTTCAACAATCATCCAATATCGCGAAAGAGTAGAGATGGGTTCTCGACATTCAAGAGGTATTGAAATCGAAAGATACCCTTGTATATGAGCTCAATACATTTCAGTTTTTTGTTAATTCAACTATTTTAAATCATATTGTCCCTAGTACCATATATTAAAATGCTTGCAAGAAGCATCTATATTACTCATAAGTTTCTAAATAGCAAGTAGCAGGTACCAAGCGATTCTAAGCCTGATGGCAAGCTCTGTAATTGAAGCGGTCCCACTTAAATTTCTGCAGATGGTCTAGCGACTGTATGTCTGAGATGCAAATTTGTTTAAAAATTTCGTACCGGGGATTTCTAACTGATATTTTCCAATCAGTCATTGCGTTAATTTCTAGTATATTTTTCACTGTTCGCGAATATGGAAAAATAAACATTTATGATTTGTCAAAACATTTCATCATAAATAACTAACGATAAAAAAAATCGTATTTTAGTGTCTTTAGCATGAGAGCTACAATGCCCCCTAGTTGGAATTTTCAGGTCAGTTTTACTTTGAAGTAATAGAAGACGGAGCGTTTTGTCGCCTACCTTTTCCGAATAAATGGGTGAGGTTTTACGCAGGGTGTAAAATTTTACTGCATCAGCAGCCTAAAGAAATATACCGTCTTAGTTCATAAATTGATATTACTGAATATGCCAACAAAAATGAGTAATACTGAGAGAAATAACAGTGGATAAGCATGTGGCCGTTTCTATGCACGTCATCCTCCTCTGCCTTCATTCGTTCTACTCGAATACACTTCCATGTTTTCTGAACAGTAAATCCAGATGAAAACCTGGAGATAATTAAACTTGATTTCCAGGAAACTAGCACACATGATATTCAAGGATAACCAGTCAATCAGCATTGTCAAAGATTATGGGTTTAAGAAGATTTAACTGAACCCCTCTATAGGTTCATCAATGTAATTGTTAACGTGCTAAATGTCTTATAATTAAAACATGCTGTGTAAGTGAAGAAGTTCAGATCTATTTTGTTGAAATATTGGTACCTTCCAAATAATAAAATGAAAAAAGCACATTTTATTTTATATGCAGTATGCAAGTATTGTCGAAGTATCGAGTATCAAGACAAAACATGTGTGCATATTGAATATATAAAATGTAATACCGACGATGAGAAATTGGAAGTAATTGGAAGAAATGAATAGTAATTCTGAGATACCTGTTTTTCCGTCTCAGGTAGATTGCTCCATAAACAAATTTATAGAAAAATTATGAATGCAGAGTCACTTGCAGACGACTACCAGGTACACCAAGATTTAAAACAGAAGAGGTGAGATACTATGAAATTAAGAAAATTTACTGCGCAAAATTACACCGATTAATGGAACGTAAAAATGATCGTAAGTTGACTAAAGAACAATAACCATGCCATTTGTTGGACACCTACTGTTACGCCCAAGCACATCTATCTTTGGTATACTCTTAAAAACTTTCCTTGGAGAGCTGATTTCCCCTCTCGCTGTCGTGGACCCCTACGATTTAACTTTGAGTTTAAAAGTCTAAATTTAAATCCTATGGAAACAGTTTTAAAATGATTTATCACTGGTTAATAACATTTAAGTATGTAAGCAAATAAATAAATGCAATGGTGCACCTTATTCCCTAATTTCAATTCTTAAATGAGAGAGATACTGTTGCATTTCGCTTACAAGTCGTAATATAGCAAACTTAAAAGAAAAATGTGTTCTGAGATCTGATTCTAAGTTTTTAAAACAGTTGCTATACTTTGTGTTTTATTAGATATATTAGCGCTTCACACAAGAAAGTTATTACGAAAGACACCTGTACATTCGAGGCCTTCTTTGATAATCCGGGAAAATTCACGGTACAAATGAGCTATCTATGTAGTCCACGCTTTCCGTTATCTGGAATCCCCCTTCGAGGCAAATAGTCGTTTTTATTTTGATTATAATTTAGTCTATTTGAAAAAATACACATCGTAAATTTGTATTTTTTTTCGTATTTCCGTAATTCATTGTTTGTAAGAATGACGTGTTCTAATGCTTCGTGGATATCTAGGAGGGACTCGCGAACCTCTGGTCTATTCTGATAGTATACCTCAGAGTTTACGCTTAAAGCAAACATAACAACAACGTTTACCAGCACTGAGTCTCAACTAAATATCAACACTAATATGTTTGCCGCTTACCAACTAATAAAGTACGGAAATTAAATTTATCTGGAATTTTGCTCCACTTTGAAAAGGTGAACGTAGGGTAATTCATTTGTACCTTTGTTAATTAATTTTAAGGGGAGTCGGAAAGTGCTATCTTATCAACGTAATTGGTACAGTTTATGTTTCTACTGCGGCAGATCCAGTAGAGCTACAATATTTTAACTTTGACAGTTTATTGTGACACATCTTTTCTGTGCACTGAAGAAGCATTGATAGAATAAAGATTTGGAAGAAAAATACACTTTTTTATTGGAAACTTACTTTTTGTAAATATATGTTATACAAAAATTTCCTAACTTTCTGGATTATGAACATTTTGTTAATAATTTTGTTTTAGGAGCATTATTGTTTTCCGAAAACACAGAAAATATCACGGCAATTCATGCAGTAGATTTTGCTCTAAAGGCACGTGCTTGTAATAAAATGTAGCTTTGAGAAAATTGCGATTAAAAAAATAAAACTTAAAAATCCCACTCATATCTGCAACCTGGAAACTAATGTATATTCGCGTCATAGTCTGTGTGTGTTAAGGCTATTCACGTCAGGATAGCCAACAGCAAATGCATACTTTCCTCTAGCGAGTGATATAAACCAGAACATTCTAGCTCAGTTCGTTTGAAAGTTATATTATTTTTAATAGGATAATATCAAAATCCAAAGTTTTCTATCTATGCAAATGTTTTTCAAATATTAAAACCTATTACTTCCAGGCTACATATCATAATAAAACATATCACATAATTTAGAAAAGTGGGAAATTGTTATTCTTTTATGTTGAAAATGTGAAAATTTCGCCGCAATACATGCAAAAATTAAAAATGACAAGGAAGACATTTTGATGTAAACAAAGACAACCATAGGCGACCGAATTCGCACTGCAACACAAAACCCAACCTTTGGCTCTTGTAACATCATCCCACTCGCTTTTTCGTGCTGTGCCTGCGATATACTTGCACAAACATCCCCTTGGAGAATGTCTGCCTGTAGTGTACCGTGCGTTTGATTTAACGTTGCTACCAATCACAGTCATAGAGCTACCCTAGGCAAAAGGCTTATCCACATATATACAGATAAATGCATAATCCAAATGAACATGGTTTTTCAATAATATCGGAAAAAGTAAGCAATAATCAAAACAAATAGGAAGAAAATAGAAAAAAGTTAATAATGCCAGATAAGTAAAATTAAGAAGGAAAGATAAATGTAAATAGTAAGCTATTTTCAAGTTAAGTGCACATGATACACAACGGCAACCAAAACTCTAATTGGAATATGTGCAGTATTTACAAAAATGTTAAAGAAAATGAAACGATTAATATAAATAATGAAATACAGGTACTTGATTAGTATAGTGCAGTAGGCCTGCTCAAGTAACTGAACCAAATCGAACAGAGAAAAAAGAAATTAAAAAAGAAGGAAAAAATGCAACGAGAATATATGAGAAAAACGAACGTACTAACGACATAAAGAAGCAGAAATGAGTGGAAAGGACTCAGGAAGCAGAGCAAAAACGAACGACCAGACAGATCATAGTAACTGCCTCTGTATCTTTGATCTTATGAGGAAAGGAGAAAACACGGTAACGGGCTTAGTCATCAAATTAACATTCATTTCCCGTTGGTGCGCTCCAATTTGATTCACGAAGTCAATACACTACTTCTCTGCTCTCTTTTTCTTTTATAGTACTTTTGAGCCTTTCTGCACGTTCTGCTATTTTATCTGTTCTCTCCAGGAGATCGTCCCTCATCCAACTCTGTAGAGAAATGAGAATTCATTACACACTACAGCGGTGCTCATTGCTATCATCATATGCCACTAAATAATTTATTTACAGCTTTCACAGCCTGAAGGGTAAAAGTTTTAAGTACTGAAATTAATATGTCCGTAAAGGATAGCCTTTAATTAATTTTGATAGATTTACTGCGTGATAGTAATGAATTTTGTTTGTTTCGCTGGGTGAGTAGGTGGGTGAGTTGGTGGGTCGGTGAGTGTGTGCTTGGGTTTTGTTTTTCTTTTTTCGTGCCAAACTGAGCATTTTTCATATGGGGATCATTCTAGGCTCGAGAATCCATCCCAACATTACATGACTGTAACACTTAATGATTTGATTACGTGAAACTGGAGGGAAAGCAACGTATCTACAGCTTAATTTTAAGAAGCTGAAACGTTTTATATTTGTTATAAATCTGTCCGAGATATTACACCTTTACACTATTAATTAGAACAATAATACCGAGTACAAAAACTTAAGAGTATCAATCATAATTTTATACATATATATTTAGCATTCAAATGTTAAAAATGGCATTTTGTTTTGGGAGTAAACCGACGAAAAAAATATAACACTGTTAACACGTGTGTCATGCAGTACGTTTAGACACCCTCTAATGTTTATAAATAAATTAGTAATTAACAATTAAATGTACTCCAGTCGTTCCGAAACGTTCCTGTTTCAAAGAAATGGTTCGCGAATTTCTCACCAAAGGAACGTTACATAACGCTCTGGATAATATTACTATTGTCACAAAAGTTACTTTTTATTGGCGACTGTGGTTTATTGCAAATGGAGTTAACTCACGGTTTACAAAGTTGTAAATAATGTTAGCAATCACTTATTGCGATCAATGTGCGATCACTTATTTGTTTCTGTGCTTCAATTGTCACATTGACGGCTAAGATCAGAGGTAATGTTGTGAATCTAGACAGCGGTTAGGTGTATGGAAAGTAGGCGGTGGTTGCTGTGCCTTGGGCCAGTTGATAACGAAGGGAGTATAACAAATCTATCACAAAATTGATAACCGTTTACCCCTCCGTATGTTATATATATATGTCAGCAAACGTTTCGGCGTTTGACACTCTTCTATACCAAGATAGGGAAAACTATTTGTTGGAATGTTTTGTTCTTTACTTTTTTTTTGTTTGTTTGTTTCTTGCAGTTTGCTTTACGACTTCGCTTAAAATTAGCAGTCGTTTCTATGCAGTGAGATTGACAGTGTTTGTTGTTTACAATCCTGCTGTACGCAATGAAAATGAGCTTCTATTTGTTCTACGTACCTCACAGACACCGCCCGTGGTGCCTCTGTAGTAAAAACAGGCGTTAAACACTAATAAAAAATACATCACAGACGCAATATTTGTGTCCACTAGCAAAGTCGGTAGGATTGTTTTAATATTCGTTCCGTTAGCTCCAGAAATTTTAAATGATATATCCATTAATTCTAACTTCCCGTTTCATGAACCGTCGGTCCTGGTGGTTTAGTGGTTACCATACTTGCCTCCTAAACCCAGGATCGCGGGTTCGAACCCGGCCAGGACCGATGGATTTTTTCGGGGCGTAAAAATCCTAAGTATGGCTTCCTTAGGAAGGGAGGTAAATTTACGTACATTTACGGCACGAAAAAGAACCTCAAGCCTGAAAGAGAGGCCTCCGAGAAAAATTTGTCGGCCGTTTCACGCCCTGCGTTGAATGGGACGCTGATGACCTGAGATGTTAAACAGCGTCCATAAATAAATCATTCACAAAAAAAAAAAAAAAAAAAATGAACCTGGCCATATTTACAAAGTGTGATTATAAGAACATGGACAAGAACTTCATGCGCTAAACTGAAAATGTTGGATGTGACACCGTGAGTGTTCATCAATGAGGCTATTTATTAATGCTTCCACTGGAACTGCACTCCACTGAACCCACAATAGATGAAGTGTCATAATCATAGCGTTGCCACTTTACGATTAACCTTTTAAGACCCATCTCTGTTACTACAATTGCAAGGCAGAGTACTGAACTAAGACTTCCAGATCAGTGGGGACATGCTGAGCAGCAGACCGTGAACGAGGTTCGGTATGAAATAGTCCGATATGTTAAAATCATAAATTCATTCATTCATTCATTCATTCATTCATTCATTCATTCATTCATTCATTCATTCATTCATTCATTCATTCCTTGTTTATTTTCTTTGTTTGTTCAACATTAGCTTCCAAAGCTGATTGCTCATATTTTCGAGTTATTGGGTAAGAACGGCAGTTGTGCTACATGAACCCAAGATCAGATATTAACGCTACTCAACTTTGAACTGAACGAAATTTGCAAGGAGAACTACAACCAGGTAGATTAAGCTAAGAATTCAATAATTAGCCAGTAGTCAATCAAGACTTGATTTTATAAATGATGTGAAGAACAATTTATTCCACCTAGCTCAAACGCATTATAAAATTGTTTGATTTAATAATCTCCACATAATATTCGGTTACCTAGTCGTATTAAATCACGAACTGTAATAAGAAAAAACTGAAAACATCCCTTTTTCGCTAACCTTAAAATAATGTGATTGTCGCTATTTAAATGTTTATTTGTACTCATTCTACTTTAAAATAAATAAAAGAGAAATAAATATCAGATATATAAAAGCTTTTCCTAAAGTTGCAAGAGAGAGAGAGAGAGCGAGAGAGAGAGTAATATCAGCATAGTCTGTAAAATTCCAGGTCAGCGGCTTTAGAAAAAATATTATTAACTTCGAAATAGTTCTCTCAAATTTATTCGAGAGACTAAGCGTGCACTCTATCGGCCCGAGCTAAATGTCGTATACGGTTGCAGTACTTCTGGAAGACAAAACTAACTGCGACGATATCATACCTGCATCGAAGCTGGAGGTCCCATTTTGAAAAGCTGTTTAAGTGTTTCAGCAGCTGGTGAAAGTGGTACAGATAAAATAAATTTATTAAATCTACAAACAATATTCGATAGTGTTCTCTTCCTTATGTATCCCAAAATAATTTAACAGGTATTACCTGAGACAGAAGATTTCCCGAAATAGGTTCCCTATATTGAATTTACACATTTACCTAACTCAATTATCCCTGAAATTTTGTATCATCCTCTCGGAACACTCGGTATGTAAAGTGCAGCTAGAACCGTTGTCATATTTGTGTGCATACTGGTTATTAGCGCTTGGACAGTATGAACTCTTTATTTCATCTATATAACTAATGTGAGCAGAAATTCTAACAATACTCAGTGACACTGCTTAGCTATGTAGAATGCAATTCCCTTTATGAGAACAATTTATAAAGGAATTAAGGTATTTTACTAATTTTGATAATAGGTGTAGGTTCAGTCTTTAATAGATATTTAAGCAGAATCGGCTTCTCTATATGTATAAGTTTATACAACCTATAATTTTGCACGTAATTTTATAGAATGATCCCATAATTGCCGCACATTTCATCAAATTATGATCTCGTGTCTCTTTATTTCCCACATTTGCATTTTGAAGGAGTTCCCTTGGTGGGAAGATATTAAATTTTATTCTTCCAGCAGCTTTACCCGTCCCTTTTAATTTGACATAGGTTGCCTATTCGAACAAATTGGGCAGCATTGCTGGGACACAATGTACTAAAAAGAACTCCAAGACTAGACCTATACATTAAGTAAACATCGATCTAATGAACTATGAACAAATTGGGAGTGTTTTACCTAGGCGCGAGGGGCGGGTGTTGTCGTCTGTGTGTACCTAACTATTTTAAAATATTTTTACTTACCAGTTTCATCAAAGGAGTTTCTGAAACTGACCTAACCATCACTTGCTGTAGTCCACATTGAGTAATGCTGGCTATTCGCTGGCGGATATTTTGTTTAAACTCTTTCAGGGTATGTATTCTTTTTTATTTACTCCTGAGTTAAATTTTGCAAGGGGTTATGCCGGGGCACCGAGAGGGAAACAAATCCTTACCATTAATTTCCTCATTATGAAAAGCACTTTCAATTTCTCTCAGCAAAATATTCGCTGTATGATCTCTGGCAAAGTCTCGTTCATAAAAGGCGAAACCAAGCTCCAGTTCGATAAAATGAAAAAAAGGAGCAAAATTATTTTCACCTATGGCACAGGTATTTTTTTATGATTTTAACCTTAACAATTTAGTATCTCTTTGCACAGAGCCACATAAAATTGTTGTGAGAGATATCTAAACGAGTTTTCGGGAAAATTCTCCAAATGATGACCGATATCCTCTAATGTTTCTTCGTTGAGGATATTATGATGTCTATTATGATTCTTTGACTGATCACTAACAGTGAACTGAAATTTATTATGAATTATGAATTGTTTTACAGTCTGAAACATTTATACCAAGGAATCCATATTCAAATTGACAGTATGATTAAATTGAAGCATAAGAAGCGTAAATAAGTAGAAATTGTGCGATAGAAAACATAGATGCTAAAACTACAATTCACTTCACAATAAAACACATCACTTGTAATGGTTGAACTAAGCTCAACAATATCAGATCCACAATGACAGCCAGAAGGTTGCGTGCGTGACCTAGTTCCAATCAACGGGAAACGCGCGCACACGCGCACTGGAAAAACACGGCAAGTTGGTTCGTGGCTCACTGTATCACTCCAAACATTTTAACTTTGCTGCCGCGCTTTTCAAAATGGTTTCCTTTATGCAGCAATACACTGCATCTATCCTCTTTTCAAATGTGTGGAAGAAAGTTCCCTGGAAGTCCTGTTCTCGGAGCACCTTTAGCTATTCGTACTGAATCTTGTTCACAGAGATGACACGGCGACCCTTCAGGTCCATATTGGGGCTATCTCTGGCGATAAGGACAGATGAGGAAGAGTGATCATGTCGCTGCTGCCGAGAAACTCATTTTAAGTAAAGCTCTACCAGCACTCAATGCTCCCTCACGCAATGTTTCGTGTATTTTCCTCTAATTAACCTCCTTTATTTACGATGTTAACTTCATGCACAAGTACACTTTTTTCCAAAATTTTGAGATTTATGTTGTTGAACGTTTGCTCCAATCTTTCTTTGTTTTTAAGGAGTTACTCAAAACGTCTCGTACGTCATATTGGTCCCTTGCCATAAATATACCGACTCATTTCAAAGAACTTCATTCTAGGTTTACCTAATGTGATGCAGAATTTGACTTGGCTCTTTTCTCTAGTTTATAGTTCATAATGAAATTGTAAATTTGCCTGTGCAAACAAGGATCAATTTTTGCTCCTACTTTGCTCAATTTTTGTATTATAGGCATAACAGGTACTTTTTATAGCTCAACGTATAAAATAGAATGTACAATTGTCTAAAATACTTTCAGAAATTAAACTATCAAGCCAATGATTGTGCTTTTTAATGCAGAAAAAAGGCAAAATGTTATTTATATTCATCATCTCTCTAGAACCTTCGACACATGAGCAAAACTCTACTTTAAATCAATGCAATATTTATCCTAGCATAATAGAATGAAAATGGTAAAAATTTGCATTGTAAAAAGATTTATATTATCCATGCATTTAAGGCCAATACAACTCAGCACTTTAGCCGTCATTAGGTACATTTTATTCAAAAGCAGGAAATGCTACCATTAATCCTTGTTTAACTTCGTGTTAAGGTTTCATTTCCCCTGAATTCTTTTATGATGTAGTAGCGTGAATATTTAAATGCATACTATATTGGGAGAATTAACACATTCTTATTTTTCAAAATGATTGGCATATAATGCAAGAAAACTACAAAATTTACATGTAATGCTGAAAAGTTCTTTTGAAAAATTCTAAATAATCGCACAGAACCTACTGTTTCGCAAATCGCACATGTTCACATAATAGTTCATTTTAACGTTAAAATACTGTATTAAAACCTGCTGAGTACCTTTTATTCTTTTATTCTTTTTGTGTTTCTCCCTCGTTGATCGTTAGAATTTAATCTTTTTTTTTTTTTCGATGTTTTCTTAGTTTTATTTTCTTTCACTTAAGGGATGTGTAAGAATAGCTCAGTTTGACATATTTTAACTATACGTATTGCAGCTTAGATTATGTAAAAGATAACATAAACGTCTCAGGTTCTGATAGTGTAAAACAATTACATATATCCGCTTTGGTGCTCAAAAGTCAGTCTTCTTACCACTTTTACGTATAATGTTTCTCTCCTATTTCGTATCGCCGCAGCGTCAAGATCTAGATAAGTGGTTGTAGTAAGTGTATTTATTTCGACGACGTTTTGCGGATACCTAAATTAAATATTTAACTAGCGCACGGGTCTAGCCAGACCATTCGTACTCCTATTTACACATATAAAATGCTGAGAAACACAAAACACATTGATATATGCAGAATTACACATATACAAACGCTATGAAATATCCCTCCCCTCCCGAATCATATCTGATAAAAATGGATGAAATTAATAAGAAGTTTAAACGTGTAATTAAAGAGTTTTATATATATATATATATATATATATATATATATACATATGTGTGTGTGTACATACAGAGGGTGCCAAAATGTATACAAACTTCAAGCAAAGTAAAGACTGTGTTAACTTAACAAAACTTAATTTACACATACAGAAAATGAGCACTAATCATCTTGGACCTTTACAGTTACAGCAGTTGCTCAAAATACCCACCATCGGCGTCGATGCCCTTCTGAGTACGTTGAACTACTGATTGAGCAACCAACATTGCTTTGTAGATTTCTGTGGTGACTGCTCCAAACGTTCAAAACTTTAGCCGATGACGCGGGGCTTGTTGCCCTGCGAGCGCTGCTAAATCTGCTCTTGTGAGCATCGCTTACGATACCACGAGTCTCAAATTTGTCTCGAATGTGTGCAATTGTTACTTGCGTTGGTGGCTCTGTTCTGTATACGCGTCTCCATTGCCTTTGAACCTCAACAACATTCTCGGTTTTCCAATACCACTCCAAAATTGCTTTCTGCTGCTGTTCAAACGATAATCTTGGCTCCACTTTTTATAGCAGCGTAACGTAATGTGTGTCACATCTGTTTACAGAACATCATACGATAATCTTGGCTTCATTTGCTCATTGTTGATATGTGATAATCTTGGCTTCATTTGTTCATCACTGATTTACCTGTCACGTAGCAACGCCATCATAATGTATGTGAGTAACATCTGTTTAAAGAATAACATACTATATATTACTATTGTTTTTCGGTCCAACTTTGAAATACTTTAAATTTATATCTATTGTGAAAGTGTGTATACATTTTTGGCACCCTCGGTATATATAGACAACAGAAAAACAAAAACCAACAGAAGTAAATTTAAAACATATAAGTATATTATATAACATGTCCTCTCTAGCCAGAGATTTTTTCCTTGCCCACCATCTTTCTAATAAACTTACATAGCCCTTGCCAAATATTTTTATCCAATACCAAATTTAGACATGCCGTTCTACTCCTTCTTAACCGCACAAATTTTTCGGAGAGAATACTGTCCTTTCGTTTTATAGTGATAGCCTCCTACTTGTACCCTGGAAATGCGCATTGGTTCGGATCAGTCCACTTTGGTACTGACAGATGTGATGGGTTAGAGTAGAACGTGTTGTGAATATCTCTCTTTATGCATCGTTATCACACTACTCGTACTAGTCTGCCTGATGCTTGTACATTTCCACGCCACTCTTAAAAGTTTCCTCTCAGTTTCTCTCTTTCGCTTCGACGGACAGGCACCTCAAAATAAACTAATAGTAGAGCATTACGGTCTTACACTTTCACCAATTCATTATTTCATAGTGCTTGAGAGGAAATTAAATTAAACAGAATTCAGAAATGTAACCTTAAAAAGTTTATATATTAGAGTGAAGTTTAAAGTAATGGTTGATTTGCTTCGTTTTCAAAATCCAAACCAGTGCTTAAACCGCATTATGTTGCGATTGTTGATTTAATCTAGTAGCGTGTAAGGATATACTAATTAGTGCTAAGTCTAAACAAAATGTGTGAAGATTAAGATGAAGTTTTTTTGAAGTTACTCGCGAGCAGGTTCGTTTTTTTTTGATTTGATTTGTTTTATTTATGGACGCTCTTTAACATCTCAAGTCATCAGCGTCCCATTCAATTCAGGGCGTGAAACGGCCGACAAATTTTGCTCAGAGACCTATTTTTTCAGACTTGAGGTTCTTTATCGTGCCATAAATGTACGACACGGAACCCATGACTTTACTTCCCTTCGGAAGGAAGACATATTTAGGATTTTTACGCCCGAAAAAATTCATCGGTCCTGGCCGGGGTCGAACTCGCGATCTTGGACTCAGAAAACAAGTATGGTTACTACTACACCACCAGGAACGATGAGCTGCTATTTGGAATTGTAATTGTTTATTAAAAAGGTTCTGTCTCAACTATCTATAATCTATCTTGGGAAGTGTAGATATTAGAGATAAAGAACAATTGGTAAGTTTGTATAATTATATGTATTATATTCATTACCTTATTCACTATTTAAATTTAACTTTTGCAGCTTGCCATTTATGACTATTAAAAGCATCTTTATTCTATTAGGCATTTAAAGAAAATGAATCACAATGGAAAACGTTTTGTATTCCCTCATTCCTTCTCTTTAGCTGTGTAACTTTTCTCGGTAATGCTACTTTACCCAACCAGCAAAGCATAACGCCCGGATGAAATCTAGGATTTATGGCTGTTGCCTTTATTACCGACAGGCACCCTGAAACCATGTGTTTGTGCTAAGCCGCGGTAGCAGTATTGATTGGTTGTGGTAGCTCTGTATTTTCGTGGTGAGCGACAAGCCATATTGTGAACCCAAGACAGGGATGAAAGCACAGCATCCCTTGCCAGAGCGCTCACGTCCTGGAAGCAAAAGGCAGTCTTGCCATGTTAATGCACGTTGCAGTGCTACTTACGTATGCAACAAGGTTAACCGTTATTCAGTCATACTACGGATAGCACGCAATAGGAAAGAAAGGAAGTCTAGGAAACTTGGAAGCAAAATGGACAGGCTAATATATGAACAACGAAATATATGTAAAATAGTGAAAAAAGAGAAAGTGATAGTAATTAAAAACTGAAAATAAATTAAAAGGGAACTTGAGAGGAAAATAATTAACAGGCAGGAATGGAAATAAGACAGTTGTGTTAAAATATGCATTTACTAATTAGACCTATTTTTAGATATTCATAAGCTTCATATTAGATTTCAGGAAATATTTCTGCAGCTTCAAATAGGTCAGTACATTGTCGTGTATATTGATTTTTTATTATTTTACAGGGTTAAAACTTCACCAATTAAATAAAGTGAATAAATGGAATAATAGGAGACAAAATAAAAGTTTAGGAAAAGAGCGAGATAATGAAGAAGTACAATAACTTAATATAAATCTAAATCTAAACAAATACCAAATAATTCACAAAATTTTTTTATTTGACCACTAATTTCTGTCCATCTTGACAGATTTCTGCACAAAACAATCCAATAGTGTTTAAAACTTCGATTATGCTTTCATTCAAAGGTTATTTTGGGTAATTTATTCCTTTGAAATTAATATGAACCCTGATGTATTTTTTGTAAATACCCAAATGAAAGATTAAGCATACAAAAAAAGCATTAAACGTATGGTACCAACTGCATGAGATTGTTCCCAAAGTTCCATCATTTGAAAACTTACCCGTTACAAAGGATAACAAAATTTTCTTTGCAAACGAAATGTCTGGGTAGCTTATTTCACTAGAACAGAAATAAATTAATTAAATGTTAACTATCCACATTGTTTCCTGTGCTGCAAGCATACGTGGGTTGTTAGAGTAGTTTACTTCTGATATATAACGTAAGTATTGACATGTAACAAATATTTGTAATGTAATCTGTAAAGTACATTCTAAGAAATATGTGACTTTTTATATAGAGATATTATCTTTTTTCACTTATTATTAAAATATCCTACCGACTATAATTCTGAACTTAAGAGGAGAAGTTAACTTAAGCAGTTTTTGATAGTGCAGCTTTTTGAACCTTATAAGTAATTAAGAGGTGCTCTGAAAACTATACTTCAGTATGCATGTCCAAACAGGAGCTCTATCGTAGTTTAAATTCTTTGTTTTTTTCTTGATTTTGAAACTCCTTGTAAGGCATATATATATATATATATATATATATATATATATATATATATATATATATATACATATATTAGGCATTTTAGTATTAATTTTACTACAAAACAAATACAATTTTTACTGTCATATATTTCATAAGAAAACTAATTTTTTCTATTATAAACATTAAAACAATTGGAACTATTAGCAGGTCATCTGGAACATCTACTGAATATGTTAACTATGAACTGTTATTTTACTATTTATGTTCATCTCACTAGTGATAAAACATTTGCTACTATAGATGTGAAGGTGCCTTAGCATCAACATTTTCGATCCTGATGATGTAGAGACCCGAAATCGCGGGTTCAATCCCGGCTAGGGTGGATGGATTTTTTAAGCGTAAAAGTCATAAGTATGGCCTACTTCGGAGGGAAAGTAAAGCCGTGTGTCTCTTGTCTTAGATTTACGGAACTTAATAGAACCCCGAGCCTGAATGAAGAGGCCTCTAAGCAAAATTTATCACCCGTTTCACGCTCTGACCTGAGATGTTAAACAGCATCCCTAAATTAACCAAATAAAGAACAACCGAACTAAATAGCTGACCCTGAACTCTGTCTAACGTTCTGATATAAACAGCAGCATATTTATGCAATAGAGCTACAGACATTAACTCCCTCCTTGTAACATAGCTCGCCTTAGGCTTATAATAATATCTTGTTAGCAAAGGAATTGTACAATCTCTATCATCATTCTCACTAATATGAAGATAAGATCGGAGTCCAGATAGTCCTTTCCGTCCCAAATTTTAAGTATGTCGAGTTGGTCCCTCCATCGCTTTTAACGAGATCTTCTAATTTGATATTTAAATAGCGTTTAATGCCCGTTTTGCTACTAGCGGTGTTGTAAAAGTTCTCGACCTGACTCAGAGATGTGTCAAAATGACCAAATTACTATGATAGTTGATCCGCTATACAGCTCGTTGTAAAGTTTCAGACGCGTAAGTGTAGTCACTTGTTTGTGACGATAGTGTAAATAAACTAGTGTTAACATTTTCTACACAATGGATAAAACTGAAATACTAGCTGTGATTTCGTTTTGAAGAATTTAACTGCAACAAATTAAAAAGGGGATTAGATTCCACACTAAAGTACCCTTCTCCTTCGCTTCCGACGGTTAAAAAGTAGGCTGCTCAATTACACCCATTCAAGATGATGAGCGCTATACGCCCGACGAGAGTATGATAAAAATTCACTGCCGTAATCACATGATCGCTGATTCAAGTACGCTAGTTGGCCGACATTGTAAAGACTTCGATAGGCCGTGTCCACTACACTTTACACGAAGTTTTGGGTATAGAAAGCTTTCCGCGCGTTCGTTCACAATGGACTAAAAACGCATGAAAATGTGAATTTTTCAAGAAACGTTAGACCTGTTTAAATACAATTCGCAGGAGATGAAAAATGGATTCATCACTACAGAGACGAAGGTACAGTCCAAAAAGTAGATGAAAGTGCACCATAGAAAGCAAAAATGGTTCCATCTGTAGGAAAAGTCACGGCTACAGTTTTTTGGATTTGTTGGTGTGGTGCTCGTAGGCTACCACCAAAAGGGCAGAATAACCACCAGGAAGTATTATGCTTCACTACTGGACTAACTGAAAGATATCTTTCTGGCTAAACGTCCACACCTTGAGAATGAAAGAGTTCTCTTTTATCACGATAATGCGCCTTTACACAAGTCTGGGATCACTGCTGCAAAAATGCATCTCCTTTACTTCCAAGTGCTTCCACATCTGCCATTTTCCCGGATTTGGCTCCCAGCGATTACATTTGTTCCCTAACCTGAAGAAATGACTGAGTGGACGAAGATTCACATCAAATGAGAGGTTGAAGCTGAGTTACTGTTGGACAAATCTCATGTTACTGAGCATATTAAAACGTAGAAATGTCGTTGGACTTAATACTAGGTGACTTTGCTGAAAAGAAAACTATCTGAAATCTTGTTTTCTTGGTCGTGCCGAGAAGTTTTAGAACGCCTCTCCTGCTGTGGCCTAGCAGACGATGGACACTGGTGATGTAAGAACGAATAATAAATTGGAAACGGACACATTTTGGGAGACAAAGTAAGCGATTAAGGCCAAAGTTTAGCACAGGACTTCTACACATGCTATCGATGAGGACTGGGAAGAAAAATCCTAGTCAGAAGGGACAAGCCTGACAAAATTTGAACGGTAGGCCTTCCGTTCACAAGTCCCTGACTTTGTCACCTCGGCCATCGTCAACTTGCACTTCTTGGGTTATATTAAAGAAGAATGTGAAGTAGTTCTTTGTTGTTCCTTAAATTATACTGCAAGTATTCTTTTTGAACCCTTTGCATTTCTGCATTTTAAATAAATCTAAAAGCTGAGGAAATGTGTATATGTTAATTCCCAAGGACTACGCATCTAAGACGTCCGTGCGAGGTATAGAACTACATCCTGATTTACGTGGCTCAGCTTTAACGGAATAAGACGGATCTGGATTAAGTTATTCGTAAAGAGTGCCTCCTTTGTCTAATGTTAGCAATGATGAGATCCCGGTTGCGACCTATGGTATCTGCTTAGAAATATTTTAAGTTAGGGAGGTCTGAAACGAGTCCACCCAAACTCCTGAGGACAATTGGGCAGCTTCCTGGTAGAGACGAGGCGTCCTTTGATTTAGTAAGTCGCGTGATGAACACGGAAGGGAGATCGGTGGCTTCTGCAAAGCTGACTTCTACTAGTGATTTTGCAAGACGGAGATTAGAGAACTGAAGAAATTGTTCCATCACTGGTAATACATCCTTGAAGTGCGTCATGCGGGTGATGATTTAGAGCGAATGCAACTTAACTAAAACTCATTATATACTTAATGCGTTTATTGCTTATTCATTTCATAAAGTTCAGTTGCAAAAACAATTATGAATTTGACATCAGACAACCTTGCACAATTAATTGATTCAAGCGTCGGTCTTGTCCTTCTGTAAATAAATGTATAGGACTTCTTTTATTTCTTATTCCTACCCTGACTGTTCATCCTCTTTCGGTATTCGGATTTACACCTGCTGGCAGTATAAGTCAATGCCGAGTCAGGGAGCTAATTATCGCTGAATACACACAGAGTGTACACACTCAGGGACTACTTGAATGGTTAGTCAATCAAATGACTAGGCCTCCTTGAGGACATTATAAACACAGATTAGATGCACGAAGCACATAAAATGAAATGGGAATGAATGATGAAATGAAAGGTGAATGTGTGCTACGGAAATAACTCGGAATTTGTTCTTTCTGAAATGCTGGGGAAAAAAAAAGAAAAAAAAACCACACACACACACACACACACACACACACACACAAACAGTCATGTTAATCAATCATAGGATTTGAACCTGAGTCCTCCCGAATAAGAGTCCATCTGAGTCAAACCGCTAGTAAATACAGGGGGCTCAGGTGGAAAATCTGCTGAAGTATTGATTATTAAACTTTCAAAACATTTCAAACTTACAGCAATAATCTGACTTCTAAGCTCATTTACCGCAGATATTGTTAATAACCTTGGTATTGTCTTGAAGATTACAACACGTTTTGTAGAACGTAATGCTGAAAAAATTAACGTCTTTGTGTAATTGTTTTTTCCAATCCATGGAAGCCGTAGGTTTTTTTACTGCATTTTTTGCCTTAATTTCAGCTCTAAGTACCTTCAAGTATTTAAAAGACTTAAGAGACACTGAAATGAAATTGTAATATCATAAAATGTTGCTTTTCCTTTTTTTTAATTTTTCTTTATCCTTATTTTATTTTATTTATTTACTATTTTGCATTATGACATTTAAATTATGTTAGGTAGTAAATAAATGCCAAAATAGCTGAAATGTGCTTTAAAATTGCTTCAAGTATGCTTTATAGCTGTACATACAACGTAATGTCGATTATACCAGGTCGCTATGCCTATCATCGCGTACTGTTACCTACTAAGATGGTTTGGTCACTTGGAGCTGAAAGGACGTGCTAAAAGTTCAGAGACGGTATGACAGTAAAACATCACAAATAAATAGAGTTCGCGTTGTGAGCATATGGAAAGCGAACATGACACTGTAACAAATTGCGGAGGTATTTTTTGAGATTGATACAGTGTGAAGGTAAACAGGCATGGCAGCAAGGAGGTGAAAGTGGCCAGTTCATCCTTGAAGAAAAAGCATTACTGTAAGCAATGTAACGATATAGAAATCACCAGTTTTTATGAAAATTTTGTTTTTCCCACTGTAAAAATTGTTATTGCAAACAAAATATGTTCAAGTATTTATTTAAATTATGAAACTGTTCATACGGTTTCACCCCAAATATTAATATACTGTAATAATCTTTAATAATGTTCATTTATCACTTCGTGTTTTTCTATCATATATTGCATAAATGGATGTCTTTATAAAAACAGGAAATTCTGTGCTTTGCATACAATAGCGCTGAGAACATCTCATACAATACCTTTTAAGGGTGGCTCTCTTTTGCTCGCCCAGGGTAGGCAAGCTAAGGTCATTCCTTTTGTACTCTAGATTTGTTTTGGACAAGAGAAAGCCATTTAAATTGCGTAAGAAGTTTAAAAGCTGGGGAAGGCAGTCGATCCCCGATCAGCTGAAAACACAGTAGAATTGAAAGCAACGTATCGTAAGCCAGAATTCTGAAACTCTTGCTAGCTAGCGAATATATCACATGTCAAGCGCGTCGTATATGCTTTAAGGATGTCTGTTTGAATTACACATGCAGGAGCAAGTTTGGGCGCTCGTGCCTCATTCGTTGTTACATTCTATTTCATTTCGCCTCACTTGTTGTTATATTATAGTCGTTGCTTAGTTGGTTTCATTGGCTTCTCGGCATGTTAAGGCAAACATTATTTAAAACTTATATTTGCGTAGTAAATATTTGTCAAGTCTTCGTTTTAGTAACTGCAGAGGGTGCCAAAAAGGTGTACACACTTCAAGCAAAGAAAAAACTGTGTTAACATAACAAAACTGAATTCACACAAACAGATAATGACGAGTATTAATCATCTTAGACTTTTACAGTTACAACAATTGCTCAAAATGCCCACCATCGGCGTCGATACACCTCTGAGTACGTTGAACTACTGATTGAGCAACGTTTGCGAAAGTGTCCTCAGCGATTGCGGCACATGCCGTTTCAATTTATTCCCAAAATGTTGCCAGTATAGCTGGTTTTCTACGGCAAACAATATCCTTCAGAGTTCCAGAGGGGCTTGATGCTGTGCGAGCGCTCCCAGATCTGCCCTTATGAACATCGCATACGGTACCACAAGTCTCACATTTGCCAACACCATTCTCAGTTTTCCAATACCACTTCAAAATTGCTTTCCGCTGTTCAAACGATAATCTTGGCTCCATTTTGTTGTAGCAACGTAACGTAATGTGAGTCACGTCTGTTTACGTCTGATTATCATATGATAATCTTGGCTTCATTTGTTCATTGTCGATTTACCTGTCACGTAGCAACACTATTATAATGTATGTGAGTCACATCTGTTTACAAAGCATTATACTACACATTACTGTAATTTTTCGCTCCAACTTTCAGATATATTAAATAGATATCTACTGTAAAAGAGTGTATACCATTTTGGCACCCTCGGTATGTAATTCATCGGGACAAATAGCCCGATAATAAAACAGCACGGAATAATTATACACAGTATGTCGACTCTATCAATAGCAAGCACCGAGGTTTCTTATAAAGTGACGCTAAATAATAACATCGAACCGCTTGCTCATTCACAACAGAATCTCTCCCTAAGCATTGTTGGTTTTATAATTTGCAAAATTAGCGAAATACCCTGAGAAATTGTTGCTTCTTTTGGGACGGAAGCAAAAAGTAGACATCATCTATGAGCAACCTTCAACAGCCGACACAAACTGTTGCAAATTTGGTCCTCAACGCATGACCATTAACATCACCAGCCGGAAGCATTTAAATACAGTTCCAACTATTACTCTTTACCCTTTAAATAAGATTTCATATCTCGTGAAATGAAAGCATTATAAAGGGGACTAAAAATGACTTCATTATGAGAAATTTTGATATTCATTGTTTATGATGACATCACCTTAAAAATATAGGCATTTTCAATTCAACACAATGTGTTTTTGATTAACGTGAATCAGATGATGTAACGTTTCGTTGCTTAGTATCATATCTTCTTTAAATATTTTGTTTCATATAACCTTTCTCTATCATAACCTGAGGTCTGCTTCAAGCGAAAAAGTATAGCACAGAATTATGAGTATTTTTTTTTTAAATTTTTTGGAAGATAGATACAAATCTGAAAATTCAAAACGCTAATATATTGAGAATGATCTTAATATAGTTTCAGGGATGAAACAGCTTAGATCATTAGTTCCCGATATACTGAAAAGGGAGAATAATCGTAAGACATTGCACGACAATAACATTTAAAAAAAAAAAAAAATACTCTGTATATTGCACTTGACTGGAGTTTGTAAATTAGTCAAATTAAGCCTTGCTTACGTTTTACCTACTTTCTCCCAGCTAAGGGTAAAGAAATTAGAAATAGAAACAGAATGAACTCTGATCTCAATTTAAACAATTATGCGGGTGCGGTTTTAGGGATAGAGAGCAGGAAATCGTTTATATTTTCCAATAATGCAGAATGTGAGCAAACTTCACATGAGTCACTCAAGAATCATCCATCGATTTTCGTTAATGTTGCATACAGTATAAATTGGCTGTCTCATTAGGCAGCTTAAATATAAACCTGTATTCGGAACATCATTCCTGTAACTAATGTGACACCCAGCATAGAGAATAGGTTGGTGGACTAAGAAAAATCCTTTATTTTTTCTTTACTAAAGCTTTTGCTACAATTGTGACAGTGAAAACATAAGAACCACACACGCACACACTGATAGATATACCCTTAAATTTTAAACCAGTGAACGCAAGGGTAATGCAATAGTTTCCCTGTGAAACATCAAGTTAGCTCAGTGGTTAGAGCGTCTTACTGTAAAACTGAAAGTAATTGGGAATATTTCTACAGAAGACCTGACAAAGGAGGTTGATGTCATAATGAAGAGGATAGAGATGGAGAGGGGGTGTGAGTAAATGGAAGGGGGGCTCAAGAATAAGGGTTCCATCCATGTCTATGTATTTGTGTATAAAATTATTAATAGAAAATGTAAATATATCGAAGTATTGGTATATTTGTACGTATCTATGTAAATTTGTAGGTATGTAGGTATGTGTGTATGTATATAAACACATTAATACATATATACCTACATACATGCATATATTCATATGTATGAGTAAGACGTTTTGATTGCTATAAGGACGTACGGCCGTAAGGCCAATGCAACAGTTGTATTTATTTAAGTGCATCCTAAAACGTACAATAAAACGTCCTTACTACTACTGCTAGTTTCCCTATGAACTGCTGCTTTTGTTGAAAGAAACTGCATGGTTTAAAAAAAACAACTTTAAGAAGGAATAAGTTGTTGGAGAGGAACACAGCGAAGGAATTAATCATATCATTTCTGAAAAAGTTATTCATACCCAGGTAGCCCGAATAAAAGAATATTCAGCGGGTTGGCTGAGGTGGTTAAGTTTGGTACTCGTACTCGTAAACTACATTGACTGCAGTTTACCGTGCTTTTCCTCCGACCATTTTCAGAAAGTGCAAATGCCAGGGTTAGCATTCCTGTGAAAGGGATTCACCTTCAGTTCCATCGTTCTTGTTCATTCTGTTTCTGTTTGTTTCTGCGTCTTACTCTCTTCGAGGCGTCCCTGACATTGGGCTGAACAATGCTCAGGAAGTCCCTCGATGTGTGTACGCTCTACATGTGTGTCAAGAGGTAACTGGCTCCTCTAAAGAAGCTGAACCCTAGCATTGCTTGTGTGTAATCTAATACTGCAGGAAGAGAAATAGTTAACCACAAATAATAATAATAATAATAATAATAATAATAATAATAATAATAATAATAATAATAATAATAATAAAATTCCATATTTGCATATACTGACGATATTCTCCGCTTCTTGATAGCTACATTCATCTTATCTTAAATGTGTGATATTTGTTCTGTGCTCATATTAATTCCTTTTTCAATAAGATGCATTGATTCAGATCCCTTCAGATGCTCTGGTATGAGCTCTGCGGACTCTGAGTATCCGCGTACTTCTGACCTTTTTAGAAGTACATAGGCAATATATCCGAGACTCTCCCTTCGGAAAATCATACGAATGGGGTAAACTCGGTGGGGTAATATGTTTCCATAAAATGTGTGGGGAAGATATATTGAAATCTGTGATAAGACAGGAAGGGAAGGAATGGCACTGTTAGAACACATGGTTAGGTGGAATAACAAATTGATATATTAAGGGGATATCTCATATTTGTGAAGAACTAGATAGTTGGTTCTTTGCATTGTATTTTAGAATGTAAATAAACCAAGTTTTGGAGGGAACAGTTCCTATTACGAAAGGGGAAAAGTTTACCAAAATAAATAAGAAGTAGAAGAATTTTAAATTTAAAATCAGATGAAAGAAATTGGGAAAGTACGTAGACAACGTGAAACAAAAATGGTTATGGAAGTTGGGTAAGATAAATGGAAGTAACAATGCTGAAAATCAACCTATTTAGTAGTTAGATCCCCATTACATACTCAGCTTGGGGTTAATTGTAACGCGGTACGTAAGAAATGCAACTCCATAAACTCAGGGTAAGCAAGGGGGAGATTTAAAAGTTTATTAATTGCATTAAGTTTATATGTACTGAGAACATGGAAAGGAAAATTGTTTACAATCATTTTAGTATGCTTACTTGTTTGTTTGTGTATAAGGAATAAGGAATAAGCAACTCGCAAAAATAGAAATTTGCCGGAATGTGTTTAATTAGAAAAGGAGGAAGGTTCGATATTGCATGAAATGCAATTGGATATTATATTGATGGTATAAATTAATTATAGTATTGTATACTATACTGGGGCTAAGCCAGTCGGTTTGGAATAAATTGCCGAAGGCACTGATCGAATTAGTTATATTTAAAATTGATGTTTTTTGTGTTTTTTGTTTGCGTCATTTTGAAAAATTTAAAGTTTTGTATGTTGATGTATGAGAAATAAAATTCATTCATTCACTCATTCATGTTTCCATGACTCATGGCGTACCTGAGTATTCTGCGGCGCACGGTGCTCCTGCGTCCTGACAGAATGGTGAGACACCAAAAGAGCTCGGGTTATCCACGTGCAGATTTGCGGGTAAGTAACGTATCTGCTTCCACCCCAAAATGGGGGGGGGGGGCTGATTTTACAATAAGGTGCCGCGGTACTGAAAAAATCACCAAGGGATTAGTGTGTACCTAGCTGGACCCGAGAGGTATTTGAATGATTATTATTCATTTCTTTATTTCCTGCAATATGTGCCATAATCTATAGTCACTATTGTCTGTAAACATGTAATCCTATTTTCCTCAGAAGGGTGTATCTGTGAATCGCCCATCTGGGATTATCCAGTATTTTATACGGCTGACAATTTTTATATAGTTTTAATATACACTATTCCATGTAACGAGGTTGGGATTGTATAAATAAGCAAATAAATCTACGGTTCAGTGTGAAAATTCTACTCTTTAATTAAATTTACGAGATATGTTTTAATATTTTTACAGATGATGCGTGCAAGCATTCTGGGTTAGTATCTAGTGCATTTCTTGCCATAGGTAACCAGTGACGTCATCATCTACACCATACTTCACCGCCATTTTCTCCTTCTTAGTTTGATTTCGGCTAATTTCATGGGTGAGTTTCCCGCTTTCGGTGAATTCAGTTCATCCCCTATTGTTTATTACTGCCCTTCAACTGCTATGCTTTTATGCAACTTTTGTAGCATAGTATTTTGCTACGTTCCATCATTCGATACGGCAGTTTTTGCCACAAAACCAACAACATGAGTAACAATAATAATACAAATCACATGCTTTTTATTATTTGAATTAAAACTTAATGGCATTTGAGCCTTGACATTCACTGCATTTGATGATAGATAGTTCGAGAAATGAGAGCTCCGAAGACAGGCTGGGGCATAATCTTGGCATGAGTTTTCTATTAAATCTGTGAGGTTTTGCTTATGAAATGTATACATTTCAGTTTGTTTAGCTGCTTTCGCATATTTTCGTTCTATTCAGCTATCCATTAGAGTGACTGGAATTACTACAGGATTCCCATATATGTGTGCCTTTCCTATTGCAAGACACCAAGAAAAAGACACTCAGAATATTGAAGAAAGAAGCATTATTTTGATTAGTTTTGTTGAACGAGAGACTCAGAAACCAAAGGCATGGAAAGTTAATGATTGGATTAATAAAAGTCTTAAATTGTATGAAGACGAGGGTGCCAGGATAGAAGAAAAGCGAAAAACGAGACAGATTGTCATGAATAATATTAAGAATTTTACTAGGAAATATTCAATTTCATTTAGTTTGTTCTAATAATCACAAGCTCATTAAAACGTAATCAGATAAGGTCGGTGTCCATAAGAGTGCTCAATTCTAGCATGAAAAACCCTCACAAGTGTTTCTATATGACAATATGCACAACGTTTGAAAATGCACATGATTTTAGTAATAATGCTATTGAGTTGACAACGAAGTGTTACTATAAAACTTTAATTAACGAAACGCGCTCTCTTCTATGTTGTCATATTAGGTTCTAGTTGGCTAATTCGGGCAACCCATTGCATACGCTATCTGCAATAGTCCCAGTTTAAGACTTCCTATGCAATTACAATAACCATATGATTGTAACGCTAACATGAGGTGGTGCAAATTAATACCGACTTGCACAAGTACCGCCTCAACTACTCGAAAGCGAAATACACGCGGAGACCTACACAGTCTGTCCATATAACACGCTCGAGTGACGGACGATTGTAGATAAGTCCTGTGCGAAAAACAATGACCAACACATAGCCCGGCCTTGGGATCTCATTGAGCTAACTTACAAAGGAAAGAATTATGATGTCAAACGTGAGTGCTGCGTCGGCAGTCAAGCGGCGAAATGCGGGACAGTTCCGATCCTTCCGACATGGACAATGCGTTCAGTTTTGACAGCGCTGCAGCTGACAACATAGAGTAAATTATGGAGTTAAAATCAGTCATTTCATAGTGTGGCAGTTACTCCTATTGATCTGCGCTTATAGAAAAAACACATGGCGAACAATCATTGAATGTGACATTCTCCGAAAAAATATGATGATGATGATGATGATGATGATGTGATGATGATGATGATGATGATAATAATAATAATAATAATTAAAATAATAATAATAATAATAATAATAATAATAATAATAATAATAATAATTGTGCCACTTCTAAGATAGTTTCCACTTAATGAATGCAGCAAGAGCACATGTAAAAATTATATCCACTCTTCACAAAGTAGCAATGAAAATTTACATGATGCAGATGTTATCTCAGTTCTATCTTTGGTCACTATACATTGAATTGTGTCTCTTAGCTTGAAAGTTACAAGATAACTGGCCATGAGCCAGTGAAACACACCATGTGTATTAGGCTAGTTTATAAATTATGCGCCTGACATAATGAACTGGTGTTCATTATCTCTCGCCTATTTTGGGAAGAACTCGTGACGAAGTTCAACTGCAGGAGATTGGAAAGGTTAAACATAGTAATTCTGTGTCATTTACATTTCATAAATATCTCTGGGCTTCACGAGTTGATACATATTATGTAAAATAATTCCCACATTTTTATGATGCTGAAATCACATTTTCCACGAAGCGATATAATTATTTATCAGAGGGCAAAGGGCATGTTGGACTCTGCTGGCAGGCAAGGATGAGGAGCAGATAGACAAATTCATGTCGAAGGTGAGACAGCTCAGGTGTGAAAAGGCTGAAAACCGGGGGTAGGGGCGGGGGGAACATAACTGAAGAAATGTATGTATAAATGATATTGCGTTTACTTATTCCACTGACAAGGGAACTCAACATTATTAAATAACAACACCTAAACCTGTTCACTTACGAAAACAGGGCATCTTCTCTCTATATCAGAGACATTTACGGCGAGGATAGGGATATTTTAGATACAAGGCAGGAAGGTAGCTGAGAAATGAGAAAACCTACTCTATAAAGAGTTGGTTCTTATAACGGTCTATGTTAATTACAAAACTCTGTGGCGCAGATCAATTTTCAGAGCTTTTAGTAAAACTGGCAAAGCCGATGAGGTGATGTATTCGCACAAAATACATACTTTGCCAAAAATTTCAACTATTAACAGGGTATTCAGTGTTCGAACGTATCCAAGAATCTTCATTGTTTCAAAAGGGTCTGGAAAGACGAGCTATCGCTAAAAGGGACAAAACAAATGCATTGAAAATGTAAGTGGAAAATGTTTACATTGCACTATACTTACGGATTTGAAGAACAGTTTATTGAAGTTTTTCTATGAAATGATTCTCAGTGAAGAAAAAGACACCAAACTGAAATTGAAAACTTTGTCGCACTGTTGAAGCTCAAACACATTTGATCACTTTGACTATAGCCGTATCATTGTGAAGGTATATATGCATGCTTTCAACAAAATTTCTTTCTATTCGAATCCAAATGAGGTAAAAATATTTTCTGAGCTTAGAAACTGTTAATTAACGCTGCATCCTTTATAGTGCGACTCGCAATGTGAATATGCACTAAATTTTGAGTTACTCACACATACCTATCCCTAGTTTGGAGACGATGTTTACAGGCAAATTTCAGCTACTTTAAAGGTATAAAACGTAGGAAAATTAAAACAAAGCCTATCAATTATTCTAACAGAATAATGAGAATGCTTTGAGTAAAATGTACTACAGTCATAAGAACGAGCTTGTTAGACAATAAATGAAAGCAAAATCGAAATAACAATTCTAAAAATGTCATAATTTTCCATCTTTATTTTATTTATAAAATATCAGTACTACATTACCTGTTTTCACGAAGCGTGTGAAAACAGGACCGCCCCGTTTGGAAAAATCTTCGAGGATCGAACCCAAAATCAATGAATAAGCAGTCAGTTCATGTGAGCGGTTTTGCCTATTAGTAACTATTGTACTAAATGTATACAATTTATTCATGATCATGCTTTTAATTGCCTTAATTCATGAAGAATATATTTATATTTCCCTTTAAACATATGTATGCCCTCTATGTACTATATAGAAAAGAAAATTAATGCTCTTTCGAACTTATTCTGAAGACCTCTGTGATCATTTTATAAACTTGCCAATTTTTGTTCTGAATTGTGTAATTTTGAAATACAATGGAAAATGTCGATTTTATTACACTTATTGTAATAGTAACACCAACAATTGATGACCATTAGCTTATATCTTACCTTTCTCGTGTATATTTACAACTATTGTCTATATAAACCATAATTTACCATTAATAATTTGCTTTGTGATAGAACAAATGATTTAGGAACAAAATAGCCGGCGAAATAGTTGAAGATCATTGTAAATATAATAAATAAAAATCAAATCGGCGCCATACTGTTTATTTTAAAGAAACATAAGCACATATCTACACAGATGTGTGTGTTCCTAGTTTGTATTTCAGTATAACAACAACAGGATATCATCACTAACTCTACAGCTAAATGTGGTAATGGAATGTTAATGGCATAAATCTAGTAGAAACTACTGCCAGAGGCCAAATTACATGCCTCGGTGGCAAGCACTTCGAAATCATAAGCTTGCTACTTATCCGGAAGGCATTATTTTCAACAGCATGTTGTTCTGTTCAAACAATACGCGATCATTACAGCTCAGTGACACTGTGAACAAGCGCATCTCAGCGGGACTAAGTAGGGACATCCTTTTCATTCTATTTGGACGAGCATTCGGCCTGGTTTCACAGCAGCCTATGAATGAGGGAGTGGTTCCCACCATTAGGCTAGTATTGACATCTCAATAAAACCGTTTCGGGACTCATAGATAACAAAAAATTAATTTTGCTCGTGATACTTTTACACTAATAAATAATGACGAGTGGCGAATGTATCTTTCCTGTCATCATTGCACCATTTAACTACTGACAGTAACTCTGCAAATATCATTAGGATCGTTATGCTAATCGTTCATGCTGATTATGCTACATAGTGCAGCACTAATGTATCGCCTATTGTTATTATGATAGGAATTTAGAAACTTAGGAAACTTCTGTCTTAACAAATGTTTTGCAAAGGGGCGTACGATACTTGTCCTTGGCGTTTCATACATGATGTCTTGTTTCCTCCTGCTTAGGTGTTTTTGCCAAACAAGCTAACAGTACTCACAGCTGTAAAACAGTTCTAAATATAGATTTCATTTACAGGCTGTGTTAATAGTTAAGTCCAGGGACCTTAACAAAAAAAGAGCAGTGTATATCTTTTGATACATGCGTCATACTTTATTTAACGTGGATACAATAAGACGATTCTGTTATTGCCCATAACCTCATCAATAAACGTTCATTAAGTGCTGTTTGATACAATGGATCTAATGTTACTAATGTTGCACCAATTTAGAACATTTTCTGCATTTGTGCATATCGCTATATATGTTATTCTACTATTTCTGTATTCTATTAATATTTTAATTTCAGCACGAGCTAAGTCATCCTTCTAAGCTTCACAAAATTCTTTGCATTAAGTTGCAAACCCTCTCAAGTATTCCTGAATCGTTTCTAGTTTACCGAATGTTTCCCATTTGGTGTTGCAATTTGATAATCGTGTTAATAAGAGAAATGAACATAATGTATTTTACAAGGCTCCAAATAAAGACGTATGAAAATTAAGTGCGGCGTTCTGGAATACCACAGTACAGTCTTGCCTCTGTTTTCTTGTTTACCGTAGTTAATAACTTTATACCGAATAATAATTAGAGAAATATTTTCAGTGCACACATTCTGATATTGTTTAAATTAAAAAAAATATGAGCATTAATAACACCAATGTCTAAGAGAACATTCTGCAGGAACTGAACGTCCAATTTTCCTGTCATTCACTTTGGCTTAAGATATAGTCGCAATTAGATGATGTTCCAGTATTTCTGCCCATGCATTGAGAAATATTGCTGATGTCGTGGCTAGTAAATTGCACGCGCACTAACCGCGGTTCAATTTGAGTGTTGTGGCAATTAAAAATTCCATCAGAGGAAAGTTTCCGGAGTCATTTAAACATACCTTCTCCCTGGATCGGTCCTAGTGGTTTAGTGGTAACTATATTTGGTTCATAGACCCAAGATCGCAGGTTCAATCCCGACCAGGGTCGATGGATTTTTTTCAGGCGTAAAAATCTCGAGTATGTTTCCTTCGGAAGGGAAGTAAAGCCGTGGGTTCTGTGATTACGTAGATTTATGGCACGAAAAAGAAACTCAAGTCTGAAAGAAGAGGCATCTGAGCAAAATTTATCAACCGTTTCACGCCCTAAATTGAATAGGACGCTACTGACCTCATATGTTAAAGAACGTTCGTAAATAAATCAAATAAATCAAATAAAAAGTCTCCCTGCTTGGCTTGCCATCAGGTGGTACTTCACTGAATGTGCAAAATGATCTCTCGACAGGTATCTGACCCCGTACAGCAGCAGGTATTAAGAGGGAGAGTAAATACGAGACAACGAGCACTAAAAATGCTAGTATAATAATATTACAAAAAACCCATTTACCATTGGAAATTATAGTCAAGAAGTAAGATATTATATTTGCTGTTTATTCCAGAAATTAAAATGAATGACGAACAGGAACCATATACCGTAAACCTACTCCGGATCTTACAACTGCAAATACAAGTTTGAATAACTGTAACTGCGAATTTTAAGGTCAACAATGATACAACTAATAGACAAGACTGTAAAGCTGAATCATTTGTATGCAATAATGAACTGAGTAAAGTTATAGCTTATAAGTAAATGGTGGATTTCCATGACCTAAAACATTAGAAATATGCATACATTCATAACTTAAACATGTTTGAATATGAAGCAAAAAGACACAATCTTGACATTATACTTTAAAGCATTTATTTCAAGTTTTATGAACTACCTCCGCAACCTAGTGGCCAGCCTGCTGGTTTCTAAGCTGGTAAATCTCAGGTTTTATTCTCGGTTGGGAATGGGAATGTTTCTTTAATGAGTATCATTTCCCATCCTCCGTAAATAACCGAGGTTTCAACGAAGTCTCCGAGCTGATGTTACATCATAGGGCATACTCACTTTGCTCATCTCTATTGGATGATTACATGCGCTCGCTCACAGCTCTGAGAGAAAGTGAGTACTAAAATGTAAAGAAATAACAATGTGCTTCAAATTGTAAGCGATTTGACTTTAAGGTATAAGCTTCGTGTAATGTTGCCAAGATGTTTTTCGACAGCCAGGCTCAAATCCGTAGCGCACAGAGATTTAAAAATAAAATGCAAAAATATTCAAATTTCACTTTAAATATTAGGCAAACCAGAGGGCAAATTTCTGAATGCGCAAATCGAAACTGCGTATTTTTAGCTTCAGTTATTTTCATTCTATAATCAATTAAATATTTTTTTTGCATTAGCATAACAATAGCTGACTCTAAAAGCACTATATAATGGAACTAATGGAACCTAAATTATGATTTGAGTTCGCATTTGCTGATGAAACCTGGTGATGTTTAAAACACCCTGAGTGTACAGAGGGACTGCGTCAGTTCTCGTAGCCATGAGCGTCCGGATTCTAATTCAGATATTTCAGCTGGTTTACGATATTAATTACAAGCCGTGTCGGAGATAAGAGAAATAAAATGTTTCTAGTAATTTTCAAAAAGAGATGTATAGACGAAGAGAATAAAAATACTTTAATCAGTCAGTCTCTCATTTCAAAAGTTGTGGTGTAAACAGGTTATTGTGTCAAATCTACTGTGAGACCAAGGAGTCAGTTTTAGCAGCGTTCTAGTTTCTAAGCCACCAAGCAAGTACAAATATGACTCATCCATTTCGCACGGTCCTGGGACCTACGTGCTTTTACAATACACTAAGAAACATATGAAATTGCGCAACTCAATATTTACCTTTAGGAGACAAAATACCTATATGTACTAAACATAAAATAAATACCTGAAAAATAGAAAAATAAAATACAAGGAAGTATATTGTGACTTTATAAATGATGACGTACAAAGGACTGTTTTTGCCCAAGGGGAAGGGTTCTAATTTATCCAATATATAATACCGCGAAATTTAGGTTTCAGGCTCAGAAGGATCAACGATGCACTCAATATTTTAGTGTAAGAAAGTGCCATTTTCGCAACAAGGGTAAATTTCCTAATGGTGACACAACACCAATTACTTAGATGAGATTGGGTAAATAAAAACCACACATTTAAGTCAGTTCGGCAAAGTTTTCATAAAAACGAAGATCTTAGGTATATGTAGGACAAAGCAGCCGTCTGTTGTCCGTCATGCAGGATCCACGAAAACAGGTTGTATATCAGAGAACAGGTGGATATTTAGATCAAGATCAAAATCATAGTAGATCTGGCTACTATGAGGAAATGACGATTGGTAAATCTAAAACTTGTTTTCGAAAATATTTCTAAATTAGTTAGAGAAAGGAAGCAAAACAACAATATATAATCCCTCATGTCATTCGACAATGTTAAACAAAATTCCAAATAGAAAATTGGAAATTTTACATTTTAAATGATTACAAAAGTATTGAAACTGAGCTATTACAACTTGTATTGCTTATTCAATCGAAAACATATGACCTCGATCTTCTTACCAGTTGAAATGAGCCATGGGATAATACTCTTACTTCCTTATCATTGCCATTTCAATCCAACAGAACGTGTATAGGCAAAAAATTCGGAGGTTGCAAATAAAAATGAAGTACATATAAATGATCATTAACGAAGAAATATGCAAGTTGACATAGATTAAAAATAATGCGTGTTGCAGAAAAAAGTATAAGGCTATAACTTAGTGAAAGGTACAAGACGGGGCGAACATTTAAAATCATTTTTTGTAAGTTTGCAGTATTCTGATGACTAGGACAATTATGAACAGCATACCGATATAGATTACTCTGATAACATCGAAAGCAAAGATGATTATGAACCGTCAACACTTCCACTACAGTAAATTAACAGATAATTGCTTTAATTAAAAGATTAGTACGTATTTCTATTTAAAACACGATAAAATACATATTATAGTAATGTTGTTTCGTAAGTATCATTACGTTTGTAATCATTTTTCTAATTGCTGTTCAAGCAAGAGAAATTAGTCATTTAGCAGAACGTATATTGCAAGTGTGAATGAGCCGGTATTATAAACGGAGCAGGTGCACAAATACCCGCGCCATGGCAGTTAGTCAAACTATTTCCCATTTGAAAAACACGGTAGTAAGTAGCGTTTCTCAAATAAAACATGCAACATTTTGAAAAAGATAATTTTTAAGTGTAAATTATGAATTGTTATTTGTGAAACAGTTTTTGCATAATAAACTTATTTATGCCAAACTTTGGTGACATCTATCTACCTAAACATCGCTCTTAGTCAATACTGCAAGTATAAATTGTTGCTGAATTGTATGAAACTTTGAGTATTAGTTTCGATTTCTAAATAATATTTCCTGATAGATTATCTTGTCAATTTGCGTCATATTTCCTCAATATCCAACAAAATAATATGGGCACCACTTGATTTAGACTTCAAAGAATGACGTACACAGTGTGGCGTTGGCACTCCAAATCTTTACTTCGATCGATAATTATCTGTTTATTTTCTAACTATTGTCACTTATATGTGCAGACGTCAACCGATATTTAATTCTATTGATCAGTGCATGCCTTGTCTAAAACGCTTGGAGGATTGGGTCGACGAGAGTACTTTGTCTCTTCCTTCTGAGCTCGCGCGTTGGTAGCTCATAGGTAAGAAGTTCCCACAGGGATGGAGATATTTTGGTTAATACTTAGACATTAAAGTGGAGCTTCTGGCTACCATGGTGATTCATATTGTTGTAATTTTTAACTTGGTTCCGGCTTATCTATACGCAAATTGTGTATAGGTTTTCAGCTTAATTTTAGATAAATGTTATTATACCGGAAGAGTTGTCCAGTTTAAATGTGAAAATTAATTATTACACAGCTATTCAAGAAGTTTCATCTTGTATGCTATTTACTTAAATCATTTACGAAATATTGCCTGATAATAGATTCACGTACAGTTAGCTTTCTTTATCTCTCATTGTGCAGGAGTTTTGCGACAGAGCCCTGTAAAGGAAACATTTAAAATGTTTAGGTTCTTAAAATTTAATTGAAAACAGATTTATTTTTAGTTTAATATTGTAATTAATTTAATGTAACGTTTCATGGCTTGGTATGCAGCACACAAGTTAATTCTGTTCAAGTCGTCATAACATATATTTGCATTTAAGTTTTCGTTATTAAATGTTCAATTAATCTCATAAAGTTGCTAAATTCTTATTTTATTTTAGCAAGCACACAAAAAATCGTTTTATTGAGTCCTTTAGGCCTTTAAGTAAGTTGTATTTGGTACGTCAGAGTGGTAATAATAATAATAATAATAATAATAATAATAATAATAATAATAATAATAATAATAAAAACAAGGGACCATTTAATAAACATTTCTGCTTTCAGCTGGCAAGGTTATTAAATAATTACGTATAATGCTACAATTTGGTAGCAAGCCACTGTCATTCAAAGGAGAAGATGGTAATTATGTAATCCCTCTTAAATAAAATCGCTTTAACGAAATATGAAAGCGCTATTTGGCCAATATTAAATTGTTCCTACTATAGCAAAAAGACTGGGGTTACAACATTTAAATGTAAACAGTTTATTTTAACACATTTTAATCCGTGAATTGAAGCAGAATTAATATATATCAAGAATTTAAACAAGAATTTTTTTTAATTTGGAGTTTATTTTTTGCCATAAAGTTTGTACAAAACCTGTATAATTCCTAGGTTATGAAATTCTGCTTTAATACTTTTACAGCTATGTCTAAAAACACCTATAAAACTTTCAAGCCAATTCGTGCTACAGTCTCTCTCTCTCTCTCTCCCTCTCTCGGTACATACATGTAGGAAAATGTAGTTTTGTGAAAATTGCTATCAAAAATATTTTTTAAAATCTCACTCATAACTCCAAACTGCAGCCTAATGCATGCCTGTCCCATTGATAAGTTCTGTTCAGATTTTTTACGGCAGATTATCAAATAGCAAAATTAATGTTTTCTCTAGCGAATGAAAACATTTTAGTTCAACTGGTTCAAGCTATTTAATTATCAAATATTTGATGTCAAAATCAAGAGTTTCTAATAGACTGAGACGTATTTTCATATGCTAAATAATTAATTTTTGACCACATATCACAATAAAAGTTTACCACATGCTTCAGATGAGTCGGATATTTATTGTAATAAATTGTTGTACAAATGTCAAAAATACAATTTTTTCTTTTACTTCCAACTCCCCTTAACACGTCTCACTCTCGTCGCGTTGGAGCTATAACACTAACAAAAGTACGTATATTTGGAAGGGGTTAATAAATCAAATATTTCTGTACCAATCTCAAATACGGCCATTGAACAACATTTCAGTTATTTAGTATGCACGAATGTACAACATTCTATATTGCAATATGAACAGTAAATTCTAAGAATCACTTAAGAGTATCGTTGACGTACCTTTATCAAACATTAAGTGTTAGAAGTAACCTGCCAGATTTTCAAGGTAATCAATTGGTTCTGAAATTTCCCTACTTCCTGCGTAAAGAGATATGAATGGCAGTATCCATTTTCTGAAAAAGTAATTAACTCCTTGATAAATATCCGAAATTCATGCTTTTACCGTTCCAACGATATCCATAATGACAATTAAATGTATAATGGAAAGAGGGCAAAAACAAACAAAGAGAAGTGATTCTAGAAATTGTTCCTCCTTACTCCTGCAGAAAGTACTCTTTGAACTATACTCATACGATCTCTTTTATCTTTGGTGATGCGCATGTCACTATATTGTAAAGGAAGACAGAAACAAAATATCAAGATGCAAGAAAATATTATTTAGCTTCAAAGACAATTCAAGCTTTCACAAAGTAATAAGAATACGATCATGTCTGTGCAATCTGCGTCTAATAAAATGAGCATCAGCTGTTTTCTTCCAAAAAACCTTTACAGAAGCTCTGAGTTAACTCAACATCAAAAGTGTGTAATGTATACTTCATACTCTTAATAGCTTTAAGAGCGAAAGGAAATTAAATAAATGCTGGATATATACAGATTTCTTGTCGAAGTAGTGTGCTTATGTGTGGAGTGAGAAAGTATAGCTCTGCTGTTCTTCGGTTTTCCAATAGCACAGGCGTTAACTGAATCTTACCAACCTTTAGATATTGGATTGAAGTAAAACCAGCTGTACGGGACCAGGAAACAATTATTGGAAACTGGACGCAACACGGAGCAGATAATTCAATAAGAAAAATGAAGGGAACGAGAGAGAAGAAAAAGAAAATTTTCTCCATCCGTTCTTTTATTTGTAGCAGTCACAAATACTCTGCAAAGCTTAAAGTGTTCAACGGATTCTGTGTAGCCAAGCACACGATAGAATGAATTCCGTAATTCAATGAACGATACGTGAGCAAATATTTCTACTGAAAAGTAGAGAATAATAGCATTTAACGAGTTAAAATAAGTTGCAAAGTGGCGGTGTTTTATTCAGCTGAGACACAATTCTGTTCTATTTTGAACTCAACTTAAGAAAAACTTCTGCAGAAATGCTCATGAAGAAACGTAATTATTTTAGTTCAGGTTTTACTGTGCACTCTTATGTACGATCATGTTAGATTATTTTCTCTACAAAATGGTAGCCTTTTTAATTGGAAATTAAAAGTACTTGTATAATAGAGTTTAGAAACCACTCGTAGCTGCTTTTAACTGTTGAATTTTCATCATTTTGGCCTCTAAACTAAATTCATTCGCGCAAAACATATAGGTTTTATTAATAGAAGAATTATTTTTAAAGCTTCAGCAACTTTAATAAATTGTGCAATAGGAAAGGAGGATTCAGACAATGCGTAGTTCAGGCTTCAGCAATACCAAAATATGGCCAAATGTATTACAATATTATAGTTATTTATGCGGCACTGATCACACCTGTAAGATCACCGTTTGCTTCCAATTTTTACAGTAACGCATAATGATTTTTCACTGTCCCTATCGTGAAATGTGTCCCAATTGATTGTTACGTTAATACAATGATTTAGCAACTCTCATGCACTTGACAATACGAACTATTTAAATAATCACAAATCATCTTTGATAGTACTATATACTTCATTATGATTCATTCACCCTCTTTGATCTATCTTGTCATGATATTCTTAAATTTTTGCGCTATATATAACAAATGTCAGTGGTTACAAAAAAAATCTGCTCCTTCACCAGACCATGTTTATTCTCACTTAATAAACAAATAAAATGAAGAAGTAATTTGTTTGATTAGTTCTATATATTTTTCTCAAATAGAATTTTTTTGAAAAAGCATGCAAGTCTGCTTTGAAAATTCTCCACATAGTAGCATAACAAGGCATACACTGAAACGTCATTTATTGATTGAATGAATCCACAATTGCTTTCTGCATCAAATCGTTCATGCCATATTTTCCCTAAGGTATATTTGATATCTTCTTTCTTATTTGTATTTATTCAGAGTCTCTTAAAACTCTTATCATTATATTCCTCTAGTTTTCCTTGAATGGCTTACCGATGAACGTGTATTTTACAAGAGTAATATGAGAACTTCTTGGAATAAAGCACAAAGTAAAGGCTGAATATTTTCAAATTGTTCTTGTTTCTTGACATCAAATGCAATTTGTTCCAGTAATTTTAATCCTTTATTCCATCTTGGAAATCAGAACCCTCCAGGCCTGCAAATTGCTTCTCAACTAATGTTTCAAGTGCTACATTCGATGAAAGTATCTTTACACTAAGGAATATTCTCAACTTTGAAGAAAATGAAAGTTCAGTGAAGCCAAATCATGGCCCTATTCATTGCTGTTTGTCATTTCAACGACCCATATACGAGGACGAGCATTCTTTTGATCCGAAATTGTTTCCTTTTTCTTTTCTTTGATAAATATGAACTTTAAATTTCTGCCTTTAGTTGGTTCACAAGTAAGCGTAGTATGGTCCAGTAACAGATACTGTACTAGAGAAAATAGACAGTAGGATACGTTTATCAAATCGGATAACTGATGTCATAATCTTTCCGACCTAGTTTGGTGTTGCAGAATTATGATTGGACTATTTCGAGTTGTTGTTGTTGATTTGGTTTATTTACGGACGCTCTTTGACATCTCAAATCATCAGCGTGCCATGGAAAGAGTAGTTCGTCCCCAGACCGTATTTACTCGCCACATTAATATGACGACATGATAAAAGGTGCAAAGAAGAAGCAATCATTCTTTTAGGCAAAAGAAGCTCAAATTGTTAACTTTAAGTAGTAGTGGCTTGCACTGTCCAAGAAGAACACCAAGAGCTTACAAAGTCGAGAAAATTTTAGTATTAAGAAGTACAGGCACTTCTTATGAAGAGTAAAACGGGCACGTGGTAGTACGCGAGTTTATATACAGTATTGTGAGTGAATTGTTCAAGCTTTACTAAGGTGGCGTATCGAGATTCCTACTTGCAATCTTTACAATAGGAAAGTTCCAAAAAGCAAAAAAGTTAAAGACGTTTATGAAAATATATTATCAAACAAACAATTAACAGATAAAAAGTCAAAGACGTTCTTTATGATCAGACGAGTGCAAAAACTTTTATGAAACATTTTATAATGGTCTACACGTGTTGACTATGAACACCCTGACATTGAAAATTGAACAAACAATTATTTCAAATTATAATTTTGTGATAGTTGAGGTTCACACTTAATGAGAAGAAGTGGAATGCAACTTAATGCTTTTAAAAATAATTACCGTTAAACTAATGTTAGAACGCTTCATTTTTATAATTTATAATGTTTTAATCTAATATTTATTTCACTGATGTTTGAAAATTATATTATGTAAAGTTCACTTCTACTAATTCGAGCTAAAATCCAAAAGTAAAATATTCCATTAAATGTATAATATATATAATTTGTTATTATGTATTTATGAAAAATATTGTTTCAGGATTATTGTTGACATTTTTTGCTATAACTTTACACTAGGTACTTTTTCAAAATAATTATAGTTTACTATCCAACTTTTTTTTATAATTTTTCGAAAACTATAGTCCATGGAATGTTTCCTTCTTTCTCTCGCCCATTCAAAAATTTTTAAGAATCTCTGGCTTATACTTTTGATAGAACCTGTGATTTGGAAGCGAAATGATGTATTTTGGAGTAGAGGTCGTGCTTATGTACATGGGCTCTAGCCGTTACCGTTCTCCCATTGTACTCCCTTATAATTTAACGATAGTAATAAAATAAAATAATAATTACAATAAAACAAATTATTATCATGTATGCAATACATCAGAGAGTAAGCTCACCAACGATACGTAAAACCATTTTGCTTTGTCTGTCCACACATCACCAGCTCGTCTGAAGCCAATACTCGGTGCATATCAAATTTATAATTATCCAGAACGAGAATTGGTTTACCCCGTTTACTCACGATAACAAGCATACTGTCGTGCACAAACACGCCTGTCGCACATATAACAAACCCGAGTAGATAAACGCCTTCTGGTGACGAGATGGGTTCATAGCTCAACGAACAATCTTCATACAGGGGCGAGTCGGGTTATTTGTAAATGAATTGGGGTTGAGAAGCACAACGCTGAAAATGTCTTGTTGTATTGCCACATTGCCTATATTACCCTATTTAGGCAAGAGCCTCCTGGCCTAGTGCAGATAATAGTTTGCCATAAATTGACAAAGTAGAGAATGTTCATTAACAGAACTGCACAAGTTATAAGCAAGATAATTGAAATTCTACCACGCCCAATGGGCTAGTATGGTATAATTGGAAGCTTGAGGCGAAACTATTCGTACATAAGAACATTAAATTTGCAGTTAAAACTGATAACAATAGCAGGAAGTATTTGAAACAGCTCGGAAGTACGTACTCCGACAGAAAATAGTTTTTTTCTATTATTTTATGCCTATTTTTAATACGAGAATAAATTTGACAGTTCTAAAACACTTAAATAGTTTCAGAAAACACTAACATAGCACGTTTACTTATTTAATCTAATTCAATGATATTGAAAAAAAGTTACAAAGAAATATTCTTTATTCTGCTCTTTAATTAGCACCGCGTGCTGAACCATTTGAAAGTGATGTGCATGTCATCAAATTGAATATTAAAATATTATTAAACGCATTATAAAACAAAATATATTCGGTTCCCAATCTTCACTGTACATAGTCAATTACCTGAAATCATTAAATAAATATTTTGAGATACCTAACCCAGTACAGAGGGTTACTTTTAATTTTATCCTGCACATGTTTAATTATATGCTAATTAGTATTATTAAGGTAAAAAAAATTCTTTCGTCAATAGCAATGCTTAGAGTTTTTGTACGAAAATATACAGACTATCCCAAAGGCCTATAATGATCCTTGCTCGAGATATGTAAAATGTCCACATAGCTAATGTAATTTATTTTAATGATAAAATTAACTGTAATAAAAATAAAAATCACCCATGCCTGAAAGTGTCTTGCACAATAACAATATGTGTCAATACCACACAGCGTGAAATTCTATTGTTAAATACAGTTTGCATTTGTAGAGCTCAAAAAAAGTTTGATTCCTTTCTTCGTGAAGCGCTATGGCACAACCTGCGAATGAACAGAATGTCAACAAAATTATCCAAGCGCTATAGGCGATATACAGACAAGTGGAATTGTGCGTTAAATACGACATGAAGAGAGTACCGGGGAGTTTCTCTAGTCGGAGAGGTGTAAGGCAGAGTTCTATTCTTTCACCCCGACTCTTTATCTTTTTATTGACGACATAATCTAGACATTACAACAAAAAAAACACGGCGCCATCTAAGGTGGAACATATACAGGTACCAACACCAATGACTTGATAATTGTTTCTACTATGATAGACGGCCTAAGGCGTGGAATAGACAGCGCGCCTACTGTGATACTTGGTTATTTATGGTGAATGCAGATAAAACGAAGATTATGACCTTTAAGAACGCAACCATTTATAGCAAAGCAGAAACTGGGACATATGCAGGACAGGCATTAGATAACATAAGAATTTCATGTACTTGGGCTAACTTGATTTAAAAATGGAATATAGGCAAAACATATTGATGGGCAGAAATTTAAAGCGAACATAAAATCCGCAGAAATACTCCGTATAAATAGCAGAATGCCACATGTGCTGGTAGGACTATTATAGACAATATATGGGGCAGTAATACGATCTACAATGACTTATGGGGCCGAAATTTGAGATTGGGAACGTACAGAGAAATTGGATCGGGCTAGAACGGTTTTCGGGAGGTATTCTAAGAGTGAGGATGATTACGGCAAATTGCGAAATCCTTAGGAAGCGAGATTATAGAATGCAGGATCCCAGCCAGCATTGAAGTGCTGGCTACGGAGATCATACACTTCTTAGGATGATCTGTTACCAGGAGCAGCTGGGAAAGGGAGGAAATAAGAATTGATTTTAGTGTTGTAAACTTACTGAATTATATCGCAAAAAATGATTACTTTTGTGCACTTTTATTGGCTCTGCCCCTTGGTATTAGTTAGGCGACCTAGATATATTAACACTAGAAATGCAGACGGGGTCAAAATGACCCCTGACTAAATTTATTGTTAAACAGTTTCCTCAGGTATTCATATTTTCCCACCAAACATCATACATTTTATTCCATTTTCTTCCTCTTTATGATGTTACATTTGGATTGAAAATATTTTGTTTTTTCATTCATTTTCGTGCCCTATACCTAGAACGGAGAGAGGGGCCAATTTAAACCTATAAATTTATAGCTTAACTGCGCAATAAAACTTTCGACAAATGACCAATAATACAGTTACAGTAATAAACAATGTGCAAAGAGAAATGTCGGCTCACTGTTGATACCCGGCATGTGTGTATACTGTCAGTTTTATCTATAAACATTATGTTCTCATTTAGATAGTCTTGAGTGTTCAAGACGGTCGTCTTTAATCATGTATCGCCAGAGGGGCCTTTCACATGAAAAATTTTGCGCATTTTTTTCAACAGTTCCGACTTTGAATTAGAAAGTGACCTATCAGACTCGAGTAGTGAATTTATGCCAAAAACTAGTGACAAGTGATGTAGATGTTATCAGGGATCCTTTATCCAAAGTGGGTGCGGGTCCTATTTCCTGAACCATTGCTTCAGTCATCTCTTCAGAGCCAGGTTCTATCAGATTCCTCCACAGTGAAAATGGTGACTAGAGAAGGATTTGAATGGGAGGTTATCAACATATTATCTTCGTCAGAAAGAAGAGCTGCTGTAAATGTCCTGAAAGATCGAAAACGTCTCACTACATATGCGAGTTGATGACTCTCTCATCAATGCTTTTCGTCTACTCTTTGATTTTTATGTTGATTTGGATTATTTACGGACGCTCTGTAACATCTCAGGCCATCAGTGTCCCATTCAATTCAAGGCGTGAAACGGCCAACAAATTTTGCTCAGAGGCCTCTTTTTTCACGCTGGAAGTTCTTTTTCGTGCCGTAAATGTACGACACGGGACACACGGCTTTACTTCCCTTCCGAAGGAAGTCGTACTTAGGATTTTTACGTCCCGAAAAAATCCATCGATCCCAGCCGGGTTTCAACCAGCGATATTGGGTTTAGGAGGCAAGAATGGTTACCACTAGACCCCCAGGGTTGACCTACTACTCTGTGATGAATAGATACTTCTCTCATAAAGATGTTTACAGAATCCAATGCTCAGATGTAACTGAAACACCAGTGAACTGTTTCATTTGAGGAACTGAAGATGATTATCTCCATCACGTGCACCCGAGGAATAATCTGTACGAAAGGTATGTCCGTAGATATTTGGTCGCGTTCGTGGGGTGGAGCTACATTTATCAAGAACACAATGGCACGGGATAGATTTCAGGAGCTGCTCAGATTTATCTGATTTGATGAGAAATCAATCCGAGCTGGACATGGTAGCAATCAATGCATTCGGTCAGCTACAATGAGGTAAAAAACAGAAAGATAAAAAGAAAGTCATCCTTCAGCTGGCGAATGAACTGAGGGGGGGGGGGGTTCTCAGGAAGAAGAGCGACAAGAGGAAAAGAGGAAAAGGATACAGGGCATAGGCCTTCCTAAAAGCAAAATAAATGCCAAATAAGTCTGTGAAAGGAAACAATCCAAGTAATTTTTGCGAGAAATGCCGCAAAGCTGTGTGTGGAAAATGTGTACGAAAAGTACAGATCACCTGTGCAAAATGCGTGAGGTGGTTCAGAACAAAATGTGTAATCCTTCAAATAATCGCACTTAACTGAGAAAAGCTAGGAAGTGTAACACAATCATGAACTAAAACAAAAAGCTAAAATTTCGGATTGGGAATAATATATAAAAAGTTCAAGTTAAGCATAATTTAATATCCCGTTGTTTGTTGTTCTAAAAGCATTTGTAAATTCAAATGATGTTATTAATAAATAAAATAACAAAGTTTTGCATGTTGGTCATAATGACCCCTTTCCGCCGTTCTAGATATATCAGATTCTTAACTGTTCTAGTGTTAATATATTTCTCTTTTTTGAAATTGCACGAAACTTATTTACTTTTTTTATATTTATTCTGATACTATCCTTCCACCATACAAAATTTATCCATTTAGGGTATCAGGTTATTTCAGTTGCTCTTGCTCAAACCAGTTCCTACTGATTTGACATCTGTCAATTATCTTGATAATGTTTTCTTTATTAATTATTCCTACACCTAACAAAGAACATTTTCAAATTATGCAGCGAAACTGTTCAATAATGTATAAATATAGAATTTTTGGCAAAAATTTTAAATTCAAGTAATTCAGATAACTTTTGTAGCTTTCATAAGATGATAATGGTAATTGATAGACGCCTTAATGCAAATTTGAAGTTAGTCTCCAAATTTTCTACAATTTCTGAAATATTTGGCTCCATTTCACTGTTGTTTAACAAATCATTGCAACAAACAAACATTCATTAAGTTAGCTTTGTAAGTAGCTGTAACATGTTCAGGTCAGTGAAATAAGCAAAAAATTGAGCACACACATCCTTGGTTCATGGGTGGGAGGTTTCTATTTCATTATTGTGCACAACTACACTCTCTTGACTGAATTATAGACGGAAACATGTTTATAATAGCGTGCTAAATTAAAGATGGAGAAACATGCAAAATGCTTAATGTAATTTCATAAGTTAATAATGATGAGGTTAGTTAATAAAATTAGGTTGATCTATAATCAAGCGTACTTATAAATTCAACTATGGCTCGCTAAAAGTAATTAACTTTATATACAATGAGGCGTTTTGGCATCATTAATAGTTAGATTATATGTTTAAACAAATTGCCCACGGACATATAACAGCCAATATAAACATAGAGTGTGCTAACATAAAAAGTGGTTTACATTTTTATCACAGCAGTGAAAACCAATAGATTGAGCTAAACCCCAATTGGCTACAACAAAATCGCTTTATAGAGCTCCGCCATTTTAAATTTAAACAATATATTTTTTCTCTCAACCTTACTACGATCTCAACGCTTGCTTCACTAAGAATCATTCAAAGGTGTTGATACGGTATATCCTTATCACAATGACGAATGGTAAATATATTGTTTGTAGAGTTACGATGCAATGCTAAGGAGCGATTTTCGGAAACAGGACAAACTAATGTTAGTTTATTTTACCAACATGATCAGTTGCATGCTAAGGTTAGGCAAGGATTTGTGACAAACCTAACCTGCGCTTGTCAAGGCCTTAAGAGCATCATATAAGAACATTTCTACACGTTTACTACAGATTTTGCAACCCAACTGAAAATAAATGTAATAAAAGCGCAAAGAATAATTCAACGGTACCTTCCCTGTCATCCTGTTTAACGAGGAGTCAAATAGAGGCAACAATTTGGCGATTTTGCCTCCTTTGAATGGCTTGTACCACAGTATGTTGTAGCGCTGCTTGCGATGGCTATAATAGTATCTCGACACCTCCGTAACGAAGATAGGTTCATATTAGCGACGTTGATGATGGTAACTTTCCAAGGATGTGAGTTGATATTCGGAACTGCGGCAGCATCAACCACTATGTCGACCATAAACCTCATTGCGGAAAAATATGCTTATCCTAAGTTTCTTCACTGTAAAAGTCTAGATAGGCGAGTTAAGGAGCAAATCATCTGCTCCACATCATCGAAAATTTACTGCTGCAAACTGTTCTGATTTCTGGAGGGATGTCTGGATAACCCTGATCATTCTGGTCATTTGCAGGGATATTCTCTTTCAAGCAAGTGGCCATCAACTTCTTATGCCCGTAATGTTTGGAATAGGAAATCTGCCAAATGAACAGAACTTCCGAGATCTCTGGATCTAGCCGTTATAAATTTATTTGTGCAGTTACCTGAGAGATCATGTTTACTACGATGAAACTGCATATACAGGTGATCTTATAAACATCTGAGCAGTTCTTTCACAACTGAAAAGTTACTAAAGGTGTGAGAAAAGGCTCAAGAGGAAAACGTAAGATGAACAGAAAAGGAGAGAGTTTTCTTCGAACATGCGATTTGGAATTATTTCCTGTTCACTTTCTGAAAGTCATGTAGTATGCAGAATAGGCCCGTCATTCTACTGCACAACATATAACCGTAACAAAAGATAATTTCCTGCCGTATTTCATACTTTTGTTTTGTGATGTCCTTTGAGGTGTCGATAATCATTCACCTTTCCTCAACTATTTTGATAAGCACACTTTGCTTACAACTGTACCATTTAGACATGCTCAATTTATGGCCAACTCAGAGAGATCTATTTCTTCAAAGGAACTATATATATTCACGCTTAAGACGATTTTGCATCAAATTTTTAAGGAACTACTGTAATAATTTGCAAATGTATTATTAAGGTTACATATGTCTAGTGTTGCAATTAGAATATGCTAACTTCGACCCATTATCTCTCCCATACTGTACAATTATAGTTTTTGTACTTAACCAAATATGAAAATAAATACTGAAAATTTTTATTTTTTTATTATTATTTTTTTATTTTTATTTTATTTTTAATAATATATTTCATTTACTAATGCGGTTGCATATCCTTCGTTTTGAGAAAAGTGATCCCATCCTGAGGCAAGCTTTTATTTCAGAGCATTTAGTGTTACAATAATGTGCGTAAAATGCCCTATATCTTTTAAAGTTCCATAAGATGAAAATCACGTAAAATCGGGAATACATATTTTTGTGATAACTCTCTCCTTGAAAACTTAGCAAAATTCTTATTGAAACACGAGTCAATATGACAAAATTTGATTAGCAAAAGACAAAATAACATTTATGGTCACATAAAAAGAACGCAAAACACTGTCATATGCCATTTGGCATATGTATCACGAAACGGCTTTTAATGAAATAGCAAAAGTTTGCTCTTAAACTTTTATTGGCAACATCGATTTCTCGGGCTCCAACCGTGCATATGTTTTTCGATGATGGCTATATTGATTACAGCACGACCTTTAACTTCGAGCTATGCGCCAGTTACGAGCTTGTCTACAATGTGAAATCACGGCCCAACTATGTATTAACATCAGTACTATAAACACATTGAAATGGCTCTGCAAAGCAATGTTAAAACGTAGTTTATCGGGACCTTCGGTTGTTAGTTTCTTCTAATATAGTTTACAGGTGATTGTTGCTATTATAATATGAATAATTATATTGTAATTTATTATTTTAAGAGTTATTATTTTGTGAAACAATAATAGTTATAAGACTTACCTTTCAGTATGAAAATGTCAAGTAACAAGAAAGTTGGATATGAGTCACACAGCGTTGCAACATTAGTGAGGATGATTATGGCTAGGCGATTTGCACTTCTCACAGGGGGACATTGTATCATGATACACACTCTGAAATTAAGTGGAACAGGAAAGTGAAAGTGAAAGCGATGTAAACGACGCTTCTGATAATGGTACACTACATTCACATAACACTTACGTTTTATATGGGAATAATAAATAATTTGTAGGGACTCACAGGAGGTACACAGTCGCTATAAAGTAAGATAGAGCAATGCAATAAATGTGAAACTATCGCCAGTAAAAGCCAACTCTTCAAATTCGGATATAACTCTAAGCTACATGAAGTATGGCCACTGTTTTTAATGATGAGATTATTGAGGAAATTATAATGCAAACAAATACAAAGCTAGGACTAATGAGGAGAAAACTGAAAATGAGGCATTTCTCAAGCACACTGATTATGAAAAGATTGAAGGACTTATTAGATTTATGATACTTTGCGCCATCTTCAATGCCGGAGGAGAGAAAACCTTCAATTCGTGTACTCTGCAAATACGGGCGCCCTATTTTTAGAGGTGTGATGTCACTGAAGAGGTACCAATTGCCTTCGAAATTCCATGACTTGTCTACAAGTAAAGGAAGAGAAAAAAAAAAGAATATCCAGTTGCAGTGACATATTTGACATTCAACAAATTGGTATCAAATAGTCATAAATTAAGCAATATAGGAACACATGTTTGTGTAGATGAATCAATAATTCCATTTAGAAGCAGGTGTCGTTTTCTCCTGTTCATGCCGAAAAAACCGGCAAAATGTGCAGTAAAGTTGCTGTGCCTTACTGATGCACATAAGTCATACTTTTTAAATTGTGGGGAAAGACAGTGACGGCAGCTCTTTGTCAGGTGAAGTAAAGAAATTGAATAAACCAAAGCAACCTGTTGTTCACCTCTTAGTACCGAAAGCAGGCAGCAAACGAATGTTACAGGAGGCAGCTGGTTCTCATCTATCGAGTTGATCACAAAACTAAGAAAGAGAAAATTCTGAAGAGGATTAATAAAAAAAGATCTCAAAATAGTTTTATGCAGACAAAGCAAGGGAATTTGGCTGTACGATGTATGGCTTCACAAAAGACGTAACATTTATCTCATGTACCACAGAAATCCAAAGTAGTAATACTTGTGTCGTTTATGCACCATTCAGAATATACAGACATGACTCAAACCAGAGACAATATTATTTTATAATGCTCACAAATCTGGTGTAGAAACTATGGATATGAAATGTGTAAATTACTCGCCAAATTGACGAACTAGGAGCAGGACTCTAGCTGCAATGTGTGTAAACACAGAAATAATATACAGAACTTTGCAAGGAACATCAGCATTGAAGAGATTTCATTTTATGAAGCTATTGGCTACAAATTTAATACGGAATCACAAGATAAGAAAATTGCAGATTCCAAATTTATCATCAAAAATAAGGATATTAACAACCGACATCTTCCCTCATTGTGATCATAGTGCAGAAAGATAAAGAAAACAGGGAACTAACAAACTTCGAAAAAACGAAAGTCGGCCGCTATTGTCCATATGAAAAGAATATAAAGACTAAATACAAGTGCACCAAGTGTACGAAACACAACTGCTTTGAATGATTTAGAAAATTGTGCATTGTTGGTGTAAAGACGCTTTAACATTTAAGTTCGTTACTCTCATTAGCTATTAAGAATACATGTTTACACTATAAGGCATACGAACGCTCTTTAACATTTCAGGTCATCAGCGTCCCATTCTATTCAGGGCATGAAGTCGCGACAAATTTTGCTCAGAGGCCTCTTCTTTCAGGCTTGAGGTTCTTTTTCGTGCCGTAAGTGTACGACACGGGACCCACGACTTTACTTCCCTTCCGAAGGAAGCCATACTTAGGATTTTTCGCCCAAAAATCCATCGATCCTAGCCGGGTTTGAACCCTCAATCTTGGGTATAGAATATACTTTAAAGTGAAATATATTTGTTTACAAATACTATACATACTAAATTAAATAAAAACGAAGAAGTTTATTGTTTAGAGTTGAATATTGCACAAGTTCTGTAATTTTGCAACATCTAATTGCTCCTTTGTGAACTGTAATTAACGTTAAAATAATGCAGAAATAAATACAAATGTAGAAATTGTAGATAAAAATGTTTTAAAATCATACGTGTCTGAGAGAGCTATGCTACCAACAGCGTCATAAAAATGTACGTTACATTTAAGAGTTAAGTTATTTCCAACCTTTGCTAACTCCATTAACACATGGCGTATAGTACATAAATGACTATTTTTGATAAAATTGTTTTAAAAACCTGCACTGTACATCATTTTAGACTGTTGTTAACATTACAAATAAATTAATAGTTATAAATTGAATTTATGGCAGCTATTCAAAAACGTTCCTTGCTTCAAATAAATACAACAGAACAGAAAGTAATGACAAGATATTTATAAGTAGAGAGTCATTTATTGTAGAATAAGGAGACTCACAGCACTTCATTGTAGTTCCTTGCTGCATTTATCACCCTCTGTCACACATTTGAAAGACACTGGACATACGTAGGTAAGTCATTGCTGTTGGCATTTGAGAAGGAGCGACCTATTCCAAATAGTAGTGCGGCTTGTTCTGACTTCTGCGGCTAATTCCCTTACTGTTCATCAATCATCAACCTCCAGCAGTGACTGATTAAAATCAACATAATGTACTTCAAGGAGAAGACCTAAACATTAAACATGATGCATCCTCCACTCTATTGCGTCCTTGTCGAATGTATGGCACTCCACGGACCACCTTTTTGTATGGCAAACTTTCATTGCCGCAGGTTCCTTGCAGACTTGCATGACATTCCCTCACATTCATAACAATCTTCGCACACTGCTCTCTTTTAGAAAACATTACTTTATGGTGGTTCAAATAAAAACGTTATTCGATAGCTTCATGCTCGTCCATGTACAAATAGTGCACTAGAGGCACTGAATTTGTTGAACAGCTCGACATGTTGAGGACAACAATTCACTTTCACATTCATTAATAGCGTAGTGACAGTGTTGGCACTATTCTCTTTCCATCCCTGGTAGTTCACAAGAGGAGCAAGAAAGAAACGCTACCAAATATCTGGATAATGTTACCATTTTCGTAGGGGTAATAAAAATTAGTGATTTATTAACTATCTCATACGTACTACAAATTAACATTTTTATTATAATTTTACATTTTCTTCATATGTATGACTAAATTTGTATTTAAAAATGTGAATTTCTCGCACTAAAATAAGCTATAGCATGCATGCACTTGGACATGAACAAATGTGATGACATGACTTTAGGTTTGCCAAAAGCTACGTTTATAAATAATTCTTAGAAATCGGTTTAAGGAAATTTATTTAATATCACCATTTGCACATTACTTGATTTGGAAGTTGCTGCGGGAATGCTATAGATAAAATGTGTAAATAAATTAAAATAGTGGCATTCCATATTAAGCCAAAGTTGGAATGTTAATACAACTTCATAGCACTAAGTCTTACAGAATGCAACTTTCAATTTGATTGCATTGTGTAATACCGGGGAGGTACACTAAACTTAGGTCTGGGACGCTTCCTTCCTTAAAAATAAATCCTTTCCCAATATATCATTTCATCTCATGTATCATCAATGTTCATCGCCTGTGGTGTCTCTGTAGCAAAATCGGCCGTTAAACACTATTCATTCATTGCCTTGTGTTAAAAGAATTATTTTTAGTATAGTCTAAGTAGTACATTGTAGCATGGGTTACTGAATACAAGACATCTATTTTTATTACGGTGCATCAATGCATCATGATAGCTTGAAACAGCCAATTCATGACCACCGGAAATACGTTGTCAACTAAACAGCGGTGACGTGCTAGTCCGACCATGCCTCAGGCCGTCTAGCACCAGTACCGTTCGGCAGAAGTATCGACTAGTTTTCCGTGTGTTAAACAGTTAACACATATTGATGAAAAAGAGTGAGTCAAAAGACTATCCTCTGCAATAATACATTGAATTATTTTACTGATGATATACTTATCACCATCTGATGAACATAGTAAATGATGCCAAACATTTGGTTTTAACAGTAATTGTAAGCTGTGTTTTATGATTGAATTAATTGTTCAAGGGCAATGCACAGCTCCTGCCGTGAGATGTACTTCTCCCCTTCTTAAATAATACAGCTATATTGTCCAAAAATTTTCTGGAAGTCAAGTTTAACAATTAAAACTTCTTGGATAAAGCGTCAAAAGTCGAATAAGTATTATAAACTATAGTAACAGGCATTAAGTTTCATTTTATTGGTGCGAAAAGCAAACTATTTAAGTGAACCAATTGAAGCATAGTATGACAACACGAAGTGAATATGTCACATATTACCAGTATATAGCATTAGATATCGTCTACTATAATTATGCATTATTGCAATGCCTATTGCGTAATTAAATTAAACTCAGTTCTAAAAATATATAAACATAACAGACAAAATACAGTAATTAAATACATAATGGAAACATAATTTCTCATATGATCTCATTAAGATTAAGATTAGATGGAGTGAAAATAAGGGCTTTTCAGTTTTAGTTGAGACAATGACAAGATCTTATGAAGTTTCATTCATTTTCATACTATAGCTAACCCAGAAAGTTAATACATTTTATTTATAAATATATAAACACACGTAAGTAGGAGCTCTAAATTATATAGGAACTTCATTACGAAGCAAAAACATCATAAGGAGAATAGAGTGCACCGAATGGACCAGCGATTCCATATTTATACATTTCGCTTTCATTAGACTGATTGCTTTCGAGTACTTAATAATTAGTGCTCCTAGCAGGTGAAGAGGACACGTTTATTAGAAGATGTTTAACAGCTATAAATATTCTGTTTGATCATTGGAAGTCGCATATAAGCTGAGGACTCTTCACGTTAATTCAACCTCGATATACACTGCTATATGCCAGTCCTCCACGTCATCACAGGTTATTCCTAGTTAAACAGAAAACTGTCAGGCCCCATTTTAACGCTAATAATTCTATAACACTATTTTTATTTACTGGCAGTAAAATATCACTAAACACGCGCTGTAAATTAAAGGATCTCCATTATTAATGTATGTCAGTGAGATTTTGTTCCAGTTTATTTTATATTAATATTGTTGTTGTTTTTGTTATTGTAGTTGTTGAAAATGAAGTAAATTAGCTGTTAAGGCTGCTGAAAATATTTAAATGTAGGTGTCTGATCTATCATACTACACACAAAATGGCGTAAATAGGCATAGCATATGAATTCAGGTTTTCAGGGAAATTAATATTTCAGGTAGTATCGCTTTGGACTTGCTTTCAAAAGGTAGCGGGTTCAAATACCTTGGTACCGGCTATCCTGACTTTGGTTTTAGCCGCTCAGTTAGGCTATGGCGTCCTAGACGAGTCGAGTTCGTACTGTGCGGTGTGACTGTGACTTGTATTTTGAAAATGTTTTTGTCCCGACGTCTGGCATGAAAGTGGCCCTTCTCATGGGATCGAATTACTTGCAGAGAAACTCCGCCGGCCTAGTGCAAAACGACCAGATGCAAAATAATCTCTCCCACTCCTATTAATTGAATCAAATCTAACAGAAAATAAGCTGAAAAAGAAGTTGCAGAACACAAAGCAGGCATTTAAATCTAATTCATATTTAAAAAAAAAAACTGCCTGTTTTAATATTAATGACTTTAGTAGATATAGTGATCTGCTAGCTACCTATTCGCCTTATGGAAATTTTGATAAGGCTATTTGCAGTTATTTGTATAGCTCAGCTAAGCACCTCAAGTTAAGAGGCAAACGTTTACAGCGAACTTAGAAATTTACAGTAGATTTACGTTAAATCCTGTATGAGTTAGATTAAATAGCGTAATTCTCCATATAAAACCCTAGGTAGACATAAAAAGTCATCGTAATTCTTCACCTCTCAAACACAATTACACAAGTTCAAGTTATATTTACAGCCGTTCTGTTTAGGACAATTTTTTTTTAAAATAATTGCAACAGATGTGACCATATAATGAGACAGCTTCCCGAATTGCAAATACCTAATTTTCATTCCAGGTAATGGGATTTGTTTGTTCTTCTTCTGCTTGTTTCTGTGAAAATACTCACTTCTTACAAATGGTTCCAGATTTGAACCATTCTTGCTGAATGGACGAAATTCCTTCGGAGGCGTCCTTTATTCTCAGAAAGAAAACACTGAATGGCAGATGGCCTTGGTTATCTGAAAACGATCGAGAGCAAGGGGACACGGGTCACATAAAACTGTACAAGAGCTTAAAGGATGGATGATGACGGGAGCACTACTAGGGTGACGTGAATAGCTGAGAAGCTAAGGATGCCGAAAGGCGTAACTCGGTAAATGATCTTTCAGGGTATCAGCGAAGCCTTTGGCAGTACATAGCGTCATTGTTTAGTCCGGGAAGGGGTGATGGTGATAGTACACTATGAAATGAAAGGTGGAAAGGAAGCTCAAGCCAATGTTAGCTATTTATATTCCTTGCGAGGGCTGTTCCTCTAGGATCTACAATTGGTGGAGGGGTTTGTAATGAAAATTCGATCTTAGCGGATTAATAGCAGTATATTTCTATCTTTTCGGCATTGAAACTCATACAAAGTTTTAAAAATAATATTTCTACAATAATTAATTCTAATTTTCTCTTTAAAGTCTTTGTCACCATGTTTCTACACTCGCTCTCTCGTTCAAAATATTTTCTTGCCGGTTCTCCTTCCTCCCTTATTCTTAACTGTGCACACTAGAGCTACAAGATGTTTTATCATATTTTTCTTTCCTTTCTAAATTCTGTATTTCGTTTTATCTTCTTTCTTCCAGTATCATTGTGTTCCGCAAGTGAATCTTTCTATAATAATTTGATATTTTTTGTGGTTTGTTTTGTTCACGTATTTTGATAGCTTTTCTGTTCTTATTCTTATGTATATTTGACCATACTAAGCTTTCTCGGTCTTGTGTGTTTATATGTCTATCCATTCTGTGTAGTGGTGGAAATGTCCTAATTTTTTCCATTTCCTTTTCACTTCTGCTGCTGACAGGCCGTTTTTGTTGTGGTATTTCCATCACTTCTCCTCACTTCTCGATAATACTTCGTTCCCATCGTGTATCTCTTTTAAGCATTCTTTAAGAATCAGGGTTGGTGATTAATTCAAATTTGCTGCCCTGATTCCTGTGTATATTTTTACGTTATATTGTCGCTGTCCTCCAGAATGATGTAGTTTGGTGTAAATTTATCTGATTCAAGACTCGTTTTAAGTTTCGTACGATGTTTAGTTCTGAATGCAACGAACAGCTTGCCATTGAAAAACTCTTCAGATATCTACTAGAGGTTAGGTAACAATGGAAACGAGCAGCCCTCATCCTATCTTCCTTTTTCTCTTTCTTCTGTGGTACATATAAAACAAACTTAAACTAAATGTACTTCATTTATTATGAAGTTCAATAACGGAAATATCGTGAACATTATGATTTGGCTGTTAGGAAGTTATATGAAATTATATTGCTTCCAATTCAAAGTTTACAGCAGAGGAATTTTACATTCAGAATCTAAAGAAAAACTGAAACCACGAAAACATTTGTGTGTCCACTGATGTTAACGTCCAAATCTGCCGGTAGAAACGGAGCAGGAAGTGAAAAAAAGTCTGCAGGCATTCGCATGGAAGTAGTGCGTATAACTGTAAAGTCGTAGGAGAGAGATTGAGTTCTCATAAACATACGTCAATGTGCAACCACAAAAAAGGGGCGAAGTATATCGTGTTCACTCAGCAAAGAATTTAAGCCTTCTGACAGAGGATGCTCCAGTCATTGGTTCCAGCATTTTGCTAGTGACATCCGGGAACATTGACTATCTGCATGAAACATTTCTTCATTATAAAAATAAATTATAGTACCGTGTGCTCTTGTCGTGGCAATTTATTACTGAAAATGTTCTTCCACAAAGTGATGAATGCCACAGTACATATGGAACTCCATGGGTTAGTAGATCAGGTGGAAGACATGGAACTCGGTACTAGCTATTTCCAGTCATCTAATGCGCCTGCAATATCAACATGACAAATTGTTTCCATCTTTATACAGAGTCAATACTTATGGCAGAATCGGAAGGAAAATAAATGTCACAATGCGGAACATTTTTGTTAAACAACCTCTATGTTCTCTGATGTGTCGTTTAAGAGGCATACATCATCGCAGGAAACGCAGGCGTTTGAGACATTTAACAGTGATGACACTATATTAATTTATTCTGTAAGAACTCGTAGGCCAGACTACAGAAGATGTTCATGTTGTCTGCCCTGAATCTTAATAAATTCATTACATATTCGTAGCAATGCCTGACAGACACCGCGGGTTCGAACCCGGCCAGGACCGATGGATTTTTTCGGGCGTAAAAATCCTAAGTATGGCTTCCTTCGGAAGGGAAGTAAAGCCGTGGGTCCCGTGTCGTACATTTACGGCACGAAAAAGAACCTCAAGCATGAAAGAGAGGCCTCTGAGCAAAATTTGTCGGCCGTTTCACGCCCTGCGCTGAATTGGACGCTGATGAGCTGAGATGTTAAAGAGCGTCCGTAAATAAATAATAAATATAAATACTGACCGACACGGGTGGCCGAAATCGTTAAAGCATGAACTCGTGAACGGCAGTTCTGGGACCAGATCATTCTCCCTGACTGAGGTTCATTTCAGGTTTTCCTCTGTCCTCATAAATGGCAAATGTCGGGAAGGCAGCCTAAATTTAGACCTGGAATGCCTAAAGAAAATCCTTCCCAAATGTATCATTTCATCACGCACGTCACCAGTATCAACCGCCTAAATGGATGAACAGTGTTTAACGCCCGTTTTTGCTACAGAGGCACCACAGGCGATGGACACAGAAGATACATGAAATGAAATGATAAATTGGGAAAGGATTTATTTTTAAGGAAGAAAACGTTCCAGGACTAAGTTTAGGGTACCTCCCCGGCATTTGCCATTTATGACGAATGAGGAAAACCTGGAGAAAACCTCAGTCAGGGAGGACGGTCCTGGCGGTATTCGAACGCAGACCTCCCGCTCACGAGTCCGCGCCTTAACGTCCTCGGCCAACCGTTGCGGTTCCTCAGCCGCCTATAATGTCACAAGAGTAAAAACGGGGGTTAAACACTTAGAAAAAGTAGCAGTGTCTGTAGGGCTCTGACAAACATTTCGTGCCTATATCGCATTTGATTAAATACGGCGAATATTCGCTCACTTGTGTCAACTGGGATCGTGTACACATCATTCAGCAAATACCCTCGAAGGAAAGACTCTAGGCTAAAGAAAACGGGTGGCCGTAACACATTATCATATCAGCCAATTCAGGCAGAGATGTCCATTCTCAATGAAGTCTTACATTCAAATGAACATGCATCGACGACGAGGACAAGGGAGCGTTACGTGATTTAACATTGGAACCAACACATTTACATCAAAACACATGCATGCACAACTTTTAAACGACCTGTCAGAGAACAGCTGTTTAACAAAAAAAATTGCCTTCAAATTTGTCAGAGATGCTGACACATCTTGTCATTTCTAAAACATTTTGTCCACCAAGGTGGTCAGATTGCTTCCTGTGGAGTAAGCTGAAAACGAAGTTTATCGCAACAAGCCACGGATTACCTGGAACCGGAAGTAAAAGCTGGGCGAAAAATTCAGGCTGACACCCGATGTCTTGATTAATGCCCTCAGTAATGTGCAGGGAAGTGTTAAAAGCACGCTTTGATCCTAATGGCATACATTATTTCCATGAGCTTATTATGCTTTCCATAAAGGATTCAAATGACCCGGAAATGCTGCCATTAGATTGAAAATTAAAACCCAAGATCGCGGGTTCAAACCCGGCCAGGATCGATGGAATTTTTCGGGCGTAAAAATCCTAAGTACGGCTTCCTTCGGAAGGGAAGTAAAGTCGTCGGTTCCGTGTCGTACATTTACGGAACGATAAAGAACCTCAAGCCTGAAAGAAGAGGCCCCTGAGCAAAATTTGTCGGCCGTTTCATGCCCTGATTGGAATGGGACGCTGATGACCTGAGGTGTTTAAGACCGTCCGTAAATAAAAAAGAAGAAAAAGAAAAAAGAAAAGTGAGGAACCTCGGTGAGTGAACCCCATGTTAAAGGCATACTTTTTAATTATAATTCAGTTTTCTTTAAATATACTGAATTACTAGTAACGTGTATTAATGTACGGACTTTTCTCTATTATTTCTTTGCCGTGTACTTCAATGTTTGCATTTGTATTATCCTTTTTAAAACCATCATATTATTGCATTAACTCTAAACTAATTCATTGCGCTTCATCTGCAATATATCAGAAAACAGGCTTAGTGAGGCATTGTAAATGAAAGAATATTTCCTTGTAGTACTTGATCTAAATTAATAAAAACCCACGTTTCCATGTTGGATAATACGTTTCCTCTCTTTACTCTTGCGAAACATTTTACTGTGGGCGATTTTGTCCAGCATTAGAATTACGTCAACCTGGTATATGTATGCTACCAAATGTATCAAGCATAGAATCAAATGATGTAGATAATTTATATTGCTCATTGAAGAAACGGTAGTCACTAATAGATAATAACCATAATAAATACTTATGAATGCTCTAAGGCTACAACATGCTAGTAAACGAATATAACGGAGTGGTGACACTCACTATTAGAACATAAATTACCGTTTTACACACTTCGCATGGAGAGCTAGAAAATGGTAAAATCGTTCAAATGTTCGCGTCAGTTGTACAACATTCACAAGCTAATTCGTCTGCACTACTAGACTAGACTTTTAGATGGCAGGGAAAAACGACTCATGTCAGACCTTACATAATGGCCATGATCGCCCATATCACGGCAGCTCGTGTGTCGGCAGTCAAAGCGATTACTTCCGGCGAAATGGATATAAAATCAATGCGATTGATACAAGTTCTAGCAGTTCAACTACAAGTAGAACGAAAACAAGCACGTACCTTATTACAGGAGAGGTTGGAAATGCCTCGCTACATACACACATTACTAGTATCTCTTTAGAATATTGTTACTTATTGAATCAGCTTATCTTCGGAAATTGAGTCAATTTAAATTTGAAAAAAATATAAGGTCACAATTGTTCATGAAATCCAGGCAGGTGATCCTGATATTGGGGTAAATATCTGTGACTGGATATTATGGAATATTACTGACACAGGTATTGATGCATCCCTAATAGTCCATTTACATGATCATAACAGATATTGGAGTGCATAAAGCCGATTTTATACTTGAAACGCCCTTGCATGACGAGTAAATCGGTGTACGAAACCAGCAAATACTGCTCTGTTCAATTGATCTAGGGCACATCTGGCTAAAGCCACTCATTTTCAATTCGTTCGCAGTTTTTTCAATGGCCTCTATATGTACTGTTCATATTGTCATTTTCCTATATTTGAATTTCTCTTGCAGATATTCTCTAAAACGCAGAATGTTTATATCAGTGCATATTTGTCACGATGAAGAGTTGATTGCGCTTTCAACTGCGGTACTTTGTTTCACGCTCCTTGTCATCTTGTGTACATTTTTGCTACCTATGTTAATGGTGCAATTTTTCCCCCATAAGAGCACTAATGTTGAAGTTTAGCCATGGGTACATTTCAAAATTTTAACGTTAATTTAATGGAAGAAAGTTGTATAGGTGTGTTATCTTTGAAAGTCCTTTAGATTTTTGGTTACATTAAACGTTATGGCTTACATAATTCCATATTCTTGCCTTAAGCAGCGATAAAACAGGCAAGTGTCAATTATTTATACTTTTACTCTATATATTAATCTTTATTTATTAGTTAATTCGAATTTACTTGCTTTAACTATCATTTTTTGTAACATTCCGATGGTTAAGGCCATTTTAATCTACTTTTCTTGATTCTGTTAAATTAATTCACTATGGTTGATGGTAATATTTTCTCCTCGAGCGCCACTATTTTGGAAAACAATTTAAACATATCACTGCGTTTTCACACACAACAAGCATACTCATTACACTTGTTATAGAACCTAAGTACAAAAACAGCTTACCCATATGTATACCCGAGACATGGCCGATAAAGAAGTTTACATAAAAGATATCTACAACTATTTAAAATGAAAGATTTAATTTGATATTCCTTAAATTGTAATTTTATCTTGTATTTTTAGCATGAAAATAAACATAGTTAAATATTATCTTAGGCGTCCGCGGTCGGTTTCATCAATTGAATTCATAGCTTTTGAATGCTGCTGTATTTGTTATAGTCCCTACTTCCCAACAGTTCAGTGTATATATAAAAATTTGCGCATACCATACAGCTGTGAGAAAGAACATAATAGTTTGTGTGAAACAGCAGCATGAAAGAATCAACTGTAGCAAAGCGGCTTTATGCAGAAACCAAAAATTACATTTTGTAAACGGAGTTAAATATATAAACGCGTTTATTAAACTATTTTACTATTCAGTTGAATACTAAAAGACAAAAAATAATTTTAATCAAATTTCCTCTTATCATTTTTTTTTCCGCGTATTGAAATGAAGGATTTAATATATATATTTCTTGTGCTTTAGTACTATTCAGAATGCATTGTTTTAACACAGACACACTCTATTTCCTTGAATGCACAAAGTTTTGACAAATATTTTACAGTAGAAACAGGAACAAAAACGTTTTTATTGCAGTGGTAATATAAAAGTTATCTATCATCCGGGAAGGTAACATGGTTCCAGATTCCCACAGCTCATTTATAATCTTGTATGCAACTGTTTCCTGTTAGTGAGCGGAACAGTTGGCGCAGTCCCTATGAGCAGCTTAGCTGCTAAGCGCATGATGGAGTTAATATAGAGCTTACTATTCTACCTCGCATTGATGTAATTTTTTGTTCATTCGTTTGTTACCAAATATGCTTTGTGAAATACAATCGGGAAACACGCGGGTGGTTATTTCCTTATATGTTACATTAGCCTAGATGAAATACTTCTCCAGAGGTAGCTATTGAAATACACTCCACTTACTAATTTCAGTACATCTACTCATTTACATGAACTGGGCATTTAAATCGATTGAGATACATTATCATGTAGATGATTATGTTTCATTATTAAATAAATAACATATAAAAGGTAGCAAGCTTTTGCGCTAGAGAAGCAAAATGTAGAAAACTAGTACTGTATGTACATACCACCCTCAGTAACTTTAGTAGTACTACTACTAGTACTACTAGTAGTAATAGTAGTAGTAGTAGTAGTAGTAGTAGTAGTTGTTGTTGTAGTGGCAGTAGTAGTTGTAGGGGCAGTAGTAGTTGCAGCAGTAATAGTAGTTGCAGTAGTAGTAGTAGTAGTAGTAGTAGTAGTAGTAGTAGTAGCAGCAGCAGTAGCAGTAGTAGTGGTAGATGTAGTAGTAGGAGCAGCAGTAGTAGTAGTTGCAGCAGCAGTAAGAGTTGCAGCAGTAGAGTTGGAGCAGTAGTAGTAGTAGCAGTAGATGTAGTAGTAGTAGTTGCAGCAGGAGCAACAGCAGCAGTAGTAGTAACAGTAAGAGTAGTTGCAGCACCAACAGTAGCAGCAGCAGTAGTTGCAGCAGGAGCAACAGCAGCAGTAGTAGTAACAGTAAGAGTAGTTGCAGCAGCAACAGTAGCAGCAGCAGTAGTAGTAGTAGCAGCAGTAGTAGTCGTAGTAGTATTTGCAGCAGCAGTAATAGTAGTAGCAGTAGTGGTAGTAGCAGCAGCAATAGCAGTAGCAGCAGTAGTCGCAGTAGTAGTAGTAGTAGTAGTAGCAGCAGTAGTCGCAATAGTAGTAGCAACAGTAGTCTCAATAGTAGTAGCAGCAGTAGTCGCAATAGTAGTAGCAGCAGTAGTAGTAGTAGTAGTAGTAGTAGTAGTAGTAGTAGTAGTAGTAGTAGTAGTAGTTTGCAGCAGCAGTAGCAGTTTGCAGCAGCAGCAGCAGCAGCAGCAGCAGCAGTAGTAGTAGTAGTAGTAGTAGTAGTAGTAGTAGTAGAGTAGTAGTAGTAGCAGTAGTAGTAGTAGTAGCAGTAGTAGATGTAGTAGCAGCAGTAGTAGTTTGCAGCAGCAGCAGTAGTAGTAGTGGTAGTAGTAATAGCAGTAGTAGTAGTGGTAGTAGTAGTAGTAGTAGTAGTAGTAGCCGTAGCAGTAGTAAATGTAGTAGTATTTGCAGCAGTAGCAGTAGTAGTAGCAGTAGTAGTTTGCAGCACAGTAACAGTAGTAGTAGTAGTAGTAGTAGTAGTAGTAGTAGAAGATGTAGTAGCAGCAGTAGTAGTAGTAGTTGCAGCAGCAGCAACAGTAGTAGTAGTAGTCGTAGCAGTAATAGCAGTAGCAGTAGCAGCAGCAGTAGTAGTAGTAGTAGTAGTAGTAGTAGTAGTAGTAGTAGCCGTAGCGGTAGTAGATGTAGTAGTATTTGCAGCAGTAGCAGTAGTAGTAGTAGTAGTAGTAGTAGCAGTAGCAGCAGCAGCAATAGTAGTAGCAGCAGTAGTCGCAGTAGTAGTAGTTGCAGCAGCAGCAGTAGTAGTTTGCAGCACAGTAATAGTAGTAGTAGTAGTTGTTGCAGCAGCAGCAGCAGCAGTAGTAGTATGCAGCACAGTAGCAGTAGCAGCAGCAGCAGTAGTAGTAGTAGTAGTAGTAGTAGTAGTAGTAGTAGTAGTAGTAGTAGTAGTAGTAGTAGTAGTAGTAGTAGAAGATGTAGTAGTAGCAGCAGTAGTAGTAGTAGTTTGCAGCAGCAGCAGGAGCAGTAGTAGTAGTAGTAGTAGTGGTAGTGGCAGCAGAAGCAGCAGTAGTAGTAGTAGCAGCAGCAGTCGTAGTGGTAGTAGTAATAGTAGTAGTAGTAGCAGTAATAGTAGTAGCAGCAGCAGTCGTAATGGTAGTAGTAGCAGTAGTAGTAGAAGTAGTAGTAGTAGTGGTAGTAGTAGTAGCAGCAGCAGTAGTAGTAGTAGTAGCAGTAGTAGTCGTAGTGGCAGTAGTAGTAGCAGTAGCAGTAATAGCAGCAGCAGTAGTAGCAGTAGTCGTAGTGGTAGTAGTCGTAGTCGTAGTAGCAGTAGCAGTTGTAGTAGTAGTAGTAGTAGCAGTCGTAGTGGTAGTAGTAGTAGTAGTAGTAGTAGTAGTAGTAGTAGTAGTAGTAGTAGTAGTAAAGGTAGTGGTAGTAGTAGTAGTAGCAGCAGCAGCAGTAGCAGTAGTGATATTAGTAATGGACTTTTACTGTAGCAGGTTTAAAGTACAAACTGTAAATATAAGTGCGTCATGGGCCTTACGGCCATACATACTAATACAGTGATTTTATCAATAAAAATGTACAATACACAAAAAACGGTAACATCAGTTTTTATGATTAATTTTGTATATATACATACAAACCTACGTGCACACATGCATACAAACATGTGTAATACACAAACACACATCACACCGATATATAACATGATACATTTTATATGAATCATTTTATATACTTTTATGTTACATGAATTGAACCCTTACCCCTGAACCCCCTTCTGGTTACTCACCCCCGTTCGTAACCTCCCCCTCTTCTCCATAGCCATTAACCTTTTTTTGTCAGATCTTCACTAGAAGTATTCACGATTTGTATATGTATCCCTCTATACCAACATTTCCAGGCATACATTCAAATTTTTGTTGAAATTCAGAAATTGTGGTTTATTTCTTAAAAGCTTTGTTTCCTTGCTTTCTCCCATAATATGCCTCCAGGTATCGCTTTCTCCGCACAGTGGGCAAATTCTTTCCCCAAAAGCATTAAATATTAATTTCCTTTCCGGGCCCCTAATCTGAGCCATGCTGGGCCATTCTTCTCTACCAAGACATCTAGATAAAGTTTTCCCCCACACCTGATCTGATTGAGCCTGCAGGGTAAGCAATACTTTTCTGCTCATTGAGTTTCAGTATTTTGCCTATATAAATCTTGTAATCGTCTTCCTGTTATTGCGCATAATATTCCGCTCCATTAACCAAATATACCCTTGTCCAATTTTTCTAAGCTCCTGCTTATTTTTGATGCCCAACCCGTATCCCACCTTTCCCTAATTTGCTCTCTTAAACTGCTCGAAGAAGAGTTTAATTCCCCCGCATTATTCTTAACTGGTAATTATTTTTTCTTATTTTTAAATTTACCCTTTCGTTAAAGAAACCAAACTCTTTAAGAACCCCAAACTTTGCTGTGCCCTTGCCTGCTTGTGGCATCCGTTTTAGAAACTGCGTTTGCATTTGATTATGTTTTTTAAAGTGTTTCCACAACCCCATATTTCGCCTCAATAGGTTATAGTTGACCTCACAACCACTCTGTACATCATCTCTATTGTTTTCTACGTCCGGTATTTTACCAATCATTAATGCTTTTTAATTTTTAATATGAAATTGCGTTTTGTGATTCCTGTGTTTTATCCAGCTCCCTAACGCTGATGACCTGAGATGTTAAAGAGCGTCCATAAATAAATCAAAATATCCAGCTCCCGTACATAGATGAAGTGACCCCTAATTACGAGGTACGTCCAGAAAGTAAGTTCCGTTTGGTAATAAAATTAAATTGTGTACAGATACAGAAAAATTATTTATTGCACAAAATTCTACAACTCTTAAACTACTTTTCCACATAACTGCCGAAATTTTTCAGGCATTTGTCATAGCGTGGCACAAGTTTTTGTATACCTTCTTCATAGAAGTTTGCCGCCTGTGTCTTCAACCAGTTGGAAACATTTTCTTTCAGCTCTTCGTCATTGTTGAAGTGTTGATCGCCAAGGAAAGACTTGAGATGTAAGAACAGATGAAAGTCGCTAGGAGCGAGGTCAGGACTGTACGGAGGATGGTCAAACACGTCCCAGCCAAATCCCTGTAGGAGGTTTTTCGTCACATTTGCAGTGTGTGGTCGTGCGTTGTCCTGAAGAAAAACAACACCTTTTGATAGCAATCCTCGGCGCTTATTCTGTATTACGCGGCGCAATTTCCTAAGTGTCTCGCAATAAACATCTGCTTTGATTGTTTGACTACGCGGTAAGAAATCAATGAGTAAGATGCCTTTCCAGTCCCAGAACACTGTGCACATCATTTTTCGAGGTGTCAAGATTTGTTTCGGCTTAACCTTTGCTGGGGATGAAGTGTGCCTCCATTCCATTGATTGCCGCTTACTTTCAGGGGTGTCGTAAGAAACCCAAGTTTCATCTCCTGTAACTATCTGTGTCAGAAATTCTTCGCCGCCTTCATCATAACGGGTCAAAAACTCAAGTGCACTACCCATCCGTTTTGTTTTGTGTTGCTCAGTAAGAATCTTTGGTACCCAACGTGAGCAAAGTTTACGAAATTTCAGTTTTTCGGTAACAATTTAATGAATTGGTGATCGTGAGATTTGGGGAAATTCCATAGCGAGAGCACTAATTGTAAACGTTCGGTTTTCCTAGATCTTGTCATCAATCGCGTGAACCAGTTCTTCTGTAACCAAAGATGGACGCCCACTTCGTTCTTCATCGTGCACTTCACTACGTCCTTCATTGAACTGTCGGACCCATTTACTCACCATTGAATCACCCATCGCATTTTGTCCGTAAACTTCGCAAATTTGCCGATAAATTTCAATTGGTTTCACTTCCCTAGCATTCAGAAAACGAATCACAGATCTGATTTCACAAGCGGCGGGATTTTCAATCAACACCGACATTGTAAACAAGCACAACAAAGCGTACGTGGTTGACAGCGATCTCAAAATGGCGCACGTTTCTTCTCCTTGATACATAGCGTCTCCCGCGCATGTGCGGAACTGCGATCGCAGCGCTGCAGCGGAGATAAATTGAAACGAAACTTACTTTCTGGACGTACCTCGTATGTTAATTTCTTCTAATGCCTGACCTGCATACACCCACCTCTCTTTCTTGTTGTACGCCACACCGTTCTTAAACGCCATTGTTTTGGCCTTCTCTTTATTAACTGTCATTCCACATTCCTGACAAAATGCCTCTAAGCAGTCTAGTTAACTTTGCAGACTGTCAATTGTTTGTATATCAATATTATACCATGCGCAAAAAGGAGAGCAGGTATTGATACGCCTCTTATTCGGAGCAACAGTTTCTGCAACACACATTTTCTCCAGTTTATCATCTACAAACAAATTGAAAAAGACTGGTCATTGATACGCCCTCGCTTCACTTCTCTCCGTGTAATTAAACTTTTTGAAACTTTACGGCGATCATATTTTACATAGAGCTGTATATAAATATATATTGGTTTTAATGTTTTGATCCTTTTACCTGAAACTACTTTCGTCCAAAATTTACTTCATGCTTGCCTTTGGACGAAATCAATATATTTTCCAAAATCTAAGAGCACACAATGGATTTTTCCCCTCTTTTTCTCTGTTTGTTTCACTCTCAGTATGTATAGATAGATATTGTCCATCTTCAATGTATCGTTTCCCTAAACCCAGCTTGGAAATTTGAAAATCTGTTGTATTCTACTATCTATTGCCTAATTCGTATAAAAGTTTGCAATAAAATTTTGGAAGTAAGATGTATAGGTGCTGCTCCCTGTACTAATATCAAATGTACATCTCTGCCAAGTTATTGGGTTGCCGCGCCTGCGGCAGGCGTCCTTTGCGGGTCCGTGTAGTGCCGGTCAGTTGGCTAATAGGCGTCGGTTGTATAGTTGAGATGCCGGCTGAAGCGGTGCTATCAGCCGGCAGTGGAAGTTGGCAAGAATCGGACTAGTAGTTAGCTGCTGGAGATATTCCTCTCTGGGCGTACTTTCAAAGAATCAAGCTCCTCTCAGGGCCTCTTTCGCAGTGAGCGGAAGAAGGTGATTTTGCTCTACCTTCTCCTGGCAATGTGCTGGCAAAGCAAACATCGACATATGACACCTGCTGATTGGTCTAAGTACTTTTCACAGATTAATACAAATATGAATGTTTAGGAAACAGAAAAGCAATATATTTGTTTATTTATTTTGTGAACATTGCAGATTTCCCAATTAAAATGTTCCTTTAATCAGATACCATGCTTACAATTTTAAGAGAGTGAAAAAATAAAACAATATAAATGCAGAATATAACTAATAAAATATGACAAAAGTTACAAAAGCAAATAGGACGAAACAAGAACAAAACAAAACAAAATGGTAATGTTGGTGCACGATAAGTATATAAATGTATATTTTGTAATAAATAATCACAGGAAAAAGCGAAAGTATACAGATTCATATTGAAATATAAATAGTTAAATCAGGTAATTAAGTATATAATGTTTGCATTCTAAGCACAGGAGAATATTGTATACATCAATATTCACCCTTGGAATAAAATAGGTATTGCGAATTCGGTTTTGTGTGATATTTGAAACATAAAAGCATATTTATTGTCTTAGTTTTGAATCACTAACCTTATTGTTTAATAGTTTGTAAAGGAAAAGTAACAAGTGGCCATTCCTTTGGTAATGAAATAATTGAAGTAAAGTGTCACAAGAAATTTAGTTAGAAAAAAAAAATGACTTATTTAAAAATGCATACCTTAGAAATTTGCGTTGAATTATTTCAATAAGTTTGACAGATTTGTGTAACAATTCCATATAATAGAAGCATATTCAAGTTTTGATATGACAAATGAATTGCATAAAATAAATAGAATACTCAGATCTTAAAATAAGATGAATTGCAAACAATAAATTCCAGAGTCTTATGTGCTGCACTAGCAATGTTATTAATGTTTAGTAAATGATAAGTCTTCGTTGAAAATTATTCCGAGATCTTTATTTGTTTACACTAGTTGTAATTTTGTTTCATCTGTAGTACAAATAAAATCACATTACCTTTGAGTCCAGAAACGACATAACCTAACACTTTGATGTATTAAAAGGAAGATTGTTCGTTTTACACCATTTATTTAAGACATTCAAATCATTTTGGAGTTTAACACAATCGGAGACAGATTTTATAGAGCTAAAGATTTTTAGATCGTCCGCAAATGGTAGGATATTAGAAGAATTAACAAATAATGATATATCATTAATAACTAAAACTTGAGCCATGAGGCACTCCAGAGTAAACTTCAAAGCTGTACGATGTACTATTTTTATATTTAACAACTTGTGATCTCGACTTTAAATATGATGCTATAAAAAGTATCCTAGGCTTAGAAAAGCAATATAACGTTAATTTGTTTATCAATTTATCATGATTAACTTTATCAAGAGCTTTTTGAAAGTCCGTACAAATAACCTCAACTTGAGATTTATTATGTAATTCACTTAATGCGTAGTGGACAAAATTGTATAAATTAGTCACCATAGACTAATCTATTGGGCATAAACCCGTGCTGAATAATACTAATATCGTTTTTAACATGCCAGAATGTATATTTGTAAAGTATGCTTTCAAATATTTTGGCGGGAGTTACTGGTCACTGGCCTGAATTTGTAATCATTTTAGAATCTCCAGCTTTGAAGATTGGGGTAACCTTGGTTAACTTCCACTTATTAAGGAATATATTTCCTCAATAATGAGATTATAGATTATATACAATGGACATATCAAAATATCTTGACAACCTTTAAATGTGTAAGGTGGAATGCCATCGGGTGCAGATGATTTTTTGTGCTCAGATTTCTTATGGCAGTTCTGATGTCATAGGTGATCTCTTCAATATGAAATATGTCTGATATTGGAAAAGCAGAATTATTTGATTGAACATTATAATTTGAAGGTGTTGGTGAATACACTGATTTAAATTAGTCAGCAACACCAATAGCGATATCCTGTAATTTACAAAGAGATTCACTTTGATAAATCATTTCAGATATATACATATTGTGTTTTATTTTAGCCTTTATAAACTTTCAAAAATTCCTAATATTACCGATTATATCAACTTCCATTGATGTCAAATAAACATCAAACGCTTCTTTAATATCCCTTTTCAGTTTATTTCTGAATTCTTTGTCTGTGTAACCAATACTCAGATAAATGGTTTTTCTTTCTAAGTTTTTCTGTATTTTACCATTAAACCAAATAGGATATTTTTGTTCGTACTGTTGGACTTTTGGAGCACATTCATCAATGGCCAAAATAATTTACTGTAAAATAAATCAACTGCAATATTTACATTCTCACAAATACACAAGTCACTCCAATCACAATCTTTTAATAGATAATACATTTTTAACAAGTCTGCCTTAATATAATTTAAATGTGAAATAAAGGTGTCTTTTATGACGGTTTTACAAAATAGAATTATGCTTGGGATGGGTACAATCCTCGTCAATCTGAATATTATGGCTTTCAATATTAGACTAAATCCAAAATTTTACAATTAAAATTTGTTACATTAATAAATATTGTATGATTGAAAAAGTAATGCACTTTGTAACTATTTAGCGTTATTAGAATCATCAATTAGCTTAAAAGAAGTGTGAGTTATTTTTAGGATATTAAAATCCCCAAGGATCAGTATGTTACTTCCATGAAGTAAATGTATATATTCCTCAAGTTTGTGAAACAAATCACTTTAATATTGTATATCAATATTTATAGGAATAAACACTGTATTTAAGAATATTTCCTGTTATTAAATATAAATTTCACCCATAGCGATTCTATATTGCATTTAAAAATGACAACGTTCGAGAACACAATGTTCTTCTAGTAGCTATATATACTCCCCATCTCGTTTTGCATTTCATATTGCATTACATATATTTTTTTATAAATAATGTATCTATCGTCAAAAAAATCTGAATTAAATATCCTATCATAGAGCCATGTTTCTGTTAAGCATATATATATATATGAAGGTGATAATTTTAAACATAGATCTAGATACTGAATGATCCATAATCAATATAAAGAAAAATAGAGAATATTGAAAAAATTATTCGGGTATCCAAAACCCGAACACAAACTTCACTGAAGTGAAGTCCAGAAATTTAATTTAAAAAGCTTAAACCATACATTGGAATTTCTACAATTAATATATAACGAAATAAGATCAGTATAGCTACCAGGATGAACATATAAAAGACTTAGAGCTTGCTGAACAGCTAGTAGTAGTAGTAGTAGTAGTAGTAGTAGTAGTAGTAGTAGTAATAGTAGCAGCAGCAATAGTAGCAGTAGTAGTAGCAGCAGTAACAGTAGTAGTAGTAATAGTAATAGTAGTAAGAGTAGCAGCAGTAGTAATATTAGTAGTAGTAGCAGTAGCAGCAGTAGTAATAGTAGTAGTAGTAGCAGTAGCAGCAGTAGTAATAGTAGTAGTAGTAGTAGTAGTAGTAGTAGTAGTAGAAGTAGTAGTAGCAGTAGTAATAGTAGTAGTAGCAGCAATAGTAATAGTAGTAGTAGTAGTAGTGGTAGTAGCAGCAGCAGTAGTAGTAGTAGTAGCAGTAGTAGTAGTAGCAGTAGTAGAAATAGTAGCAGTAGTAGTAGTAGCAGCAGCAATAGTAGCAGTAGTAGCAGTAGTAGTAGTAGTAGTAGTAGCAGTAGTATTGGTAGTAATAGCAGTAGTAGTAGTAGCGGTAGTAATATATGAGTAGTAGTAATAGTCGTAGTAGTAATAGTAGTAGTAGTAGCGGTAGTAATATATGAGTAGTAGAAATAGCAGTAGTAGTAATAGTAGTAGCGGTAGTAATATATGAGTAGTAGTAGTAGTAATAGTAGTAGCAGTAGTAATAGTAGTAGTAGCAGCAGTAGTAATAATAGTAGTAGTAACAGTAGTAGTAGTAGTAGTAGCAGCAACAATAGTAGTGGTAGTAACATAGTAGTAGTAGTAGTAGTAGTAGTAGTAGTAGTAGTAGCCTCGGTAGTAGTAGTAATAGTAGTAGTAGCAGTAGTAGCCTCGGTAGTAGTAGTAGCCTCGGTAGTAGTAGTAATAGTAGTAGTAGCAGTAGTAATAGTAGTAGTAGCAGCAGTAGTAACAGTAGTAGTAGTAGCAGCAGCAATAGTAGCAGTAGTAGCAGCAGCAATAGTAATAGTAGTAGCAGTAGTAGTAGTAGTAGTAGTAGTAGCGGTAGTAATATATGAGTAGTAGTAATAGTAGTACTAATGTGGTAATAGTAGTAACAGTAGTAATAGTAGTAGTAATAGTAGTAGTAATAGTAGCAGCAGTAGTAATAGTAGTAGTAGTAGCAGCAGCAATAGTAGCAGTAGTAGTAGCAGCAGCAGCAGCAGTAGTAGTAGTAGTAGTAGTAGCGGTAGTAATATATGAGTGGTAGTAATAGTAGA
>CM060846.1:258463011-258663011 GCA_030762175.1 Metallyticus violacea | reverse complement strand
GTAGATTTATGTCGCGTAAAAGAGTTTCAACTCTGAAAGAAGAGGCCTCTGAGAAAAATATATATCCCATTTCTATCCCTGAATTGAATGGGATATTAATAATTGGAAATGTTACACAGCGCCCTTAAATAAATGAAAATCAAAATAATAAAACGATCTCTATGTAGTGAACGCCTCCTTTATAACCATTCCCTTACAGTTCTTTTATATCTAAACTTTCGGCGTTGGCTTTGAGGTTATTGTATAGCCTTTGGAAAGCTTGATCTTCATATCATGATTGGTCTTGCCCGCTGACGGTGTTCCAAACGGCAAAGTAGTTGTGAGTTGGGCTGGCGACGCCGGTCCGGGAACCTTTCGCTTTACTTCTTACCTTCTGCACATCGCCTTTAGCCTCTGCATGAAGTTGGACCTAATTATCGTGCTCTGCTGAACTAACATCTGCTACCTTTGTGTTTGCTAACGTTAATTTGTCAACGGCAAAAGCCGTCCAAGACTGTTGTGGCATATTATGCAATATAATTATGAATGTCTCACTTAATACGAATTTCCGGTCTACACGAACTTCACATTTATAGAAACACCTGGAATTGCGTTTATAAATTAAAATATAAGTCTGACAAGGGTGCTAAATCTCGCTTGACAATGAAGCAGTATTTAATGACCGCCTCGCTCTTAACAACTTGTTTCTAATTTTCTTTTTTGTTTATCTGATTATATTTTATCGCATAAACGTTTATTTATTATATTAATGAGGCTACAATTATTTCATCTATTCAGATTATTAGATGATATTTATGCTAAATGTTATGTAACGATTCAAGTGTGATCTTACAGTTTATTACAATTTTAAATGTTAATTGGAAGAACATGTAAGAAGTTACCAAGATGCGGACAAGGAGGGCAAGATTTTACGTTTTTAATGATCATGCTTCGAGCACAGCAGGGACTCTGATAGCTTAAGGACGCAGATATTTCGCGCCCTATGAGGTAATATGAGCTATATGGGTCAATACTCAAATTTGGAAATTTTAAGTTATCGCTGTTGCTCTGGCAGTATGTTTGTATTGCGTCTAAAAAGTTTTGCGCGTGTATTTGTAAAGTCAGTACGGTGTCTGGAAACCGTGTGGAGTTACATTCTTGGAGATGTACATAACAGCTGTAAGGTGAGACCGAGGGAATTATTCCTCTTTGTTTCTCCACTCATCAAGTGAGTCTGCACGTTATTCCTCCGAGCATTGTCCTGGCGGGATTCGAACCGCAGACCTCCCGCTCACGAGTCCGTGCCTTAACGACCTCGGCCACCCTTGGCGGTGTAAACTAGTTTGTCAATCTCAAAGAAGCATAGCAGTGCAAAATATTATGTACGTTATTTTGACATTAAAAATCTCATCTCTGTTCCATAGAACTAAACTCAACATAAATAGCGAAATTACTCTTAGATCATTGTTAAGAAAGGGCTAAAACCTATTCTGAGCATAAAATATTATATAAAGCTGGCATATATTTGTTTGGAGGCCAAGAACAATATAAATTACTTCAAATTATCCAACCAGCTTAGGTCCAGCAATATCACAAAGTCGCTTCAATGATCAACTTATTTATTTTATGCTCGTTATTATGCTAGTTGTGAGCTATCGACTACTTTGAGAGAAACAATTATCTGGATTGCGTAACTTTGAGATACTGAAATTTGATGTAGCTATAAAAGATTAAGAACCTTTACGACATACTTCTTATCAATAAACCTTTACGGAAAACCCAGTTAATCAGTACACCCATACCAACTTAATTTCATATGTTTCTTTTTGAGCGTTCTGTCTGTTGTCAATGGTTTCCTAAAAATAATTATAAAATATTCGAAGAGACAAGCAGATTTGCTCGTTCCCGCTGTGTTGTCCAGGACATCCAAAATAATTTCTGAACGGCTTAGTCCATTTACTTTCTACATATTTGGTAGAATATATATTTGCACATATACTTAGCTAGAAATTAATTTAAATTTATTGGACATGAATATAGATCAATAAATTCTAATTGAAGAATTACAACCCATGGGCTCCAATACAGAAGCATGTGCAGGAAAACTGTAAAAGTAAGTAACGAAAAACATAACACTGGTCTGCAAAAAAAAAAAAAAAAAAAAAAAAAAAAAAGTGTTGCTTTTTCACTTGGATATATATAATAAGAATGCCCTGAATTCAAATCAGTTATCAGTTTTACTCTATTAGGTTAAGTTCACTAGTGTTTTTTTTCAAACACCAGCAGCAATCAGACATCAATATCACTGACACATCCCAATGGTCTTGAGAGGGGTTCATTGTTTTAATGTCTTTAAGATACCTCTCACTTTATTCTTCACTCATTGCGCCAAGATTCGCAGTGAAGAAATCAACATGGCTGTTAAGAAAAGGCACTTTAACAGTCATTCTACAATCTATATTTCTAAATTGTTGTAACATTTCCTCTACAATCTCTTTGTAGTTCTTAAATTTCTTGTTGTCAAGAAAGTTTTCTGTCACTTTTTTATATGGCAATCATGCTGACTTCTCCGGATATCGACTAGAAAAGGTCTCATACTGCAAAGTACACAAATCGGTGTCCTTCTTCAGAGCAATAACAAGTTGCTTCATTATGCCTAGTTTAATGTGGAGTGGTGGAAGAGGGACATTAGAAAGAGAAACCATAGGTTCATGCTTCATATTTTTTCTCCAGGAACTAAATTACTCTTTTGTGACAACTTTTTCCCTTAATGCTATGATTTACCCTACTGTCCCATTCACAAAGGAAACAGGGATATTTAATAAATTCTGATTGTTGGCCTAGAATAACAGAGAACACTGTTAGATCACGACAAACACCTCATTTATGTCCACATACACCTGTTCCTCCTCTTAACAGAATTTTCAAAGTATTACAGGAATCTTTTAAATGAGTTCAATGATCTACAGGAATAGAAAGTAGTAAATTGTTTTTGTACAACAGAATCACTTTTAAACATGTCTTTGAACTATCAATAAAAAGTGTCAACTCATGAGGCATTCATAACGTTGAAAACTCCAGCTATATTGTTACAGAACACAAGTTTGACAGCGGTGAGAAGAAGGGTAAGAAATCGTTGTCCCTTTGCTGTCAAATGTGACAAACTTTTAGGTGCTAACATGACATTTTTCCTTTAATCTTGAAGCAAGAATTTCCGAGTCATTCTTTGGGAGGTACAAATCTCTTACCAGATCATTTAACTTAGCCTGTTTAAACTGCTGAGTTTGCTTTGAGTATATAAGTTCACCAGTAGATTGGCAGTCCATGTTTGATGAACGTGGTTCATGATCTTCAATGCTGGAACTTGAACTGTTTTGACCACCAAGATTTTCAGGCAAAGAAGGAACAGGCATGCATCTCTTTACTTTGTGGAATGAGTCGGATTGCAGAGTCCACACTTGTAGGAAATTTCAAAGCACACATTTCTTTCTCGTTATACCGGCAAAGCTACACAAACAAAAATACCAATCTGCAGTATGGTCTTTAGGTTCACGAAACACCATTGGTACACCAAAAGTCAACAACTTCCGTTTGCCATAATCCCATTGCCTTATACCCGGTTAGTAATGCTTGACGCAACCGCGGGACCGGCCGCCAGTATTATGTCACTATGTCTACGGAGGCGGGGAGTATATTTCTACTCCGCTGCGCGAGATATCAGTGTGAATTGAAATCTTGCGCAAGTAGAACGTGTTTATTAGGCGTGCATTGGGTGAAAGTATATCAAGTGAAATCGGGCAATACAAGTATCCTATTCCCCAAAGATTATTCGTGTGTGATTCATATGTTCGTACAGAATCAGCGCGTTCTCTAAGGAGATTATTTCAATAGAAATTTCCTGATGTTCACGTTCCTGATCGGAATTCCATTCATTTATTAGTAAATAAACTTAGTGAAACAGAAGTGTTCTTTATATCTGGAGGGCATTAAAAAAGAAAGTGTACAAAACAAATCCACACAATTTACATGAGCTTAAAACTAACATTCGTCAAGAAATTACTGTCATTTCTCAGAGAGAACTGTAGAGTGTAATGAGCAATTTCCTAAGCAGGTGTCAGAAATACTTAAACAACGAAGAAATGCAGTTCCAGCACCTCCTTGTTTAATATATGTGAGTGATTTACTTTTCTTTTTAATTGTTTATGTTATGTATGTTGCAAAGGAATCAGGGCTATTTATGCACCGAAGACGATCAAACATTTTAAGCACACATCCAAACTAACTGGGATTACGAATTCGATTGGCTCTAGCCAGACAGTTTACAGAAACTTTTTTTTTTTTTTTTTTAAGAATGACTATATTACAAGGAACCATCTCCTTCTTTTGTTACTGAGAACAAAGTAAAGGGACCTGTTAGTTATAAATAAAAGCAAGAAGTTGGGCTTGGGTCAGTAATCCCTAGACTATCTAAAAAAAATGTAGATGAAAGCAAACAGAATCCAGGGGTAGGAAGGCACTTAAGAGAAAGTAGTGAACCATTTATTATCTTTTTAAAATTTCTCAGAATATTTTTTTATGTAACTGCTCAATGAACAAATCATAAAAACCGCTATTTAGTATAATACCAATTTCTAGAAAACTGCAGCCCGATGAAACAAAACTAAGGCTGGATAGAAATTCCATGTGGTGAGAAATCAGAAAATATGAACAGTTTTAATAGCAAAAATTGTGTAGACGAGTGTAATAGATAATATATCTATCAAGAGATGATGAACTTGCTATATACCAGCAGGATTGCATTACTTTTCAATTTTGCAGGTTAGTTAAACCAAACTAAATACAAATTCCAAACTGTAAAATTACTTTGTACTTCAATTTGTAATGTACACTTGCATAAATGCATACATACACTCAAAATTAGCCAACTTTAAAGCGCTAATAGTACAAAAATAACTTATGTAATAATTAAAATCGCTTTTGAAAGCACTTAATGAGCTGTGAAGACGAATTACAAAGTAGGATTTCGATATTACGGATGGAAAGCAAACTTTCTTTTGCATTCCTGAGAACAAGCGTATAGTGCAATTATATTTTTATATTCGATCTTTTCTTATTCCCATAGAGAAGGCAACAAAATACCAGATCCAATTTGTATATTGTAATGGAAACATCCGGCACATTGAATGAGATTGATAAAATTTATTAAAACATATTCTTAAATTTCTGCATTATTTAGTGAACACCTTAAGGGAATATTGGAGGGTTAATGCATTTCGTAAATAATATAATTCTGCTTATTTTTCATAAAGTTGCAAAGTCATTTACATACTAAATATTTAGTAGGCAACCAATTAGTAACCATATTAGGAACGTTAAATATTGAACTCTGTTTGCAAATAACGATTTGCAGACTAGAATTAAACAAAATAAATATAATAAGCAAAGAGAACAGAATCGCTACATACGCATATATTAATTATATATATATTAAAATTCACTAACTCTTTTAAAAATAATGCCTTTAAAATGTCAAAATAAATAATGAAAAATGTTGTACTAACGGGAAAGAAATTACTGTAATTATATATGATAAACTGGTATGAGTATTTTTTGTTTATTCCTTCATAGATCTTTTAAGTTTACACCGGAGAAAGCAGGAAGAAAATTATATTTATGAAAGAGCAAATAGTAAGATTTTTAACTGATTTCATCTTGTTCTATTTCCATGACATTCAAAAAACTACAATATGTGCGAGCCCATCCGATTACAAGGCAATATTATTCCTACCTGGATAAAGTATGATGTGACAAAAAGAAGAAAATTTGTTGAAGTGTATTTTATTACCATATATGCATCTATATGGAAGCTATTTTCGTCATCATTATAACACTTGAGATAATATTATAAATTAAACTCTTGATACAACTCAGATCTTTTCACTTCCATCTACATTCTACTCAGGCAACAGAGGGAGTTCTTCATGCATTCAAAGCAGAGGATTGTAAACGAAACAAGTAGGATAAAAATTGCATGTAATATAACTTTTTCACCAAATAACTTATATATTAACATTTTATCTCCAAAATAGGCAAAATAATACTATATTGGGCCACGTTGATTGCATTTTAAAGGAAGCAAATGAAATAAAATTAACAAAATTTTACAATGGTGATCATTAAAATGCATAGTTTGAGTGTTATTATCTGCAAGCAGTTCTTCCAGTTCTAACTTTATTGCGAATATAAATGTCGAGTAACGTACCATAACTTTTCGGTCTTTGACACAAGCAACAAAAAAAAAGGGTTACTGTTGAACGCGGCACTAGGATACTGGCAACGGAGGCCAAGATGACATTTTAATGGCATTGCAAAATAACAGAAGCTATATATTATAGCGGCAAATGTTCTGGACACAACAAGAATAAATACATCACTTCTTTGTATCTCTGCCGTGTGCACTTAGTACATTCTATAACTCATAAACTTTTCATCACAGAACGTACACAAAACAAGGCGGACGTAATGCACAACCTCAAAGAGGCACACAGAGAGAAAGAGACAGACAGACGATGAAAAAGGGACAGATGGAGTGAGTAAATTTAAAACCATGGTCGTATAATCTTGTCATGTCTCTAGGAAGAATTTTCAGACCAGAAAAAAGTGCAAAGCTCTATTGGATTAAGAAAATGCATGTTTAGGCATTTCCATATGTAAAAATCATAAAAACGAAAGGCAGACACATGAGCTTATACAAGGGAAATTGAAAAAGTAAGTTAGTGGTTACTGATCAAAGCATTATAGCGTAGTATGACCAGATACCACACTTTTTTCCGACATAATTTCCCATTTCTGTAAACCCTTCTTTGATTGTTGCACTAATTTTTCATCTGCCTTGTTATAGAAATCCGCTTTTCGGTCATGGAGCCATTACTGCTTTCCTGCTCATTGTTAAAAATATTTATCCACGTAGATATCCTTTCAGCTTCCCAAAGGCGAAATAACCAGGTTGTACGCCGCGTGCTTCAGTCCCCGCTAAGTTTGTGTTGGCGCGCCTTCTGTGGCGTTCTTCGTAAATGAAAACAAAGTCTTTGCTTAACTGTCTACAGCTCTGTGCAATGATCTGAATGTTTGGCAGTAAGAATTGTCATTGATGTCTGCGCCCATTTGCTTAAATTTGGTGTAAAGAAGACAATGATAATGAATTTACCAGCTGATGTAATAAAATTTTTTCCGCACTGGTGAGGATGTATCTGTTCATTTAATAAGACATGTCTTAGATTCTGGAGTGAGATGATGCATTCAGGTCCCATCGGTTGTACTGATGCGACTTAAGAAATCGGTCTTCCACAAAATAACGTTGAAGAAAATCCGGAGAAGCCAATATACCATACTTTGTGTTCGGGTGGGTGGGTGGATGGATGGATAGTCTAGATGGCATGGGGCAGAGCAGGATACTTCTGGTACTTTTCCTTGCTTAATGCTGGCCCTTTGCGCCTAAGTCCCAATGGGTCACATCCGAAGGGATGAATTGAGGGAGACAACCACCAGGAGCTAAGGGCAGTGACTGCGCGGAAGCAGATGGGGTCCTTAACGTGTTTCCAGATAGATCATTCCTACACCTGTGGAGCTCATCTTCGTGTTGTTCTAGATCCTCAGAAGGTCCGCTTCCTTTCCACACGCCAGGGCAATAACCTTCCTAAAGGGTAAAGCATCATCACACCGCGCATAACTCGTTCTGCTATTTTCTACCCTATAACAGAACCAACGGAATGAAATTATAGGAAAAGGGAGTGCGAAGTGAAATTCTTGAAAGTTAAATATCCATTCCAGCGTTCGTCTAAGTAATCAGGCGAAACCAAAAGAAAATCTAAGGTCAAGATGGTCGGGCCAATGGAAATTGAACGGGGATCTGCTATATGCAAGTCTTAAGCGTTACCGCTCGGTTGGTGTTTTAGTAATAATGAATGAGGAATCCATCGAGAAGACAATTTGTGATAATAATCCAAATTACCTCCGACGAAGGCATGAGCAAGGTCAAATCCTGTGCATGTTTTATGACAATCGCTTTGTGATTGCTGCGAATCATTGCATCAACCTACAGCACAATTCCTTTTGTGCTTGGTGTTGCTGACTTTTCTGCCGATCAACACTAGCCACGTCTTTGCAGCCTTTGTATAGCTTTTGCAACCATTTCACTATGAGGAAAAGGCCTTACACCGCCGAAATTTCACGATAGATATCAGTACAATTTGTATACTTTTATCACAAAAATCGTACTTCGATCTAAGAGTACATTTTCAGTTACGTTATTTTGCACTAGTACTTTGATGTACCTTTTATCTTTACTGCGATGAAATTTTGCTCTATAGGAAGCATACGACATGAGCTCTTTTCAGCGTATGCGTTACTCTTGTTGCGCGTGCTGTCAGATTCGGGAAATTTTAAATCGTTCGAGGGATAAGTCATAAGACATGGTAACTATTTTTTTCTCGCGAACAAGAGAAAATACAAAAATATAGGATATATGACTGAAATTGTTTAGAATACACTTTACATTGACATATGAGCAGTGGTGTGTGTCTCAGCACGCCCCGAAATTCAGTTGGTGAGCGACAGTGGTCATATGTAGAGAACAAGAAGAGTGAGTAACCTGCGTATGTGAAAATAACCCTTTTCCGCGAAAGGAATGCACAATAATGCCACACTGAGCTACGGTAAGCACTGGATGCGTGAACAGTGGCGGGGTGAATTTCTTCCTGAAACCTCGCCAGATTAATGCCGCACGCTTCGTAGCGCGTATACTTCTGTACTTCACTTAATTGATGCGGCACCCAATTTGCACACATTTTCCGCGTGTTCAGATACTCCCGTAAAATGCGCACACATTATTGACAAAATTTCTATTTAGTTTCCTTACTCCACAAGTGTCCAGCCCCTATTATCGCTTAATCGCTGTTCCACCACCATCACCCGTATACCCTCCTCCGTACCACCACGGTTGGCGGAGGTCGTTAAGGCAGGACTCGCGAGCGGGAGATCTGGAGTTCGAATTCCTCCCAACAGGACCGTCCTCACTGGCTGAGGTATTTTTTGCAGATTTACCTTAGTCCCCATAAATGCCGGGGAAGTACCCTAAACTTACGCCTGAACGTTTGCTTCCTTAAAAAAATCCTTTCCCAATATATAATTTAATCTCATGTATCATCAGTGTCCACCACCTGTAGTCCCTCCGTAGTAAAAACAGAGCGTTAAACAATATTAGAAAACCCCTTCTCTGACGACACAGGATGTTCACTGCGCGGCAGATCGATAATATTCTGTTCCATTTGAGGACATCTGTCCACCTCGCCACAGAAACAAAACTGAGCTTTGTGTGGTTTCGGTAGTTTTAGAAGGTCAGCTATAAAAGTGATTTTTTGTTCTAAAGCGATCATTTCCAGAAGAAATAAGAAATGGAGTTAGTAAGTTCCATTAAAGCGTACAATTAAAAAAATGCCAGCGTTGATTTTATTTCAATATTTTGTATCAGAAACAGACACTTCCAAAATTTGGTGCGTGTTCATTGGCTATTTATGAATAAAAGATACTTTTCTATTTGGTGCACAAGTGTTATTTTCATCAATTATAATTGCTGGAGTGATCTCCCATGGAAATACTTCTCTCCTTTCTTTACCTTTCGTTGTTTTTGAATGAATAATCTCCCGGAATTGATCAAGAATTGATTGAATATTAAGTCAATTTCCTGCTTTGGCTAGCTGCATTTGATATTCCTTGTGATTGTAAGTTACTAAAGTGAATATTAATGCAATAAATATGATGAACTGGATGACGATTATTATGATAATTCTGATTGAAGAAAGAAAAATGTCGCCCTAGAGCGGAGACTACAAAGAATTAGAAGTGTTATTTTCAGATTGTATCCTTTTCGAATAACACTTTAAACTTTAAATTGCACACAAGTAGTATAACTGTAGTATCTAAACAGTTAATAACGTGAATAGAAGCAATAATAAATGTGAAAGATTCTAAATTTTCTCATAAAAATATACATTTCCTACATTTTACCGATCAAAGTTAGGCATTAACGAATTTGTAAAACAAAGTAGTACTTTTCCAAAATTGATTGTTGTGAATATAAATAAAATTGTTGTTATTGTTAGAACGACATAAAACTACTATTTCGAAATGACTTCTGTTTTCTCAACTTCCACCACTAACAGCAAGCAGCATTGCATATTTACAAAAATTAACACATGAAACCGTTCCTCTGTTCCACCCCAGTAAAATGTAGTTATTGTGTATATTTTTCAGTCCTATTATCATATCTTGGCATTATAATTAATAATATAAATATTATACATGTTTATGTCATAAACATGTGTAGTGTGTTTCCGTGTGCAGTAGCTGGACTTTGGAACAGACTCATGGAACTTTTTCAAAGATTTTATGATAGTCGCGCGTGGTCTCGCTTAGAGTTTAAAGAGACGGGTTTTCTATTGCAGAAAAACTACTTTAGCGAAGGACATTTAAACCTTCCAGGGGATGGAGCGCTGGCCCTTGCCAGCTGATAGCTCGCTACCCCTTTAAATGATCCAACGATAATATACGTCTTAAACACGTTCAAATATAGGAAATGAAGTGTGATGTAGGGAAACTTGAAACAGCGAATGAAAAAGTGAATTTGAACTTTTAAAGATAGGCGAGGATGCGCGTCTTTACTGGCGTCTCCTAGCCAACGAATTTTAATTCAAATTTGATATATAAGAAGGCGGTCACCTCGCTGGGGAAAGAGAAGCAGTACAAGAAGTTCATACCGTGCGATCAGTTAGCACTCAGCTCTTCAGTTTACCGCAATGAAAGACAAGCAGTTCTGAACTCGCGGTTAGCATTCAGCTGTACGCGTTCAGTCAACTAACTCAGTTCATTTCAGTGTGATTGAGTTAGGCAGTTCGCTATACTTGTCTGAAAGTTTCATAGGCGGCAACTAAGTTTACACTGAAAATAGCAAAGTCTATCAAACGCGAAAACACCAAAGAACGCAATAGAATTTGGATGTAATAAACTACGTAAATATATTTTGTCGCTTCGAGAGCTCATTAACACCTCCAAATTTCCCCCCGGTCCTATTGAGCTCCACTCGACGAAATAGCGGAATCACCCACAGACATCGTTTCCGCTGGAGCGTCGGCAACACACGAAGGCATCCCATGATCAACAGAGAAGCCACTTCATAATTTGGCTCACCTCTGTAGGAGGATAGAGCCAGCTCTTCACCAAACCGCTCCACACATCAGTCGACAGTGAAAACCAGTTATGAAATCATCTGTTTATTGGTAAAAGTATTCTAACTTTTTAAATGGAGGCTATTTCGTTAAAAATCTTGTGATAAAAGCGGCTGAAAACTTTTGTCTCATAATCCTGCGAGTGTTTAAAGAGAGTTCGTTATTAAAAAACGTCGTAGGTGTAAGAAAAACTCAAGATATTTCAATATTTTTTAATATCATTTAACTAAATCGCCGATATTTAGATGTAATAGCAATTGCATTGTTTCTCCAAGCCTGCGAAAACAGTTTGAACGTAATTTAAGAGTTTTTAAAATAATTCCCATTCAGAGAACCACAGCTGGGGAATATATTTGCAAGCTGTTTGCGGAATTAAACATTACAGCTTCCTTCTCAAAGAAAAATGACTGTGAGTACTTATGGCACTCATCAATGATAAGTAAAGGCATAGAATCTGCGGGAATTTGAAAAACTCATCTTTAAAAACAAGTATCCAGCAATTAAAATCAAAACTTGATTATAGATTTAAATATCTCAAGGAATACTAAGATAATGTACTCAATTCATAGATTCCTTGCCTTATAATAATCTAAAGCACTTCCATTTCCGTAAAAAAATGAAACTAATTGATGTTCATAGTGTTCATTTTTAACGAGAAATACCAAAGTGAAGCAATTGCAGTAATCTCTCTACACTCTGGACAAATTTACCGGAGACAGGAAAGATTCTGGGACAAATCCTGTTTCCGGAAAAGATATCTTTTGAGTATGAATGCTAACAAAACGATCCACAGATCAAGAATAACCATATTCAATCTTTCTTTATTAATGTAGGTTGCACATGTGGAATCTTGTACCGAAAATCTCGCAAAGCTCATTTCAAACCTGCACCATCAAGTGCCACAAATCATAAAATATTACCTACTGTTCAATTAATTTTTTGTTTAAGCACTGTATGTTTACAACCTTTTTCCCGATTGTTCCAACATATATTGAAATATTTTTTTACTTTATGGAATTAATTGACTTTTCAAATTATGTTCTTTTACAAATGTTTTATTTCCATTAGCTCATCCTCAGCAGTAAATATGAATAAGCTACAATCAACAACTTAGTAATTAAAACTCTTTGCAGGCTATTATGTCCAAGCCTATAGACCATGTGCGACCGATACAGGAAACACCCACCGCCACGGGTGGCCGAGGTCGTTAAGGCGCGAACTCGTGAGGGGGAATCCTGGGGTTCGAATCCCGCCAGGACCGTCCTCCCTCATTGAGGTTTTTCCAGGTTTTCCTCAGTCCTCACAAATGGTAAATGTCGGGAAGGTACCCTAAACTTAGGTCTGGAACGCTTCCTTCCTTTAAAAAAAAATACTTCCTAATTTATCATTTCATCTCATGTATCATCAGTGTCCACCGCCTGTGATGCCTCAGTAGTAAAAACGAGCGTTAAACATTTAAAAAAAAAACAAGGGAAACATTCCTAGGAACAAATGAATTTGACACACCTGCTGCAAACATTAAATATATACTACATAAAGCGCTATAAATTGACAAATTATGACAAAGTCTCTAAAATTTACCTGCAGCAGGCTTTCAAGAGATCATTGAAGATCCACCCCAAAATAAAACTGGAGTTCATTGAAACATTGTCACAAAGTTACTATTTGGTGATTGTGTTTTTATTAATATTTACTTATTTAATATATACCAATAATCTCGGAGTGTATTAGGATCATATTTTAACATCACTGAAAGGAAAAAGTGAATATTCATAAAGGAGAATCTTCTAGTTGATTGGGTGTTGACTTCTTTCATGTTAATTGCAAGCACAGCGAGGGCAACTTTCAAGGAAATTAGCAATGATAGTGCAAACACAATCAAGCTTAACTTTTCTGGCCATTATATCATTGTGATTAATATTAAAACGACAACCACATTTCGTTATTTTATAGAAAATTGTTAAATTTGGAAGCAATGCATTTTCAAAAAGCGTGAATTACAGTTTGCTTTCCTATTGTTGGTGTTTGAAGCACGTACATCTTATACTGTTAAAACCAATTAGGTTTTACTACAGTCAGCTCTTCATGAGTGATGCAGTGCTACAATTTTCTCCATACTTTCACTTATTTGTGATGAACAATTGAAATTCAATCTTTATACAAAATTAGCAAAACAAAGTTTTCTCCTATAACTTTTATACCAAAATAATAAGTATTACAGCTAATAATGTTTAACATTTTGCTTTTGCATAATAAGCTCAACTGTATGCAGAAGAATTTTCATTTCGCTTTCATCTGAATATTGTACGTGGCTTAAAATAGAGTGTCATGATTTGAATCACTCTATTACAACAATGAAGAGGCCTTAAGCTTTTATATTATTTTTTTCAGATTTATATGTTCTATGTCAAACTAAATAAAGGTATGATAACAGCATTACCTGTTAAAATTTAAACTATTTAAAATGAACAAAAAGGTGTGAAGTATTTAATCAATGAAGTTATGTCCCTTGTTAATCATGTATTTCGCGGGTGCAATAAAAACAAAACGTATTTAAATGGAGGAAATCATTTAGAGAATTTTGGATGGACTTCAATGCGACACAGTTTTAGGTACTTAGAGGATTCAATTGTTTCCCCTACAACATCTCCGTAATTGTATCTTTATAGCGACAGCTGATGCAAGAAATAAAAAATGGAGGATAAAATTTGTACTCACATTGCCAGATAATACAGTATGATAATTATTAAACTTTCAGTTGACATCCGTTCTCATATAGGCCGTAAATGATATTGTAAACTTATTACACTGACATCGGTGAAAATAAATCCTCTAAAGATTTACCAACATGCCTAAGCCACTAATTCGTAAATATGACATCTACAATTCGATTCCCATCAGGATCAACCTCTTGATTGAGGTTTTTTCAGGTGTTGCTCAATCTTCATTAATAGATACTGCCTGAAAGTACTATAAATAAATTATCAACACTAATGAAGCAGCTGAAAAAATGAGGTTTTTAATCAAGCTATATCAGGATTTTATAGATATTTCTCATCAATGTACAGGCTCTAGTGTCTTAGGTCTCTGACTCATAAACATCAGCTTTATTACACTTTTTAGAGTCAACAAAACATTCCGAAGAAGTAGGCGATAGAAATAGGAAATGGAAAGCAATCATAGCTGTTCTATCTACTCAATGTTAACTTACATTGTATTCATATACAGAGCGCATTATTATGTTTAAATTCTAGTCTGAAAATAATTTTGTTTTATTTATATAAGGCATCACAGAAATAAAATAAATATTTTAACATACTTCAAGCTCACAAAGAACCTTGCATTTGTGGGTGCCGCAGTACAAATGCACTGTACATTGTACGCTCCTTTTCCCCAGATTTATAATTTCAGACATTATTGCACAAGTTCATAAATGTAAACTTTAGAAAAAAGTTTATTTAGATACTCTTCCAAAATTTAATAGAAATGGAAGCTTTACCGTGCTAAATTTTATGATGAGATGCAAGCAAACATTCCGGGGCCCTGGTTTTTAATGAAATGACAGTTTTGAAGCTGTTTTCTAAAAGCAAACGTAAGAACCTGTCAACTAATGAAATTAGTAATCCAATAATGGACGAAATATTTTGCCTTAAAAGGTTTCGACGCATCTACTCTGCTACATACCTCGTTGTGTTCTTTCTTCTCTTTTACTTGCTCTTCGCTTTACTTTCCTTTTATCTAAGGTGGTCTCTTCTGCTGAAAAGGGGGACTGGATACCCTCAAAAAAAGAATATTTTGAAAGTTCTCTTCCTGGTAGTTGTTGTATTCTGTATAAAGATGTAAACACGATGGGTGGCTGAGGTGATATAGGCGCGGACTTTTGAGCAGATGTCTGCGGTTCAATTCCCACCAGAACCGTCCTCCCGACTGAGATTTCCCCAGAGGTTTCTTAGTTCTAATAAATGCAAATGCCGGGGAAATGCCCTAAATTTAGAGTTCTATCAATTTACGTATTTTATACTTACGAACTTTCTGTAAAGCCCGATTGACTCTAAGCGCAGCAGAAGGACAAGTAAGAGTGTGGGATAACAAATGTCTTGGTGGGAGCACAAGTATGCACAAAACTTACCTTTAGGTTGGTTTATGTAATAAGAACTGCACTTATATATTCGTATGCTTCTCTTCCAATTCATCTTATTTTGAACTGTTCACCGTCGAGTCACTGCTGTTATCTTATAAATGAGTGCCTTGCATCCATAAACCGTCGCTGTGTATGAAATCTTCAAAAAGTTTCACATGCCTATATGTTTTTTGCTAATCATCCACAGAAATATTAGCAAACGTCTCATGTGGTAATTTAATTAAGTCGCCCATTCTAATTGCGAGTTTTCTTTCCGCAATACAATTTTCACTGTAACCCAAACGAGTTCTATTGGATTCAACTCGGGATGGTGAGGCTGGAGGCGTAAAACGGAATATTTGTGTGCATGGAGAATGCTGTGTATATTGTAAGTGGGGTTTATAGAGTTCAGGGGAATTAACATGTTGTAGATATTTGGTTTATGGATTAGAAACTATTGGTTTGGGAGATATTTAGACAGCAGGCCAAGGTAGCAGGAGAAATGTACGGAGGAAGGTCAGGAACCGCCTGAAGTATTTTGGACAGGCAGATTACAACCGCGCAATGTGAGGAGCAGATCTCATTGGAAGTGCAAATGGGGTTAAAATCTGGGGGGAGGATGGAGCAGTTTATCGCAACAGGGGACAAACTCCTTAAACAGGGACTCGCGTTGTTTAGGCTTGGAGCATGGCGGCAGGTCAGAATCTGAGATGAAAACGAACTGAGAATTTGCTCTTTATGTGCAACGGAAGAAATCAATGTAGCACATCCCAGCAAACTGTAGCAGCACTGAAGCGATGAGAAAAAAGTTCCTCCCGCCTTCCTTTACTGACTCTAACAGAGGGCAAGGAGCATGCTGAGCTCTACTGGCAGGCAAGGATGAGGAGCAGGCAGGCAAATTCATGTCAAAGGTGAGACAGCTCAGGTCTGAAACTGAATTAATTAAAGGAAAAAAGTATGTATGTGTATGTGCATGTATTGTGTTTATTTATTCCACTGACAAGGGGGAAAGGGTTCCATATTCTATATGTGTATATGAAGCTAATATTGAGATTATTATTATTATTATTATTATTATTTTATTTGGTTATTATCGTCATTATTATTTAACTGCTTTAAGCAATGGAGATATGACGTATTTATTTATTTAATTAATATACATTTTGTGTATTATGAAGGGGTGGACCCATGCGAAGGTTTTAAAGTTATTAGAACGTATGTTAATTTGAATAAATACACTCATTCATTATCTGGATTATGAAGGCAGAGAAATTACTGACTCCGAACTGCTCTAGGGCAGGTGTTTACTAAGCCAGGATATCATCATATCTCTTCTGGGTCTTGCAGTAGGCACCTTAATGTTCATAGGATACTCTGTGGGTAAACTTTTGTCCGAAAGGTGTCTCCAACAAAATGCTAAAAGCCCTGGAGCAAATATATAACGACGTGAAATTTGGTGTTAAGATATACCAAAACACTATTTCGGAATATAGATCAGCCAGTATAGGATTCGTCAGGGATATATTCACTTTCCATTATTGTGCAGTCTATTTATATTGTTCCTACTTATTTCGATGTCCTGATAGTTTAGGAAATAAAGGTACTTTGGTATGCTGACAAACTAACTCTTTTATCTCTAATAAGAGATTATCTGCAGAAAAGTATTCACATTTTAGAAGATCGTTGCCGGGTATGTTGATAAATTTTAACAAAACTGAAAAAAATGACAAAATTTAAGTATCTACGTGTATGGTAGAGATGAAGAATGGTCCTATAGTGAACAAGAAAGACAAAATGTTAATCATTTGTTATTTAGGAGTAAGCTGTAATGGGTAAAAGAACTTATCTGTTACTAATTATAAATCACTAGGTCACCTAAATGAGTTATAAGTGTTCTGACTCACATTCCAGATACATCAGTAGGGTGTGCCATATTATGATTAAGTCTATTCTGTTATATGGAAATAAAATATTGGGGTGGGGGAGAGCTAAACCTGTAAATACATTTCAAGTGTATGTTTGGAAAGAGATTTCATTCTCTCAAAAGGAACGTCAAGCTGTGGGGTCCTGAGGATTATTATGAAGATAGGTTAATAGTAACACAAGGACGCGAGATACTGGTTTAGACTAATGCTGGGAGACCAGTCCACACTTCGCGCTAATACCAGATACAAAATATAAACACCATCTGGGCTGCAGAGGTGGAAAGAGAATTGACCTGGATTCAACATGGCACAATGAGATAATGAAAATCATTATAATGCATGCAAGAAGGTTAGAAAAGGGTAGAGATATCAGCAGGCAGGAAATTGAGGCAGAATGTGAGACCATAGCCTCCTTGGGTCTATCGAATGCAATTAAATATATGCTCGTTCTAGGGAGAAAGACAAGAGTAGTCCTGGTTTAGACTCAGAGTTTACAGGACTAAACAATATCGGATCATTCTGGTGGGAGAATCAACCCATTTTGTGGAGGGGATGGGGAATGGATGCATATTCTGGCCGAATACACCAACTGGGAACCCAGAGAGAAACGCTGTTCCCAGAAAAAAATAAAGGCAATTAGAGATTGATTGGAATATAAGGCCCTGTTTGGATATCACACTAATTGGTTGAATACGTGCATTTTTCTAATCAATGTGCGCGAAGGTAGAAACAATTTATTTTTTGGTTAGAACGCAATAACTAGTATAATCATAAATAATATATAAGTTGCTTCCAATCATGTAATGTAAATACATTTCTTTCCATTTAAAGTTTTAAATGTATTTCTAATCACTGTTTTATATTTTTATTATTTTTTCTGTTTAATTGAATATCATACTCAGAGCTTTACGGTCGACGATCTATGTATAAAATATATTTGTAATATGCATATAGTATTTTATAAGAAAGATACTGCCACTGCTACTACTATTAAACAGCACATTCTTTCTTTTATTCACTTCTCATTAGAGTAATTCATATCATAATGGTAGTTGCCGGTGTTCTGGTGGGATTTAAAACTGACATAAGCATTAGGGAACATGCCTTCCTCCCCTTCCACAAGAATAATAACCAGCCGTTGGGCTTTTGCAACCGGTGCTAGGAGTCCGTGAATGCTGCACTGGCTCCAAGCAAAGGGAGCAGTATGTGATGTATGAATATCTCATCCATGTATATTACAGGATGATGTTCACTGTTCAATTCTAAATTGTTGAATCATCCTGCGATAGAGGGTTCTGATGTCATAACGCTCCACTAAAGATTTTCGGTTCTTCTTCGTTATTTTCCGACCAAGGCCCAACCTCAAAAGTATTTTCCTAAATGCAGATACACTGTGTTCAAAGTTGATCGTGTTTTTTAACTTTGCATATATATTTTCAATGTAGGTATTTGTTTATGCGCGATGTAAAGCTTATGACTGTTCGGCGCGCTACTGCCGCATTGAAACTATCCGAACTCTTCGGTACGATTTTAGGTGGATTTTTATGCGGCGTGAGGAAGTTAAAGCACCGCTGTCAATGTCTTTTTCCTACTCTTCTTTCAGTAACGTCTGCTGCCTCAGCTACAACTTTTCCAATGTTTTTCACACTTATGAGTACAACACTATTCTGTGCATGCATTTTCATGTATTTTATACAATGCTTACAACTTCGCGGGTTTGAGAGTGCAGCACTTTTTCTTTAATTTTATTTTCATGTTTAAAGTGGCAAAACTATCAAAAGAAACGCAAGAAAATATCTTTTGTTCAAACACCTACACAGTTACATACATTAATTTATATTAAAATAGTATAACTGGCTTATAGTTAAGTTGATTAGGCACTGGATACTCTGAAGATTAGACGATGTCAACAATCATTCCTCACTTACCGTGCGGAGTAATGAAGTGGCCTGTCTACTGCGCAACTTTCTCAAAATAATCGTCTTAATAACGTACAAATAAATAAATTCTCACTCTTTACAGTATTAAATTTATATCCAAGGGAAGCATATGCGACACCTGTACATAATTTAACTTACATTCATATAATGAAATCTGTGTCCTCTACCCTTTTAAGACGGTCACCACATTTCTTGATCATCTGGGAAGATAGAAATTCGAGCTCTGACCAAGGAGATTACGGTATCTTAAAGGTAGAGAATGGCGTAACGTCGTAGATTCGTGGTTCCAATTTCGTCCATAATTTCGATTTTATATATGTTCATCTATCCGGTAAATGACATGTTTGACTTAACACAAATTGCATTTTAAACAAATCGTTAGCCGTGTTTGAACCACACGATCGGATTCTGTACTTTACATCTAAACCCATTCTATACCATCTTCATTAACTGCCACATTTATTTTACAACATTTGTGTAGTGATGACAAATAATAAACTTGCATAATGCCACATTTCTAGACTTGATAATATGTATAATATTGAAATACATATGTATAATAGAGCACGTCTTTGGTATCACTTGCCCTTGTTATTTTATCCCTGTTTATAAAGAGGGTTGACTGCGATCTATAATAACAAGTTAAAAGTTCACAACAGAGCAGCAAATAAACGTGCGGAAGCGAGTCTAACTTCTGTAGCGTGGTTGGTGTTGCATTGTGCCCGTTATTAAAAAGAACAATTCCGGTAAGGGTACATTGCTGACCTTTCCGATAAAAAAAGCTCTTAATCCGAGAGTATCTAACAATGTAACAGGCGTGTTTTCACCACTTCTAAAACAATTACCTCATGATTTCTTAGCAAAAAAGGTAGAGCCAAAATAGCACTTATTACAGAGAACAAAAAAACGCAACCAGAAACCAATCATTCCCGCCAGAAGTTTGAAGCCCGTATTTCTGGTCGGAATCCATCAATACAGAGAACAATTTCATTGAAATTAGCGATCTCTGTTACAGGTGTAGACGTCACAATCAACCGGGATGTGGATCTAAAAAGCGGACTAGCTGCATCAGGATAATGCTCTAGGCAATGCGTTTGCTTCAATACACCATTTTTGAGGATATGGAGATAGAGAGAAATGGAAATGCATTCCATCCCTTACAGCGACATTCATGTTAAATCACCTCGTGCCTTGACAATGAATTTCTGTGCATTTGCGTTACTGAAAAGCACCCTTGTTAACTTTCATTGAGAAGCATCCACTGTCATAAATAAATGAAATCGCTTAATGTAGGTTACTTTTCGCCTACACACAATTTGAGGTAGGGTACACATAAATAAGCTATGTATATACACTTTGAATTATTACAAAGAGCAGAATTGTAGATTCATTTTTAAAGAAGCAGCTTCGATTGTTCTACTCTCACTTTCTACATAAATTTCTTTTAGATGTCTTTCTAACAATGTATTTAAAATAGTGTTTAACTTCCGTTTTAACCACTGAGGTATGGACACTGATGATACATGAAATGAAACGATAAACTGGGAAAGGATATTTTTTAATGAAGGAAGCATTCCAGGCCTAAGTTTAGGGTACCTACCCGGTATTTACCATTTTGAGGACTGTGGAAAACCTGATAAAAACGCAGTTAGGGAGGACGGTCCTGGTGGAGTTGAACCCCAGACCTCCTACTCACGAGTCCGCGCCTTGACGACCTCGGCCCCTCCTGGCGGTTCAAACAACATTGCATTTCTTTGTAATAAAATGAGGAATTCAGTACCTTGAAGTAGACAATTGTGACAAATCTGTAAAATAGATATAGAAGTTTACCTAACTGCAAATTGATCTTTAAAAAAGACATCTAAGTGCAAATAAGTTGCAACGCGTACTCAAAACTTTATGCTAGAAATTACCTTTAAGAAACTTTTTACACACTTTCCCAGTATCGTTTTCATAAATGTATTATAGCACAAAAATGTTAAGACTAGCACTTAAGAGAGGTATCAATAAACCCCATAACGGCCAATGTAAGTATTAAGCGTTGCAAACCAAGGTAGAGGCGATAAAGCCCAGAAAGACTGCACATATACGAATTCAAAATGGCAACTGCACTCTCACAAAGGTAGCGGAAGTGCTTATAAGACATTTCTCCAGTTTTTTAAATCCTGATTTTATTTTTCTGCTTGTGCTCTAAAAGTTACTATAGAATACACCTATGTTAAAAAATAATAATTTGATAATAGTTATTTACGAAAGTGCTAAAGAAACTGACATTCAAGGCACGAATAAAATACGGAATTTCGGAACGAGTGTGTTAAAGTCACATTCATAGTAGCTGGTATGGGCAATAACTTGTTTCACAGTATGCCGAATTGATTTATTTTGATTAAACGTTGAAGTGTGCGTTGAAGATGAGTATGCAAGCCTTATGCTTATTATAGGGCACATAATTTCCGACATTCAACAAACAGTTGAAGCAGTCAACATGCAGTTGAAAGAGGGAAACTCTTGAAGGGAGATTCCAATATTCCAAAAGAAAAGTGGAATAAATCTAGCAGAGGTATAGAAAAATGCATTCTTAGTAAATCTAGGGAAAAACATGAAAAAGTATAAAAAATTCTGTTCATGGAAAATAAAATTAACGAGGAAACTATGTTATATTTGGTAAGCATTTCAACCTATAGTTTTGAACTATGAATTGTATCACACTTATACATGTCGATAATTATACTAGCAATTTTGTTACAGTCCAAAAACGAACAGTGCGGTCCTATGGGATGATCGAAGTATTAAACTTTTAAGCCAATCCGGAAGAATTTACTTTATCTAACACTATTTCGCATTTCCTTGTTAATAATATGTTAAACTCCCAGATACATGGAGAGCCCCCTCCCAGCTAATAATAAACTGAATGCAGGAATGGTAACCTAACAGTTGTAGGACAATTTTTATCTGAATGCATTAGGTTAATTATAATGAATTTATATATTGGTAAAAGTGGGGTCAGAAAAATAATTACAAAACGAAAAATTCCATTTATGAAACTGTTTTCAAAAGATCAAGAAATAAAAATTTACATAATATGAAAGAATAAAATTATAAACTTAGCACTAAAATGAGCAAATGTAATTGTAAAAGTTAGAATAGTTTACATATATTCTTTGCTATAATTAAATAGCACAGTACATGTAATATGTTGGTAATTAAAGTATCTAAATAATAAATATATGTAGGTATTTAAGGGCAAAAAACATGAAATAAACTTAACGAAGAAGATTAATCATCAAAAGCATATAAAGTTCACCAGTCCAGTATTACCATCTACAAGTGCAAACTTGCTTATGTGGTGTGAACGGGCTTGCAACCAACAGATTAACGCTATTAAACTATTCAGTTTTTTGCCATTCGTTTTTCTGTATTTTTCCACTTTTTTGACAATGCTACAGACAGAGTAACTGTAGAATAAAAGCGAACACAACATTTTTCACCTGTTAATTTACATATGGGGGTGTGAGCTGAAATATACACGTATAACAATATATGCTCCGATAAACAAAGAAAATTAAACTCTATACTAAACATTTTGGTGGTTTTGCAAAAAAATAAAACCAAAAATTTCAAACGTATTCTCAAATAAATATTAAATACTCATTTTAAAATAAAGCACTGAAGAATACTAAACAACCACATGCGCTAACAAGTTCAGTAGAACATGCTGTAAGACCAAACTGTGTGAACACCCTAAAGCAGCCAGGTAATGGAGTTACCTCAGATTACTTCTTCCGTGCACCTGTGGATAAGGAAAGCACAATGGAAGTACAAACAACATTGTGAGAACCAGTTTTGCGGCAGAAGCATAAAGGAAATGCAACGCTAAATTGGTAGGACAATAAGGATTTAAGTATAATGATGCATAGAAATTAAGGGAATTTTTATACTTTTGATTATTTTTGTAATCATATTATTATAAAATATATTTGCATAATAATTAAAGATGGCGTATAGTGGAATGGGGGTAAAAATAAAAGAGGTAAGTATATAAATTTAATTAGTTCATTTTCAGGCATTTATACTTTACTATTTTAATTTCCATCATTCATTTGAAATATGTAAATAATTGTAGCACTGTGCATTGGTGTGTATGTTATTGACAACTAGAACTTTGCAGTAGAAAAACAAATTAATATTAGAGCAATAGCTTTTTTCCTTGTCCATATTTACAAACTGTTATCAAACGAAGTTAATTATAACTGTATTTTATTATACTATTTTTCATACTTCTATGTTTCTGATGTGATGATGGTGTTTCTATACACAAATGATTTATATGATACACATGAGCCAAAACTCTGCAATACCTTCTTGATATGGTGTTCATTATCTTTGTCGTTACAGCCTCTCTAATCCAAGCAGGCATGTGATTTACGAGATGTCTGTTTCCAGCAGATCTGACCCCGGGATTTTAAGATTACTTAGTTTGCCTTACAACATTGGGTTTGACGTGAGCCAACATTTTTGTCTAAGACATTATGTAAATTGGGTTTGACCCGGGTTATTGTTGGACAAAAGGAATTATCACGTCTTCTTCGTGTTCCTCAAACTATTATCACAGAACTCTAGCATGGATTCTTATGCCCTAAAACCACACCACACAAAACCCTTGTAGCATGCAGGGCGCTGAAAGATGTCACTTCTATCGTGAGAACTCTACCTATGGTACATCATGTGTCAAATCAAGCAAAGAACCTTCTACTGCATAAATAGACCGTTGTCTCTCAGCAGAATGTTGTCCAATTCATCACATCTCCTTGTCTTACATCAGTGTTTCCCAATGCCATTTCTTTTTCTGATAATCGACGCACTTGTAATCATACTCTCGCTTATCTAATGTTCAATTCCGATGTAAATGGACTTAATGATGATTACACAGGTACTTGAACTGGCCTGCGGCTATGCAGCTACATGTACAATAGGGATCGATGTGCTGTGTGTTATGACATAATTCTCCCCGCACCAGGTTAAAGTGTTGTGTAACTTGAATAGTTGATCGTCTTCTATTGGCCTGCACTTCGCGTGGAAGCCTCGATTCTGCTCTGTCACCAACAAATATCGAGTATACATTGTCTTCAGTTCGCGATTCTTGCACACTCGCATCATTGATAGGTTGTCATCAAAACTGATCATTAACACCCCACAATCAGAGGTATAAAATACCGTCACCAATAGCACTCATAATTTGAGCTTTGCATATATATATATATATATATATATATATATATTATGTATATAAAACAATAACTAGAGAAACAGGAAAATGATTAACACTTAGAAAGTCACAAACTTTGTATCCCTATACTACTAAGGTCTTAGTTTAAAGTACAGCTATCTGTGACTTTCTAAGTGTTTTCTTCTTTTTCTGCTTCTCTAGTTATTGTTATTTTAGTTACATTGTTCACAGTTTTACATTATTTTTCATTTATATTATATGCTGCTGAATATGAAGTTAAGAGGATAATGGATATCACTTCCGACAGGTAGTTGTCATAATATTTTGGCTCATCAGTGAGTTATTCATAATAATTCTCTAGTACATTGTAAATATTTCGCAACTTCACTCCATTCTTTGTGCAATATTTAAACATCTGTATTCTTTTACGGACCTCTTATGTAAAATGGAATTGTATACACTTATGGATTAACTCACAAGACAATATTTAAGTGGGAATGAATGAACACCTGCCTACAATTATTACTACAGTTCTTTAGACTGGTAAAGACAACACGAACTCGAATATTGGTGTTACTTGTGAAATCGGTAAGCAGCAGTCGCAACATCGTGAAGACATTTTTCAGCATCAGGCTAACTACTTTTTGTTTACTTTTAAAGTTGTCTTGATATCAAAAACAGATCATGCATTTTTCTGTCGTTTGCGCTAGGAATACTGTCGGACATTCAGGAACACATGTGGAAAGAGAGAAAAGGACAGAAAATATAACCTTGAGAGTAAGAGTGGAGTAATATGTTACTATGAAGTTATATTCGACTGAATATGTCAGCAATAATTAAAGTCATGTGATTACAGAGAACGACTTCTGAGGTGCTAAAATATTTGTTGGAAAGGGACAAATAAGTTTCTTAATATTAATGTAAAATTATTAATAAACAGTACTAATAAAATGCCTTTATGTAGATCAAACAGTTACATAAACAATATTTTTTCAACACTATGTAAAATAACAAAGTAAGCAACATTTAGGAAGCAAACGTGGTTTTTACTGAGTTTCAACCAATTTCATACACTGGATTACACACAATATTTCTATGTCGGAATGCAAGTTGCGGGCGCTTTGAGCACAGAAGATTCTTATACAGGGAAAAATTCCACTCAACACCTATTGATATCAATCGAGCATATTTTGTGAAAACACGGAAAGGGAGTTGTATGAAAGATGCAAAGGCTTCCACATCGGGATTGTTGCTTAAAGCATGTTCAGTTTGGCTTTGGAAAATCCGTTAATATTTTGAATTTCCTCCTACCTTCTTCTTCTAAACTCTGAATCAAAGCAGGCAAACATCTGTAACCGTGCAATGCGAAATTTTCCAATTCGTCTTTCAGCAAATTTTGGGCATGCTTGATGGCTGTTGCGGCCGTTGAATCTAGAGTACATGTTTTGAAGTTTTCACTTTTTCGAAGTTTCCACACAAGAAAATTACGTATCTTATCCGAATGTGGTAAGTGGAGCCCAGTAACTTCTCTGTACAAAAGTGGACGATTTGGGACATTCACAAGAATCTTCTTCAAAGTTATTCCTATTGTATTCCTCCCTGACTCTTTCACAAATATGGTGTAGTCTATGTGCAATACATGTCATACAGCTGAGTCCGGCATACATGACCTTCAATTGTTTGAAAGCCGAAAGCATGTAGCACGCTTGACAAGTCACCTAAGTTCAAATGTTTCGTATGGTATACCCTCTGGTCACCAGTTACAATTATGAATCATTGAATGACTGAATTAATGTACAGGCATTTGTCCTCTCGAGTTGCTACATCTCAAAGATCACATGGTTCGCCCTTTCACTAGATAAGAAAACACCAGAACATTATATATAAATGAAAAATTATGTAACACTATAAAAAGTAACTAAAATAACAATAACTAGAGAAGCAGAAAAAGAATAAAACACTTAGAATGTGGCAGATTTTATATCATTATACTTCGAACTACTTCAATTCTTATAAGGCAAGAAGACAAGTGAAGGTGATAAAAATAAATATTGATTATTGAAGGTAACGTTATGCATGGAAACGATTAAACAAATAACAAGGGTGGGAAAGAGAAAACATAAATATTGATATGTAAGATAAACCCGGTGGTATACGTGTTTCTCTCTATCTCTGTCTATCTCTGTGTAAAGATATACATATGTGTGTGTGAAGTGCATCAGTAGTTCCATTTAAAACAAATTCCACTTAATTGTTTACGGATCAATTCTTTTATTTTCTAGAAAACATTCTCATATATTGGATTTATATAATTTTACCTCAGGTGGTCTCATTCGGTATTTCCTTTTCGTGTACTTGTGAAGGAATGCTTTGAATGCAGGCTTGTTGATCCTGTGGACTGGAATTCCTGATTGAAATAAATTAGTAAGATCTACAGAGAACTAAAACGATAATTTCTGCTTTTCAAATTCTGAAATATCAAGGTAGTCTTCTTAGATTGCGACTTACGGAGTTCAGATCCAAGATCACAGGTTCAATCTCGGCCAGAGTCGATGCATTTTTTTCGGGTTTAAAAAGTCTAAGTATAGTATGGCTTCCTTCGAAAGGGAAATACATCCGTGGGTTACATGAAGAATTATGGCAGGTAAAAAAGCTTCAAAATTGAAAAAAGAGGTCTCTCAGCAAAATTTATCGCCCGTTTTACGCCCTGAATTGAATGGAACGCTGGTGACCTGTGATATTTAAGAGCATAAACAAACTAAATAAATAAATAAGCAATAATGGACTTAAAAGTTATATGAATTGTTTTAACGAATAATATCAGTAATATCAATTATAAAACAAGAACAATAACAACAACAACAATAATAATAATAATAATAATAATAATAATAATAAACATTCTTTCCATGCTTATCATTATGCTCGGTGGGCTGGTTTATTCTGGCTCTTTGATGCTACCCATCGATCGTAATATTTACATTGCATACGGCACAACAAAGAATTAGATCCTCAGTTTCAATGAATTCTATCCTGAACTCTTTAGAAAAATGTATACAACTTTGACATGGTAGAGAACTGAGAATGCAACAACACAAACAAAATGAAGCACAACAACTAGAGGTTTGAACCTTCTTAATGTAAAATGTGCTCAATCGCACAGAGGGCAGTGATTCTTGAAAATATCTGTAATTGGAGTTTGAGTTTTTTCTTGAATGTTTTGATACATCAAATTGGAAACCATTTGGTCAGTAAATTTATAAACATATCATTTCATGTAACCATTTTTCTGTTCCACGTAATGAGACTATGAAATTTTATGTAGCTGCTCAAGGAGAGTGAAAATCATTTATTTTTTTCTCAAAAATAACGAAAATCTTTTATTTTTGTGCCTAGTTTTTTTTTTAACAAAGCATGAAAGGAAAGGTTTTAAAAAGGTACTCAGGCATCAAAATGGGGGTAAAGGGGATAAATTTTGCTTCATTTCATGCCGTAAATTACAAATCTCAAACGATGGGTATGAAAACAGCATTTTTTTAAGATGTTGCAGTTTAAAATCATTTCCTTATGAATGAACAAGTTTCAGGGAACTCACACTTAAATTTGAGTAACTACATGGTGTTATTTTCCTTGCGTGCGTTGCACTTCGGTTCGCTGGAACTCCAGGCAGTCACCTGAGCCACATGAACTTGTTTTAGTCCGGCTCACTATGAACACAAGTCTAGTTAACATCGTAAAAATACATGTGTGTATAATTTCATCCGAAAAAAAATTCAATTAATTTATTAATAATAGTTTGAAATTATAAATATGCCATAACTAAACATACGAACTACATGTTAAACAGTAATGAGTTTTGAGAGAAAAAAAGAATGTAGATTTTTTTTTTAAATATGACGTACTTTGACCTATATTGATGGAAAAAAGAGAAACGTTTTTGAATGCTACGTTCCTTCTGTAATTTCTGATGTCATTTATTACCATGAGTTTAAGGTTTTTCTACCAATTTTCAGTATTCAACAACGTGCAAAACATGCTTGCTTTTACAAAATATGGATGCACAACGATACCTTGAAGAAATCTCAGGATAAAAGTAAACTTCCAGATTTTAGAGCGATTTCTCGCGCAGTAAATGCTACAATATGAATGGATAAGCTAATTTATTTATTTTTATCTAATCAATTTTTACATCGATTATATAATCTACATTTTTAAATATATTTTGGAATTTTATTCATTTCTAACTTTATACAGAATTGCAAAACTATATTAATAGTAAATTAGAAAATAAATTGAATAACTCTCGTCAGTTTGGATGGTTGTTACTCTATACGTATATAATCTTTGTTATTTAGAATGCCGCAATATACGAAAAAAAAAAAAAATTGGATATATTGCGCAGTTCAATCAGAAAGAAGTGCCTGTTATTTATTTTTCTCTCTAATTAAAATCGTAATGTGGCGAATTGAATTCACTGTTATTCACCAAAGTCCTTCTACTATTCTTAGAAATAGCTGTTTTAGTCAACAGGTTGCAGCACTGCATATCTTATGACAGCGAGGTGTGATAAGAATTATTTCTGATTGCGGAAAGTGAAACGCCGTTTCGCGTTCATGAAAGGCTGGACAATGTTTATGGGGATATCAGCACTGTTTTACGCTGCGTTCCCCGTTGTACGCAAGCTGAACAGCAAGCCACGTTGCCTGATGAAAATGGGAATACTCAAGAGACTCCATGCAGCATGGAAAGAATCTATGAAATAATTTATGCTTAAACAATTGTGTCTCATCCTCCGGACAGTGGTTTTTATCGCATAGAAATACACGTCCTTGCTTATAGGTGGACAAAACCCATTAAATAGAAGGGGGAATGTATTGAAAAGTGATAAAGTTACGGAAGTTGTGGCTACATGCTGTGAAAATTATTAAGATATCTTGTAAAGTAAAAGTGAAAAATACGGGGCATTACTTTCTCAGTAACAGTCGTACAATGACAGCTCCTCAAATATTGCAAGCAAACAAAGTACTAGCTTGTTGTTCGTTCAGACAGAAGAGTGTGTCGGCATGTGCGCTTCTATTTGTTTGATGTATGGCTAACACCTATTCATAGCTTTTTTTTTTTTTTTTTTTTTTTAATTTTTCACCAAATTCATTCTAATGGAAAAGAAATAATTTTTTATTGTGTTCTTGGCAGTAAACAACAGTAGAGTTGTTTTATATTATGGGATCGTTTGAGTATGATAAATATCCATACTGCTTTCCAGTGACTTTAACGCTGGTGTATCTATAAGAAAAAAATGAACAGTTTATAGAGTACGAAAAAGCAATTTTTGAGCTCCAATTATTATTAGTAGTCTATAACAACCACTTTTACTACTGAGGTATCGTAGGCTGTGGACACTGGTGATATATGAGATAAAATTAATTGGGGAAGTGTTTTAAAGGAAGAACGCTTTCCAGGCCTAAGTACTACCCCAGCATTTGTCGTTTATGAGGACTGAAGAAAACCTGGAAAATCTTCAGTCACGGAGGACGGTCATGGCGGAAATTAAACTTCAGATCTCCTGCTCACGAGTTCGCTCTTAACGACCTCGCTACTCGTGTCGGTATTCAGCTCCAAGAATTAGCTTCATTAAAAAGCACGCTTAGACTGATAATGGATGTTATCGAGAAATGTAGACTCTGTTCCTTGTATGAACCTTTACATACTTAGTTGTCATAGACTATTATAAAAGAAATAAGAAGTAATAAAGGACAACTTAAATATTGGTTATATATAATATCATTCAGTAGGTAATGTATTCTCATGGTTGTATGTTTTAAGTATTAGTGTTAAATAAAGATACGCTTAAACGTTGCAGTAAGTGGTTTTGTATGGTTTTGCCCTAAACATATAAGTCAAAAGTTACCATATATTTACTAATTCAGAACTAAGTCTAGTAAGATCTCACTCTAAAACGCTTAAGAAAATAATAAGACAGGGAAATAATGAATGCCATTTGTTATAATAGGAGCTTGCACATACATTTCAAATAACAAATGAAAGCATACAAGTAGTATGAACTTGCAAATAGAAAGCGCATTACCGTTTTATTTGATTCAGGGATAGAATCTGGTATAGAACTTGAGGGCTGCGCCTTAGGTTTCCGGCACCACAACCTGGGTAAGGTCTTTTGCATTACTTTACCAAAATTTTAGAGAAAATAGTGGTTATGATATTTCTTTACTATGCGCTCTTAAAGAACCCTTAAGGCAACCGGTATTATAAGAGATACAAATATAACACCAATGGAACTACGCAATAACACAATTTAATAACAAGTTTACGAAAGTGCGAGTACTAGGAAACTGCGCAACTATGATCATCTGTCCGACAGAAAGCAAACAAAATACCATGTGAGGTTCCAGCTGACAAGTAGCCAACATGTCGCGATGAATTCAATACGCGTTCAAATTGCAACAATAAATAACCGGTTAAAACTGGTTTACAGATAGTAAAATTTGCAGGTGTTTGATAGTTAATGTAGTCATGTGTATAAATGTGTCTGCCGTATGCGCTAATCCGGAAGTCTCACATTTCATTGCACAAACACTCGAGGAATTTTGCCGAAAGTCGTACGATTGTAACAGTCACATGAGGTCAAATAAAAAACACCTTGATCCGTGAGGTACTGAATACGTTTGCTACTGGCAAGGTTGACGTGTGCAGTGCCATTACGCCCTCAATCGTTCGTACCATTTTAGCAACCGGTGAGGGAAGTCTTAATATTAGGGCTGTTATTGTGTTAATATTACTAAAGTGCATAATCACGTACGATGATTTCACTTAGTGCAACGAGAGCAGTTTAAAAATGCCGACACATACCTTAACCCGCGTTACCGTCGTTATTTTCTTTCGTAGTCTCGCGGCGTTCAAGCGCTTCAGTATTTTAAAGCTTGGGTACAACATATTACAGTAGAATTTGGTACTCATTCTCTTTACAACAGGTGGTTTACAAATGCTGCCCATTTCCCCTGACACACAATCCACATCTTTAGGAAATGATCATTGAAATGAATCAATTCTCTTTCATAAATGAGCTTAATTTCAATTTAAACGTTTAAGTTCCTGCAATATGTGAACGTTAGTTGAATGTAATTTATTTTCCAATGTTCGTCAAAGATATAAATCACAAACCGCAAGATCTGGATGAATGCTTTAATGGAGGCACTTATTTAAGGTTTTTCTTCTGTGAGCACACAATCCCTGCGATTTTTTCCGATCAGTACAGAATGTATTTCATTCAACTTCTGTACAACCTTTAATGTGTTTCGTACTGGAGCCAATCAGCGAGGAAATTTACGCGTTAATTTCTATCAGATTCTGCCTCATGACTTTCTGTACCTGAGGTAAGCCTTGAAGACAACCCAGTGGAATATCTCGCTTGCACAAGAGTACAGAACTATTTAATAAAAACTCGCTCTTGACCGCACAACACAACTGCCCGATTTTGCCGATATCTCAGTCACAACTAACTGGAAAAATTGTATGGGGAAGCTCAGCGAGTGGAGGGTCCGCTGGTTGGTGGATCTAATTTTTAGGACATTTACACTACTCCCACTCTGTTGTTACCATTGTTAACATACTCCAAACACTATTCCATGCAAGCAATAAAATGTATATGCCCCAGCAGAAGACTTTGAAAAACAACAAACGTTAGTGTCAAATATTGTTTTCTTATGTTTAGAAGCATGCAGCTGTACAGAAAATGGAGCACGTGACGTTGCTTGTTGAAAGAAGAAACTTGAATTATAAAACGTAACCACTTTTTTTATGCTCGCAAGTTTTCCATTGATTTTAAGCAACAATATTAATCTTCTAAATCACATTACTCTATTACTATTATATTTACTGTAAAAACAATGTGTTAATTAATACAATTTTATAATTTACTCTCACTTTTATACATCTTTTTTATAAAAGTTTTCCAGCTTTATAGAATAGCAGCATTTCCTTAATATTGATTTGGTCTTAGAGCATCTTACACAGAAATGCATTTATATTGCTTTAGATGATCATATCTCAAATTATTGACTATTAGATGGTGCTTTGTGAAAATGGTAGGCATAACAGCGAAGAAGAGGTTTAATTTCTGGAATTCCATATGGCAATGTCCAAAAACACAGATTAAGCGCTATACAGCAGTACATGGGTAAAATCCATAGGCAGATAAATATATCCATGCATGCACACAAACCGCCACGGGTGGCCGAAGTCGTTAAATCGCGAACTCGTGAGCGGGAGGTCTGGGGTTCGAATCCCGCCAGGACCGTCCTCTATGACTGAGGTTTGTTCCAGGTTTTCCTCAGTCCTCATAAAAGGCAAATGCCGGGGTGGTACCCACTTAGACGTGGAACGTTTCCTTCCTTAAAAATAAATCCTTTCCCAATATATGATTTCATTTCATGTATCACCAGTGTCCTTCGCTGGTGGTGCCTCTGTAGCAAAAACGGGCGTTAAACACCTTTCATTCATTCATGCACACGAAATTTAAAGATTCTATTTATCTGCACAAGGGGAAATCAGTCGTACTGCCGTATACATACAGAGTGTGATCCACGTAGAGCAAGTGCGACAAAGCTACTAATACAAAGTCACACTGCACATTGAAACAAAGTTACTGTGGGATGGTGTTCACTTTTTTATGATATGTTTTATTAGTATGTATGTATTGCATTCTAAAACTCCGGAGATAAGTTAAATAATCCTACACATATAACGCGTATTTATCATTATACCTTATGACATACATAATAACAAATAACAGGGTATTACACATTTACCTTAACTCCATTTTCATTTCAAGATAACTACAGTGGGTAAACAGAACGTCATAGATAATGAACTGTAGCGATCCACATGCAATTTAACAACAAAAATTGTTTTAGAATTTCGCACCATTCATTTTGTCCATACTCTTTTTTCATTCTTATTTATTCACCTATGTTAATCAAATTTATTTCTTTTTAAAATTTACACATGATTAATTATATTATTAGTAAGAATAATTTGTTAACAAAATTATATTCAGTTTCTTTGAATTAATGTAATAATGCGATATTAAAGTCTATCTAATTTAACATCATACTGAAATACAAGGACATCAACTAGTACAAAGGAAAGCACTGAATTCATTAGATGCCCTACGAGAAAGAAGTTGTTTCATTGTGGTATACACTATGATCAGGTGCCTTTCCCTTTCCAAATACCTGCGGCACTAGAATTTTGCATGTCTGGTTAGATACTCTTTGTGCAGTTTGTTGATTATTCCGTCCTGGCAATGCACGCAGTTGCTTAAGGTTAGTTCTGTCCTTTGTGTGTTCTTTTGTAGGACCACACTGTGCACGTTTACTCTATTCGAAAGCTATGCCACAAAAACAACATTTCCAAACATTGAACATGCTAATACCGACAACTATTTACAGGATATGACAAACATGTACATGTACATGTACATATGTCAAAAGCTTAGGGGAATATTTGTTTCAATTATAAGATCAAGATATATTATATAAACATTATTCCGGAAACGCTTTATTTCCTGGTTACAGCTCTTTTTCTACATATTTTCTTATATAGCATGATGTGCAACCTACTTATCCTGTTTTTGTGTGGAATGGTGTCATAGTCATCCTGTAACAACCCCACATCAGAACAGTCAGATTAAAAGTAGATGCTCTTGTTTACGACTGGTTAGAGTATCAAATCGGGATGGGGTGACGTGACAATTTATAGCTCTTGGGTTCACCGCCAGTGTTTGTACATTCCAACAATGTCGTACTACATAACCATCATAAGTAATGTGAGACTCCATTGCCTAACTAGTGACGAACACAAGAGTATTCAAATCGGAATTGGCAGATTTTCATTTGATGAATGATAAAGTAGACAGTAACAGCAGTGCCGCTCAGCGTTTTAACCGGGAGAAATATCCATAATGACAATGCCCGGACAGGAGAAAGTTTAAATTGATCGTTGTCTTAGGGAGTACGGAATGTTGAAGCCTGTCACTGCTGACCGGGAGAGATCTAAAGGACGAGAACAACTGGAAGAGGCAATAAATACTTCATGCAATTGAAGATAGCTCTAGATCAGCACAGAACCAATGGCTGTACGAAGTAGTGTTGAGCACATGACTGTCTGGAAACGTCTTCGTGAGTACCTGTTTTGTCCGTGTATACAGCGTACAGGCAGACACCAGCTGATTTTCATATTTTGGGGACTATTTGAGCACTTGATTTATAAAAAGACTTCTATGTGGTGTGTATTTTTATTGCATAATGTTCCGCATCACACAATGTAAGTAGATTTGTAGATAAAGAGCTGTAATAATAGAATAAAGCGTTTCCTGATCCATATTTATATAATATTTATTTATTATCTACATGACAGGAATACACCACTTAAGCTGGACATACATTTTTGTTACACCTGTATATTTATGTAATAAAAATACTAGGATAATTTTGGGGACGAGTTTCTCACACCAAAGCAAGAAAAAACATATAAACATATGTCTAGAAATGTCTAATTTGTGAGCTATTATTAAAATATAACTTTCAATGTGTTTCGAGGTACGGTCCAACAACTTTATTTTGTTAAAATAATAATTCACTTTTCCAGAGTCGAGTAATGCTATCGATACAAGTTAATCTGCTGATGTACATTGTATCCAAGATGGGGATATGTTGTCATGGAAACTTGATTACCTTTATCATTTTAGTTTATTCGTGGTTACTCAGTATACTAAGTATGAGATGGGCTGCAGTTCATTTGAGTGGATAACCACGGAGTATATGTGAATATCACCTAACAATCGAGGACTATGCTATGCGTTTTGCCTAATGATTATGGAAATTCTTTAAAAAGGGTCTGATAATTACAGCACTACATATAACGATATATTGCAAACCATTAAAATAGCAATGCTCAAAAGAGACGCGTTAAGCCAACCCAACATTTTATCAGAAGAAACTAGTGTGACTCATCAAAATGAGACAACAAGCAGATGTTGAATTTAATCGCGGGAAAATTGTGGCATACTGAGAGTGCCGAATGATGCGAGAAATACGTGCTCGTTTTGAACAATATGCATCTACAGAGAAAGTAATATTAGAACAGTGAACGGAGGTAAGACGAACATACAGACGTGATGGATCCCAACAACCCAGTCAAACAACCGAACGAGAAGACAAACATTTCCACATGACTATTATGAATGCGCATAATGGATTGCAATTTTAATGGCCAGCGGTGTATTTGACTTAGAGCAATGTAACAAAATACATTCTGAACTCATATATTTTAAAATCAATAGGCATTATTTTATTTAAAAAGCATGGCTTTGTTCCAGAAATATACTTTACAGTAATTGCCGGAATAATTCTCTGTACTACATTGATGAGAACTTATCTGAACTAAATTTACATGAAAACAAGACATTAATTTCGTCACAGAAATATTTGTGGTGGCAATATTAGGTCATTCACCCTGCATTGCGCAACTGTAAAAAAATGTCGATTCTTTTAATTCACGTTGAGTTACTGAGCAGGTGAGCTCATAGCTGTACTCTGAAAGCGAGAGTACATCCAACATAAAGGTCGGTATTTCCAGACTCATTTGTTCCGATAATGATCTAAACCCTTCAAAACACGACTGCACCAAAGGAATAGCCTGATTTCAAACCAAAGCACAGCCAATTAAGATAGGAACACACTAGATGAATGGAACACGTTTTGCAGTACGTAATACATTGATATGCATAGCTTTTGCTGACCAACATGTTTATATCAGAAGTTAACGTAATGTAAAGTGAACATGCAGAAATGTAAGTGATTCCTACACATGAAAATATAAACAATTTAGTATAGAAACGTTTCAAAACTAGGAAAATTAATGAGCATATAAAGGATAAATTTTAGATACAACTACTGCAAATAGAGCAGAAAACATATGTGCAAATTCTGCTCAACAGACAGGTATGATGTCTCATTACTGACAGGAATAGGGACATAGATCTCGTGAGATAATTGCGACCCGAAGAAACCAGATGAAAGCCTGAAACAGGCACTATGAATCAAACCTAACTTATGTAGCTAAATTTCGCCAGGACCTAGCAACTGAACGGCCGTTATTGCGATATACATGTGAAAGGTAAAGTCATTAACCAGGATAAAAATAAAAAGGATTGGGAAAAAAATTGTGGCAACACATCCATAGTAAAAAAAGAGAGCACTACCATGATAAGCATTGATAGGGCTAAGCCAGAGCTATTCAACACACTCACTTTCTCTATGTAGAGCTTATAGATGGATGTATACGAAAATCTAAAGTTGTGTTGTCAAAAAGCACTGCTCTGAAGATAATTTTTCCAGGTTTAAATATTGTGAATGTATCAAAATTGATGTGTTGTGTCAGAGCAATGCTAAAAAAATAAAGTTCTATGGGAGACATGAGGGAATGATATCCTACCACATAGGAACGGTAGAAAGATGGGTGTCTGTATTTCAAGAACGTGATAGTGTTCAAAATTCGCCATTGGCGGTTGCTCTTAAACTGCTGCACATTAAGGGGAGTTGATTCAATCTCTGCTAAAAGTGTATAGGAAGGCTGAAAATATATGTTTTGATCCTGGCCGTTAATCACATTTTTCAAATCTTTCTTCACTTCCAAGAAAGCAATATATTTAAATGTAATTTATTTTGATGGAGAAATAATAAGGAAGCAAAGAGCAGTAGAAATGAAAGAAAACTATAGCTAGAAGTAAAGGCATCTTTGTACTTAGAAAAATGTTCTTGCATCCGAAACATAATGAACAGACTACGAAAACTCAGGAATAGAATATTCTGTATCCATGTTAACGAACAGAGCTGCAGGATAAGCCTGCCATACAGTGCACGTCGATTAGGGTGTACAGTTCATTCAGGAGTTAACGCAGCAAAAGAGAGGAAGGTTACGTTCGTTCTGTTTCTTTCAGATTGAAGAAGCAGAAACCAATAAGACTCAAATGTTACAGAAGTATGTTTCTCAATACGTGACAAATGTATTTTATGTAGCTGTCAATTATCTATCTGTAAGATTTGCATGGCAAAGTGCTAGGAACTATGTCACATAATATACAGTAATGCACATAAGCTCACTTGCAATAGGAAAGGCTAAATAGTGAGCATGCAATAGCAGTTCCCTACAACGTTTAGTCAGTCTTGTTTTTCTGTACAAAGCTTTAATTGCAGTTTATATTACGCAACAAAACGAGTGACGTATTAAAGGAATGCTGTTGAGAATAAAAAAGATAAGTGATGCTTACTTTCACACAAGATGCACGTACGTGTCATTTTTTTAAATGGTATATTAAGTTAGCAAACTGCAAAACGATAAACTGCATGACTTTTTAGAAAAACGCACTTTAATATAAGCCACATGCAATTTAACATTGCAGAAGACATGCGTAGAACTTACTGATGACAAACATATAAATAAAATGAGAAATGAGTTTGAAAATGAAAACGTTTAACTTTTAATCAACGAAGCCACAGACCCCTTGGGAATCATATGCCCAATGTGGTTGTAAATAAGTTAATCAGAAGGTGCCAGTAGCCTATCTTCTAACATTGCGATTGTTTGATACGTTTAATTACTATACAATATGTGAGATTTTTTTAACAGAGGTATGGATGTGCTTTGGCCATCTTGTGTGAAGTGTACACATACTATTTGGTACGGACGATGCAACTTATTCGGTGAAATCAGCAAGGTATCTTAAAGAACCGCATTCTAATATGATACACGTAACGCTGTACTGAACGACGCCAATTAAATTATGTTCTATCACTTAAACAACTGAAGACTGCTCTAAACAACTTATAACTCGTACTCAGACCAACGACTGAAGTGTCAACTGTCTGAATCAACTGAATTTTCAGAACTGCGCGCGTCAGCTCCATCTATTTTAACAGCCTGCTATACTTGAATCGAATATTTGAATGAATGAACTGTGTGAATCAACTCCATGGATTATGTGAACCTCGCACATAAACTGCATGGACTGTGTGAAATGCGTGAGTCAACTTCATGGACAGCATCAACCGCTTCAACTCAGTACTTCGCGGGTGATGTTTCCCCTTATATATGTATATATATACTTATATGTATATACATACACACACTACCTTTGAAATGTCGCCACGTGGTTTTCTTAGCTCACAGGGTTTTTCACGGGCACTTTCACGGGCGCTGGTCTCTTGAAATTCTTTAATGTAATTGGCGAGTTCCTACTCACCCAGAAACGCTAATGTTTAACTGTTCAAATCTTACAGCTTCTATAGGTTGACTTTTAAACATACTATCGCGTGTGAGAGGCCAGTCACAATTTCACCGGCTACTGAAGAATTTCGTACCGGATGTTAGAGGATTTGACAACCAGCGAAAATAAAAAAGGTTTTGGTTTCCACCTTCCCCTGCACAACTGTGTTCACTCAGCTATTGCTACCGTCGGCGGCCTTTGCTTGGGGCTAAAAGAGAGCGGTATCATGTAGCCTTCTGAAAAACATACATTTTCTTGTTGAATGTAGCATTTCTTATGCAATAAAATAAGATCTTAAACGTTATATAATAATCATTTATCTGGTACATACATTGCTTATGAACGGGCGGGGGTGTGAATACCTATCACAGGTATCACTTGCATTTCCGTATTTAAATAGCACTCTCCAGCCAGCTATTATCATGAAGCATACAAGCAGCAGAAAAGATCACAAATTCTCTTAAAATCAACTACAATTACAGTCCTGGAGCAGCCTAACATTATTGACCCTTCCTTATCTCATGCTGGTTACGTGGGCTGACAGAGTGAGGTACATCAGGCAGTAATTTTAAGACTCGCATTCGGAAGGTCCCGCGTTTCGTTGGGGCAGGCATCAAGAACCTTGAATTTTTTCATAGCATCTCCATGTCATTTAGGCAAATGCTGTGGTGGATATTAATTCCCAGGAATTTTCCGCTTTCTATACCATTTCATTCGGTTGGTTCTCTTACAGGGTCGAAAGTGCCAGTCGAAGGGGCTGGTGTGTTGTGATGGTGACTTGAGATTTAGAAAGGCATTGTAAAAGTTTCTGCCCCGACATCTGGAATAGCAGTGAACCTTCTGAAGGATTCTCACAACTCAGAGAGGGCTCTACCGACGTCAGGGCGTTCTATTTGGAAACATGGTAGAAATCCCATCTGCGTCCACGCAGTCACCGCCTGTAGATCAGTTCTGCGTTGCCCTTATCTCATCCCTTCCTCCAGGAGGTGCGTAGGCACAAAGAGCCAAGCATGAGCATGATCCAAGTACTGAAAGTATCCTCCTCTGCCCCTGGCCATCCAACCATCCATCCACACATTCATCCATACTTAGATGCTGTGTCAAAGACGTATTCAGCAACTCCGTAAGCGTGCACATTGCTGACATTTAGCTGTACTTTTTCAGAAGTCTAATATTTGGAAAGCATTCGATATGAGACAAGTAATAGTTCAATGAGCGCACAAAAATGTGAAACAACCAAAAAATTATCTCCAAAACTACACAAACAAGAATAACAATAAAACTTGTAGATGAGATAATTACAGTATGTCCGGAATTAATGTATGCCGATCTTTTGACTATACACTTCAGGTGGAAAGGCAGCGGGAGGAGGCTACAGTGTGATCTTGGTGCCAGAAGATATTGGAAATATACTCGGTGATAACAATATGACTCTTAAGTATTCGTGAGAATACATCTCTTTTATAGAACAACTTTTTCTTATACTTAATCGACCGTACAGGCAAATCCAGTTTGAAATGTGCGTATGAACGTCTGGAAGAAGAGTTTCATAAACCATCACAACGTCACAGAACAAAAGTTTAGTTAAAATGGATCAATGCTGCTGGAGAACACGGGTATGCGGAGATTGTGTTCCAAAAGCTTCTGCGATCAGTCAGGAATGTGAAACTAAAGTAAGCACTTTGTTTGTTAATTGGAAATATCTTCCTGCCATATGCAGGTCAGCCAACATTTACGAGAAGACATAGCTTGTTTCCTCTCGCACTCTGGCGAAAGTGTAGGAAATTTAAAACATTTCCCTATTATCTGATTTTCAGATGACTGTCACATGATACTGAACGGATATGTTGACAAACAATACGCCTTCTCTGCTTTGAATGACCTACTGAAGAGTTGTGTGTCTATTGTATCATTTCTGGCCAAGAACATTCGTACTTTTAACAAGATGAGCGGGAGAAATCCCTTACTGTCACTCAGGTACACCATACAGAGTTTATTGAAGGTGGGTTTGTGCAAGTTCAACGATTCAACAATCCTTGATTTCAGCAGAATGAAGCTATGATTCACGTGCTGTGGAAACATTGCGGTTTAATCGAAGTCATTTTGCAGAAAGCATCTTTTCCAAATATTCCGAATTCTGCCAAACCTGCGGATCACATTCCATCAGATGCTTGTGGGGCATTTTAAGGAAGGCTATTGTGACTCAGCATCTCGTAATATTTCACACAGAGGAAATAACATCAACAATGCTGCTTTCCATTTCATGGGAAATACTGTTTGTGAACCTGCAGGGAGATACGAGAAATGTTCGCAATTAGATGGTGCAACAAGATAATGCGTTGTGAATTGTCATTACACGTAAAATTTTTCGATATACTTATTTTCGTCCATACTGCACATCTTAATGAAAAGAATATAGCCCAAAGAAAATAAAAAATAAAGTTAAATGGATTTTATAATTATGTGTTAATTTTGAAAAATGTGTATACATTTTGGAATTTAAAGAAACGAAAAAAAGATTTGTCTAAACTAAATTAAAACTGGGCTATAATTACAACGTATGTCATGTTTCATATGCTTTGTTGACTATTATGAAAATATAATAACGCACCAAGTTAAGAAAGAACATCAGTAATTTTAAGTATTGTATAGAATATCAAACATAAATGGTTTTATCTTGGTATAAGACTTGAACAAACACCTAGTATTACCTAAACAAACCTTCTCTAATGACCGTGCATTGCATTTGCTTTTCAAAATCAAACTTAGGGAAAGTCTATATTCCCTGACTACACAGCAGGCTCTTCAATCACAAAGTTTACCAACTGCAAACGCTGAACTCACAGCTGTTTGGTGATCAGTAGTCCCCTAATGTGACAGACATCAAGAGATAACCAATCAGCGTTATGAGAATGTAGTTTAATTTACCACGCTAGTCCGCCGTCAATAAATGAACAGCTCTCTACAGCTCAGACATAATCTTATTGACCCCATTAAGCAGAAAATTCACCCATAAACAACCTATCTGATGTCGTTATTCGTTTGTCAAAGAAGCATAAAACACAAATGGAGTTGATGAAATAGACTTCGTTAAGATGTATGTAAGTTAAATATGCAAGAATTATATTGTGGACATGTAAAATAGTTTTTAAAATAAACATTATTACAGTACTAAGGGAAATAAATATTTTATCAATATAAAAATCTGGATTTACTTCAATTTTAAAAGAGATTAGAAACAAATCCATGAATGAAACATGGGCGAACTTCTACCGTGGAAAACTGTAATTTTAGCCTCCATCGTATGCAGGTGTTAGAGCTTCAAGTCTCTTGGCCAATTTTAAGTGATAACTAATGTTAAAGCTTTATTATTAATTATGGAAGTAGCAATTGAGCATAATTATGCTTATTACTGTTCAGAAACGGGCCCTATGACATTAAACAAAATAACTCTACGCACAGCTTATGTAATACTTTCTATTTGTCCAAGCAAGAACGTTCACATACTCTGTATATTCGAATGAAAAGAATTAACTCATATTTACTGTGTACTATAACCTAAACCTAGAGTCCTGAAACATATAACACTCCACATTATTTGTTTCAGGTTCTGCAACACTGAATTTCCTTTAGTATGAAATTTTATTTTGACCATTTCACTCATGTGACGTCATCTCAAAATCGACTTATGAAAGGAAACAATATTTTGAATTTTTCCCAATCACAGCCCGATTAAAAAAAATTATCAAATCTGTTTTATCACGCGACTTGTATTTGTCTTGTGGTCAATGTATCCAACTCTATACCTGCACTATATAATTCCTAAAACGCGTCGCTGACCACTTTTGTTAGAGGGGGTCGGGAGCTATTGATAGCAACAAAAGCATGGGCGATCGACAATTATAGTACAAAATGAAGAGTTCTTCAAAGCGTTTTGGGGATGCGTCAAATGTACAAATTGATCTTACCATTAGGAATTCCAAACCACAGAATACAAAGAAAAATGGAGATACTTTCATTATATTTTTTCCCTTCAGTTGGTGTTAGAAAATCGAAAGGTAGCTACTGTAATAGTCCACTTTTGTCCATTTCAGACTCCGGGTTGCTGAATAGAATAGATATGCATAAGTATAACACTTTATATAAGTGTTAATATTTTGTGCTCGAATTTTATATATATATATATATATATATATATATATATATATATCACTTTTATTTTTATTGTATTCATGAAATAGCCCTAAACACTATTTTGCTCTTCTCTATTGACATTGCTGACAATCGGCATTATTCCTTGGCAAGATTGCTTGAAAGTAAGTACAAATATATAATTATTAAACTTTTCTAAGCTAAGTTTAGAGGAGTTATATTTAAACTCTTATTTTATTCCTGAAATAGTCCTAATATATCACTCGAGGGTCTGAGCTTTCCACATAAATAAATCACTACGTTCCTGAATTTATCGGTAATCTCAGACCCTCTCGTGATATTACTTGCGATAAAATGTAATATTTCCTGATGAAAGAGATGTTTATTTTTGTAGTTAATGGATACTCTAGAGAGGAGTATATGTCATTTTTGAACCGCTTATTCTACGTTTAACAAAAAATAAAAATATAAATGAAATATTGACTAGGCAGTTTTGTGCTTACATCTGCATTGTACAGCATTATTTTAATACAGACATAGGACATAGTCCCAAGCAAAATAGCTGTATATAGTGGAATGAAACAATTTGGCTTTCACGGCCGCATTTATCCAGTGAAATTCTGTACCCGGGCTGATACGCATGGTCCAGTTGATGAAACATCACCTGCCGTTTCGTCGGGCATCTTCAGAGGAAGTGTTGCCTCATGACTAGTTGATGCTAAAGTGGCGAGTAGTATGTACACAGCCAAGGTTGTCCACCAGGTGAAAAATGGGCGCTAGTGTCGTTTTGAGGTAATTTTTGGCGGTCATTCAAAAATCTACCGCGGGACTTTCTCTTTCTTTCTTTGTCATACATTTTGTGTAAGTGCTTTTAGTGATTATATGCTATGTTATTTATACATATATACATGGTAAATAACAAGATGAAAAATTGGGCTAATGTGGATTATTTTGGTGGCGAAAATGTGAATTAATATGGTAGCTATGGTGAAAATGTAATTGATATTGCTGGTGGTCGATTTTGGTGTGGTAAATTGGATCTAATGTAGTGGTAATGGTAATGTTTGAGTATGTAGATAATGTTTATTGATTACAGTGATATATTTTGTTTGGTAGGATATTTTTGCGAGTACATACTTATGGTAATGTTATACATGAAATAACCAGTACAATTAACCTGAAAACAAAAATTGGCCGTGTGTAGATATTTTGTTTTTTTTGTTTTTGTTTGTTTTTTTTTGGTGCCAGTTTTTGGCATCATAGATGACAGTTATAAGGAAAATATTATCGTTATCATGGTGCTTGATTTTGCTGGTGTAAACTTGAACTAATGTAGTGGTCATGGTAAGGCTCGAGTATGTTGATAATGTTTATTGATTATGGTGATTGGTATATTTTTTGGTGGCGTATTTGTGCAAGTACATGCATATGGTAATTATTTTGTTAAATGTGTATTGCAATTACGTGTTTTAATTATTTTAAAAATGTATTATTGTTTGTTTATTGATTATTTGGTTTTGGTGGCGTAATTTTGAACTAATGTAATGATGCCGGTATGGTCCGATTGTTCTTAATGGATGTTTGTGTTAGCTGATAATGTTTATGGGTTATGGTGATTGATATATTTTGTTTGGTTGCGTATTTTGCAGGTTGTCCAGGCCGCATAATGCATGTGAAGGTAGCAACATGTAGTTCGTTTGAGGGAGGCTTTGTCAGCATGTGGTTGTGCGTCATGTGTTATTTGGTGCTTCCATTATGTGTATATCATGTGCTATTTTTGTTCCTCAATTATAAATCCATAAATATAGTGTTGAAAAAGGGGTTTACATGGACGTTATACATGTGAAAACGGATTCTTGCAGAGAAATGGTAAGGCGATTCGCGAGAGTATGCCCTGGCATTCGTGTTTCAGGTAAAGCTGTTGGCCAACTAGTTAAAATGTTACCAGAGGCAGGATTTCTCAATGACAAGAAACATGTTCCAAACCCCTGTGTTCTTAGGGAAGAAAAGTTAGGTTTTACACTTCATGCTAATGTAAGTCTCCTTGGAAACATAAACAGCATACTTCCATAATTATTATGCATTTTTGAAATGTAACATTTTTGAAGCATTAAAACAATAAAATCTGATCGCACTGTAGAAAATTCTTGAATTCAGCTTGCACGAAATATAAAAGAACAGATATAAAAATCTTGACGCACAGCAGACCTGTCTTTTTGACAATTCCTATGCGTTATCTATTTATTAAATGGAAAATAAATTACTTTTAAAGGTGTATCTAAACTATAAAATCAATAAACTGAACTTGACAAATTCTTCGTTGCAGACAAAGCGGTATATCCTGAGGAGAATGTCCCATTTTTCCAGTTAAACACGAGGGAAACTGAAATCGCCCTGCTTAAGGGCAGAGAAGCTTTCATGTTGTACCTTAAACTTTATCGGAACTTCTGAAGGGCAATGTTACGTCCAAGTTTGTATTTCAAGAGAGTGTTAGCAATATGAACAGATAAAGTGCATAAGAAGGTTTTGCTTTATCATTTATCTTGCTGTAGAAAGAATATAAACAATTTAAATAACTGAAGGAATTAAAAAAAAAAAAAAAAAACAAGTACGGAACCACTAATATTTCCCCCCCCCCCCAAGTCTGAATCTTCAATTGCAACTTATGTTCTAGCATAAGTTAGTGTGAAAAAACTATTTCCATATAAAAATTAACCCCTAAATAGATGGCGGTTAAACTAGAATCCTGTTAATAATTACTGGTAGGCTTACGAGTCGCCTCTTAAGGAATTAATTTCTCATAATACAGAAAACTGACGGAGGACTTCAGGGTAAGCAGAATCAGATGAGTGAGATTAGTGGTTCCGTGTTCGGAGGAGGACACGGTAGCTCAGTTAGTTAAAGCGCCAGCCCAGAGGATGAAGATCCATGGTTCGGATCCCGGTCATGACCCGAATTTTTCCTCTCTGGTTCATTTCCAACTGTATTCAATGCTGAGTATAATGCAGTGAAGTTCTGTCCTCGTCCACTGTGGTTCAAATAACATTTATAAAATTCAAAACTGACGTTGAAACTTATTCCTGAAGTTATTGATTATTCCTTTAGAGTTTTGAGAAAAGAAGTTTGGTATATCTTTGCAATTATTACATATATACGAGAGAAATTTAGAACAAAAGTTTCAAAGAGTTGCCAAATGGAACATGTCACAGAAAAAAAAAAAACTAGTAACAAAGTATGAGGGCCTACCACTATATTTCATGTAATTTGAACAATAGCGCGTCACATATGCCGTATCCATAACTGTCCACCATCCTGTGATTCTTCTCAACCTGCGGTGTCAAAGCTTAGTGAAATAACCATTGTGTCTGAAGTCTTTTTTTTTTTTTTTTTTTTGATTGACTGATTTTATTTAAGGACGCTCTTTAACATCTCAGGTCATCAGCGTCCCATTCAACTCAGGGCATGAAACGGCCGACAAATTTTACTCAGAGGCCTCTCAGGCTTAAGGTTCTTTATCGTGCCGTAAATGTACGACGCGGGACCCACGGCTTTACTTCCCTTCCGAAGGAAGCCATACTTAGGACTTTTACGCCCGGAAAAATCCATCAATTCTGGCCGGGTTCGAACCCGCGATCTTGGGTTTAGGAGGCTAGTATGGTAACCACTACACCACCAGGAGCGACATCTGTCTGAAGAGCCTGTTATTGTACATGGTGTTGAGTATAACATTATGAGAAGACACGCCTTAAATGTATGCAATATAGCTAACTAAATAATCGAACTGATCTAAATGTTGGCACAGCATAATGTTATATGACTGGTACTTGTAATATTAAACATCTACAACTAATCGCCAACGCAAGTAATGGCGTATGCCTTCGAGAAAGATATCTCAATAAAACGTTCTAGAACGTATGTCTTTATTAAAAAGCGTAAGAAAAATTACTCCAGTGTGATTAATCAGTGCGACTATGATTTTGATAGCCTGAAATAGATAGAGAATACACATAAAACTATGCACTTACGCCCTAAATATTATTCAAAATTACGTATAATGTATAAAATACACTATACTTAACACAATAATACGTAGTTATTAAACACAGAATAAAGTTAAACGATCGAATTTAGAGTTCAGCAAACGAATGACCTCTGATGTAGTTTCGTTGACATAACTAACAAAATTTAACTTCTTTCCTGATAATTTGTAATTATTTTAAATACTCAAATGACAGAGGCTGTAAAAGCTATAAAATTCACTGTACTTAGCATAAAGGTGAGCATGTAATATAAACTTAACAAGAACAACTTTGTAGCAACATAAATAAAATCTAACTGGGGGATTGTAATATATATTTAACTGTGTTTTTACATTTACTTAATAGGTTTTGTTATTGATCCGAAATTTACAATAATTATCATATGAAATTTGTAAAAAGAAAATTATTTACAATTTTTCTACCAGCAGATGTTTATGCACTGAGAAACTTCTCTCTCCATTTCTACAAAAGAAACTGAATCATAGTTAAAATAAAGAATGCTCTGCAGTTCTATCTCTCTCCATCCCCAATTATCAAGGAAACATACCTTCTTTTAAAGACATGTTTTGGAACCTTAATTAATTTTTTAGTAGATGTTCAGTTTTTCCGGATGGAAACACTATCCAACTTAAAAACTACTTTCTTCATCAATTCAGTGTTACCAACTAACAACTTAAGATTCCTCAAAATAATTTCATCTTTAAGAAATGCTCTAATTTTTTTTTTTCTATTTTCGGATTTGAAAGTAGTTTTTAACAGTGTTTAACGCCCGTTCAAAAAGTAGTTTCTTGACTGCATCAAGCTTGTCAATAACACTTTTCACTCTTATAAAGTGTTTAATGTATAAAGTAACTACAGGGCTAAATCCAAGTTCCCACCTTGTGAGAACAGGAGCCAGCGGCAAGGGAGACACCAGGGGTAATGAACCTGAACGATGCTTTCAGAAACAACTTCCTTACATTTTCAAACATTTGGTCCACCTTGGGAAACTGATGTCGTAACTACTAACAGATATGTGCGAAGCACGTTACACGTACCTTCTTTCTCTACAGCTGTCGTAAAGGGTTGTAAACTTTTCAGCATGAAGGCTGCAGCATCCGTTACAAACAGCTGTACACATTCATATTGTACTCATTTAGCCTGAATAAATGCATAGACTTGTCGTAAAGATTTCGAGTAGTTAACCTTCTCAAGCTACTCACAATCTAAAGGCTATTTTCTTCTGGACTCTTCTTGTTTGCTAGTAACGTCCTACAGCATTACTAATCACATCTGTATGCAGATTTTTGCTTCTCATTTCAGCTTTATTTTATCTCTCTCTAATAACGCGTATTTTTTTTTCTTCTACTCGAAGAATTGGGCAGGATTTTGAGTTTACTTAAAGGGATATCGTCACAGATGAAGGCTTCACAAATATATTCAAAGACTTTGAATGATTTATACAAGACCGTATTAAGTAGTTGGGCTCTATTCCTCTTTTGTAGACGCTGAACTCCACGTTTATGTCTTTTTCTTTTCATTTGCTGCATTACAGCAAACTTCCTCTCGGCGGCTACAAATTTTAATGTTTGGGTTAGTAGCAACTATTTCGTTACCATACTGAGACAAAGTTTTAAATTGGCATGCAGTACTTTCCTTCTCTTTAGGCACATTGAAAACACATCTATCGCTTTTTAAGTTCACACTTGGAGGTCGTCTGTTAAAGGTTTTAGCTATACAGTTCCGGGGCTGTTCTTGCCTCCTTGAGCGGCAGTTAGGCAGCTTTGATATCAGAACAAAGAAAGTCAAAATATAATCATGAGCCCGAATAACCGATCACAAAAACATACAACAATACTACTGTATGTATATCAGGTTGCTAAAGGTTATATTTATCAACACAGTTCCGTAAAGAAGTAGGGAAAACTAAAGACAGAAAACTAGGGTAAAATTTGTGGAATTCATATAATGCTAAACTGCCTATAAAACTGTAAATAATGCGTCATAAAATTAATTTATTACCGAAAATAATCAAAACTATAAATATGAAAATATTCGTATAAATGCATGCAAAATATTGCAGTTTGCACAAAATAGCACAAGTTCATAAGAGGAATGTCTAAGACTCACTAAAATGCGAAACATAAAATTCTTAGCCATATAATCAGTAATCAGTCTACTAAAGTAGAACAATCGCACGTTCGTTATGCCACTGTGCACGCCACCGTCTACCACTGCAGTTTGTTACCTGTGAAATGCTATTTATGCACCCAATCTTGTCTGATACATTTTCTACATCGAAATACCAAGTACTACAACCGGCATCATCTTTTCAGGCACCGAACGACCCTTGGAAGATTTTCTACTCCTAACAACATTACCGTTCGGCTAATTCTCTCTTCCCATTAAGCCACTATCTTCTTTTGCATACAACTAACACAAAAAACATAGTAGGATGATTGTTCGAACTAATAAAAATGCTGTAGGGCGCTTTTATAGTACTACCTGCAAAACCTGCAGAAAGGACAGGCTAAGGTGAATTATGGATGTATTGGTTAAATTTTCTTAACTTTTCTTAATTTCACAAACTGTGGTGCGAAGAGATCTATTCAATTTCATTCGATCATACACACAATTCCTGTGCTTACCGTTTGTCAGGGGTGTTTGTTTCCTTGTATTTCTGCCACTTATGCGGTTGAGATGATAATGTTTGTTTTAATGCGTTTTATAAATAATGATCCACAATACCTGTATATTAACCTCAATTATTTTAACACTCTACAAAGACAACTTAGCTTTGTTACCGTTATATTATCGACTTTAGTACTTTTCATTCCTTTAACGTGTGGTTGCGTGATACGTTTCTCAAACTTCATGACATATCTTAATCATTTCTCAATCAAGTACGGTGCTAGGTGAACAATGCATATTTTCCCAAGAGGTATTTATTGCAAAATCTGTGCAATTTTTTACATGCCAATTACATTTTTAGTATTTACATATTTCATCACTGATTCTATTATCGAGCTTTTGTTCTCAGGGAGATATTCCTTTCGCGTTTTAATCCCATCAGTTATTTCTGTTGCGCGTCTCGAAATGTTCAATTCTGCAACACTTGTTACAAAAAAACATGTTTTGCTTTTCCAGGCCCCCCTTCCATATGAAAAAAGCGGTTAATATTCTATAAATTTTGTGTCGCGTGTACCCTCTGAGCCCTTTACGATTTAATGAGGAAGATCATTGTGAATAGAGATTTACCGAATTAAAAGTCTATGGTTTACATTTTTTAAAATGTATTTCGTTTATTTAAGGACGCTGTCTAATATCTCAAGCCATCTGCATCTCATTCTATTCAGGGCGTGAAACGGCCGATAAATTTTGCTCAGGAGTCTCTTCTTTCAGACTTAAGGCTACTTTACGTGCCGTAAATATACGAAACGGGACTTATGGCTTTTTTCCCTTCAGAAGGAAGTAATACCTTGAATTTTATGCTCGAAAAAATCCATCGACCCTGGCCCGATTTGAACCCGCGATCTTGGGTCTAGGAGACAAGTATGATTACCATTAGCAATACCTACGTTCAGACCATGAGATTATGATAGGAAACATCGAGTGTAATAAAATACCAAAATTTATATTTTGTATAATTCGCTTTTAGGTCGCCCAGGTACATTGCGCTAGGCCAGAGCCCTTTTCCTCTGAAAGGAATATCATAGTTTTAATAGTATATACCTCTGCGTAAGGTGATAGGTATTTTGCACATTATGTATTTATATATAAGAGTTATGTTTTGATTTTGTAAATAATAGATTATCACCTAAAAGAGAATTCAAACTGAAATGCACTTGAAATGGATACAATACATTAGGGTGCTTTTCTGCAGATTTTTAGTGCATTCATATAAATTATGCATAGGAAAGCTGATAGACTGTACATATGTCGACTAGCTTGATGAATGGGCTTTTATTCATATAGTGTAGAGCTCACTTTAACAAGTAACATATTATTGACTTATAAATTAGATTTACTCTTTATTATGTAATGAGGACATTGAATCATCATGTAATATTGCAAACTAAGTTTTCTCTGTTTACTTTGCGAGAGGAAATTTTATAATAACACTACGATATATGTTGTCATATTAAACTCCCAGTTTTTTGGATTAATACTTATAATGAGAAAAAATAATTTATATGTGCATGCTCTCCCTTTCAGAAAATCGATTTACTCTCTCTCTCTCTCTGTCTCTCTCTCTCTCTCTATATATATATATTTTTTTTAATAATTGGCACGCATTTTTATTGTATAACAAAATATTTATATCCGTGTTTAAGAAATCGGTTCTTCTATAATTTGTATAAAATTTTCTGGCACTGTGTTCAGTTTATGCTAACTTTTGAAAGGGTCATCTTCACATCAAGTTTGGTTAGGGGAGGTCTAACCAAATGGTAATTGGTATTTAAACATTTATTTTATCTTTACTAAGCACTTTCACTAGATATCATTAGGCTTGAGTGTTACATTGAGTATAATCATTCCTTAGGCCTGAGACCATTAATTTAAATTCTACATCAAACCTTGATCGATAGACTACAAAAAAAAAAAAAAAAAAAAAAAACATTAATGAAAGAATATTCTTACATTTTAACCACCAGAAGCAAATATTTGCTAACACTTATTGAAAAATTAGCAAATTTTAAAAGTGCAAAAAATAGAAATGCGAAAATCTGAAAGCTATATGTTTATTAGTTTTAATTTCACAATTAGGATAATATTGATAGCAAGATTTCAGTCATCGCTTGTTAATAAATATGCTCTGGGGCGTACTTAAGTGATAAAAGGAATTGCCCCAGATGGATTAAATTCATTTTGGTCATTCACTCCCGTTTTGATCAGAAATCTGTAAATATGAAAAATGATGGAAGTAAGCGGATAATAATAAGAACTGGTAAAGGAATATCTGGTGAGCTTTATGAACATACAAAATTACAATGAAATTTTTTACTGGATAGGTAATATAGAACTGAGAATGGTATAACTTGGAGCAGGAATTGGGTGCTCGGGGGATGTAGTTGTTCGCTGAGTTGATGGTGGTTTCGAAGTCTCGGCCGGGCTGCTCACTGATGACGTCGTTTGCTCCAAATTTGTTGAATCTTATCTCAGGGTCCACCGGAGTGTTTCGGGATCAGTATAGATCCACGGGAACGAGAAATATGTTGCCCAAAAATACACAAGGTTGACTTGTTTAAAATATTTTATTCACATGTAAAGTACTGCCTGACTGTTCGCCGCTGACTTCGCTACTCTCTTAGACTGGCTTCCTGAGTGAATATCTGGATGTCTGAATGTCCCTCTGAATCTATTAATGTTTCTCTACCGAATGCCTGAATCTCCTTTCTGACTTCTGTACTCTAGTTTTTCTACTACATCGCCACGCCTTTCGCTAAATTAAATTCCCTCGTATTTTATCTATTTCTGTGTTATATGTTCGTGATTGGCTATCCTAAAATTATTTATTGGTATCTAAGTTCTCCTGATTCGTTAACTTTTATCCGAAGACCATTGGCTAGAATTATTCTTTCCCCCCTGATCTAACGTCTTCCCACGAACTTGAATTTTCCCAGAACAAGCTGTCATAAATTTCGGCCCTTTCCTTACATTCTGATTTCTATTGAAAATCTTTTGCCTTGCTTAGTTTGTAGATTCCTAAATGTTCCCGGAGATAACGCACGTGTTTTCGGCTTTCCTGTAATAAAACATTTTCGTCTCCGTTCTGACATTTTCATTTTCTCTTAAATTATTGCTACCTCTGACTTTGTTAAATACTGTCCCGTTACGGCCACATGTTTCTCTTATTGTCAACTTCTAAGTATTTCCTGGGTAGAAGGTTCGTGACCTAACAAAAGATAGTTTACCCTTTCTTCAGCCTTGCCTAAGGAGCGGTCGGTCAGTCAGTGGAGAGTCAGGTACATATTCGTCTTTCTCACAGATTTTACACAAAATGTATACAAAACTCTTTTGTATGTTACAAATTACAAATTATTTCTATTTCTATTATACCTATCTCTAAATGATTTTCTTATACCTATACATAACAATTATCCTTATAAAATATAATGCCTTTATAAATATAACTCTGTAGCCTCAGGTTATAAAATTAATATAGGCAGCATTATTTCCTGCTTCAAACTACACAAAGAATACTTGAGAATGTTTTATAAGAGAATATATTTATTTAAAGATATAATGAATAAATTATTAACTTTTAGAACTTAATCCTCTATCCAAATTGTATACTTAATTTGAAACTTCTTTCTAGCTAAGTGTATTCTTCTGTTTGATGAATAAGTTTCCATAAGTATTAGGAAATATTTTTTTCTTTTTAGCTAATAAAATTTTTACTTTAAAAATTACTTAAATATTTGATATTAAATACTATTAATTAAAACAAAAACGACTCCATCAAATTAATAAATTGAAGTAATAATCAATAATTAATCATTTTTGGAAGCTAAGAGAAAATAAATGTATAAACCATACAATCTTCTTTTATAAATTTACTTTATCATCATCATCATCATCATCATTTTCATTATTATTATCAGCATCATTATTCATATTTTGTTTTCAGCACACAAAAGCCTTTCATTACTTCTATTCCAAATAACACGTCTTTGCAAAATGCACATCTGTCATTTAATAATTAGAGTAATTAATTTCAACCACTAGCTATAATGTAATTAAACTCTATGCTTTGTGAATGCATAGTTCATCTGTTTATGGCAAGTGACATCAAGTGAATTTTAAAACAGCAACAACTTAAAAAGGGAAGGAAATTAAATATGATTTATTTATCAGCACAATGAATTAAATCAGGAACTACGCTTTATAATTAGCTATTTTCCACTTTCAGGTACCGCATAAATTTCCTAATTTTTTTCAAATGTGTCGTTACAACTGTTTAGCTCCGGAAGAACTGGTTTATATCCTGCGATCAGTTTTGTTTACTCCCAGAGTGTGTCGCCTATGGGTGAACGCGCTCGTTAGCCGGCCAGCCAGGTCTCGGTGATATTCGGATTGACAAAACAATACAGCAATTTAAGAGGGTCATTATTTACCAAATTATTAAATGAGGTGTTGAAACTGCCCACCTTCATTCTTCACACATTTTTGGCATCTCTTTAGGATTTTATTTATTACTCCCTGTAGTTTGAGAAATACGCGCAATTTTCTGACGAATATTAGCTTTAAGTTCTTGTATGGCGAGCGGGTTCGTCTTGTACATTACATTATTTTATTTACCCAAAAGATAATCGCAGACTGTTAAATTGGGGGACCGAGGGGTTCATAAATCCCTACCAATAACTCTGTCTTGTGGCAATGCATTGTGAGTTGCTCTCAAAGAATTATTTTCAGGATGAGCAACTGCAGAGTTCTGTTGAAAAAATGCATGATTATGCTCCCTGTCGGTTAATTCTCTGAGAAAGTGGGTTAGTATGGTATTTGCATAAGTAACATAATTAACTGTATGCTCATAAAATTGTCTTATGATTTTTCACCACTTAGTTAACACACATGAATCATACACAAAGACACGCTGTCCTTTTGTAAATACAATTTATGTAGACTTGTCGAATTAAGAAACAAACAACACAACATACACCAGGGAACAGCTGCGCTACGACTGTGACAGTCAGCAAGGTCAAAAAATGAACAAGCAAACTAGTACTCCCTCCATGACGCCGCAAGAGAGTGGCGATAGAAAAAAACCCTGCGTTGCGGGGCAAAGTATCACTGATTGCACTGCAGTATATTTGCAAAACAGTCTCATCACAATTGAACATGATAAGCAGCCAGGACACACGTCATCTATAAGGTACCTAGTCAGTTTGTATGAATATGGGGGTAGCTATATCAGGCTAGCTAGTAGCCTTTGCCTGTTCGAAAATATTGCGAGTGCGTGTAAGCCGAGAGATTATACACAGCAGGCACAAATTTTTAAATTGCAGTCACAGAATTACGAATTGTGCACTTTGACAGAAATAATCTGATTGTAAACCATGACTGGACAACCAGCTGAAAAGATAATGGAGCAACTGGTGGCATCTACAAGCAGTGCTCTGGGCAGCTGAGATACTCTACCGATATTAGGGTCTTTAACTGAGACTCCGCTGCTGTAGAGACTCTTAAGTAATCCCGCAAGTATTAAGATCTAAGTCACCTCAGGAAGGAAAAATGTACCCAGTAGCAAGAACCTGTCATCAAAAGAGGCTGAACCGAATGCGGTAGTAAGCTAGAACCCGCAATACCAGTCACTGTACTGACTGAATCAGAGTATCTCTTACGCATTCCTGAACGGGCTATTGGCTGGCAGTGACTTCAGTACAAAACAAAGCAATGGAACTTCGTGGCAGCAATCCTTGAGGTGCTAGCTGCGCTAGTAAAAACGGACGGTATCTCGGATTTGCAGCACTCTTGCCCATCCATTCACAGGCGTTCTAACATGCAATTCGATAGTTGAGTATTTAATGCTCAAATCTTCGCATATTATAAAGAAAGATAATTTAATTTGATATTGTAGTTTAGCGATATATATATTATGTAGTGTGGACCTTCGGGGTTACACAGAGAGGATTTTTTAAGGAAAATTTTGCTGACATATTTTAAAAGGCTAAAGTGAAAGTATTCAAACCCTGGGTAAAAACGGTTTGAGAAATTGAAATAAAAGTTTCATTCATTTTCTGGCAATTTAGTACAAATATTATTATTCTTAAATGAAAATTAACAATTTAACTCTATTTGGTTAAACAGTTCGGTTCTATTCTGGTTCTATTCTGACTGTGATGACGCACACGATACTCTATTGTAGGCACCCAAATAAAAAACTGTAGCCAAATTCGCACTGGCTGCGCAACAGGTCTTTCTCTTAATATCCAATCGTTCTCAAAAATCTGGCGTTAAATGAGAGCGCACATCAACGCTGAAGTGAGATCCAATTCACTTATTTGAAACCACATGTTCCTGTGCACAGCAAATAGTACATCCTCGATCATGTCCGGAAGTGTGTTCTACATTAACACAAAACAAAACCTACGCACGACGCAATGTGACAAGGAAGATGGACTGAATGAGCACCACATAGAACAGCAACTGTGTAGTGTGAAAGGGATGACGAAACGGATGGAATGCGCAACAAACTACTACAACAGTGTTACAGCATACGAATGACTTTTAGCGCACACTTCATATACGAAATGCGCTACTAAAGCGCATACATGAGTCATGAGGAAGGTATCACCGAACATTATATTATTTTAACAAAAAAATTATAATCACTATGTGAACTATCTTTTATAAAGGTTTGTCGGTGAGGTTCTGTTACACGCTCTATAGTGCAAAAGTATCCTGGATTTCTGAACAGAACCTGGATGCAGAATTTCCGCTTAATTCATACATATATAATTTATGCAAAGAGTAATGCGAAAGCAGAAAAGACGATACCAGTACTAAACGCCAGTGGTTAGACCTAAACGCGCCTACGAATACTAGATACATTCTAATCAAATAAAACGGAAAAAATAAATTGGAATGCTTAGCCTAAACCTTTCAGTTGAACGAAACAACTCCGTGAACAAAAATCCCAATCTGAGCAGCGCATGGTTGATGTACATACCCAAAAATATTGTCTCACTTGCTATCGTTTTAGAAAGAAAGTTCCAATTGTCCGCTATGCACTCACAAATTTTAGCATGCTATTGGAATGAAGATAAACAACATAAGGAGACGAGAAACAGAGCGACTACTAATAAAGTGAAAGAACAGCTCCGATAAATGAACCAGGGCATGGACCAGGAGGTGACTTTATTCCTTAAAGCTTGAGACTCGCACTTGGATGATCCAGGGTTCAAATTCCTTGAGAACTAACATCCTGATCTTGGGTTTCTCATGGATTTCCCTGGTCGCTTAGGCAAATGTCGAGATGGATTCTTCCTTTCTATGAACTTCCGCTCCTCCATTTCAAATCATTTATTTTTCCTTTTTTGTTCTTTTATAAGATGAGTTGGACTGTGCGGCGTGACTATAGCTTGCACTTTGTAAATGTTTCTGCTATATGTCCGGTATGAAAGCGGCACTTCTGAGGAAGTCGAACGCATTGAAGAGTGGCGCCGTTGGCATGGGAATGTTCTATATGGAAGCAATGTTATGAACCCCGTGTAGATCTGTGCCTCACCACCCTCGCCTAATATCTCCCTCAACTCTCCTTTCCTACCGCAGTTGCTCCCACTGGGGATGAAGGCACAAACGGTTAGCCAATCCAGGCAATCCAATACCGCACATGATCGCGTTAACTATATAATGCTTTGCTGGCTCACAAATCTATCTTAAGAAAACGAGTACTATGCTTTAATATTTGACACTTTTCATACCGATGAAAAAAGCAATCATAGTACAAATAGCTTGTTTGAAGTAGTTTCAGAGGCATGCCCTAAATTGTTCTCGACTTATTTTGGACCCTACTTAAACAGCTGTTTCCGGAGCAGTCTTTTGAATTTAAACTTCAGCATTCAACACTTCAGTCAACAACTGTCTCAATTGTGTGTGTGTGTGTGTGTGTGTGTGCGCGCGCGCGCACTACAGACTGGACCCTGAAATAAAACCATTGCAAATTTTTAATGAATTAAAATATTACGTCAAAGGCAACATGCTATGGTAAAGTTTTCTAAAGCATTTTAAACGTTGCGCTTTTTTTTCTGACTACACTTTTTCTCTATTTAAAGGTAGCATTCTCTAGAAATGTTGGAACAGATACTACCATTATACAGATAATTTTCTTACCTTTGCCCTTACCAGGGATGGAATAGCACACTTGCTAGCTTGGCGCACATCTGATTCAGTTCGCGAAAATCTTGAGTCTACACGTTCAGCCTAAACCCCGGATGGTGCATTAATATTTCTAGGCAAACTAAATCGTTTCTTTTACTGTCCATCTCCATGTGCAAACCCAAAGACCCTCTCACATTGTTAAACTACTTCTTCCCATTTTCAAAACAAAATGCCTGTCATTTTATATAAAATTTCGGATTTATGAAACCATTATTAGAGCTATCATTTTGTTTACGTGTCGGATCCTAATTGTGAATATGAGGAAGAGCATAAATACCACTAGGGACTGCTTAAAACCCGCAATTTACATAACGTCATTTGCATTATTGAAAAGCATTGAACAGTTTGCTTACCTCCTTTCAATAAGGAGGAAAATTTATTCTGTCAATGCTAAAATGAGCATGTTTATAAACTGTAGTGAATAAATACTTTGAAACACGTTTTAAATATGGTCAATTTATGGCTATTAGTTCATTATTTTTTAATAAATATACATTATGTGATAAATTTATTAAAGCTTCTGAGCAACCAAGGCGTACAAACAAGCACACTGAGGAATGTTGACATAATGTAATAATTGCATGATGCCAATTTTGGCTAATAGTACTCTACACTACTGTCATCACAGGCGGTGGACTCAGATGATACATGAAACGAAGTGATAAGTTGGGTAAGAAAGGTTCCAGGTTTAGTGTACCTCCCGGCATTTTCCACTGATAAGGGCTGGAGAAAGCCTGGAATACCTCATCAGATCCTCCCGTTTATCAGTTTGTGCTTTTACGACCTCGGTCACCCAAGTCGGTTTACCGTAACCTTCTTTGTGGCAAAATCAACAAATGACTAAGCATTGTTGGCAGATTAAGCCGTTTGTTCATTTAGTGTAATGTCCCATTACGCATAATCAGAACCTCAAAAATTAAAAGGAACGCATACCTCCTGCTGAAAAAGGTAATTTGGCACGGGACTGTGAACAGCATTGGGTATGGCCTAACAAATGAAAACCACGTGTAGTTGGCAGCCGCTGGTTGTTGCGAGGAGCGGACACATGCTGCTCAATGCACGGGTTGCGGGTTTGTGAGCGGTATCAATCTTACCAATAGAAGTGTAAGGATATTTACAGCGTTACTGCAGTAATAGCCCTTTACACAACCGCTTATTGTGAAGCGATCCTAACAAAATTCAACAGTCCGTGACTGCTGGTTGCTCTGCGCACGACAGAACCAACTTTAAAGTGATAGCTCTAAAGATGACAATATGGCACACAAGGTAGAGTGCATGACTCTGCCCCTTAGCATTGGAGAGCAACTAACAAACGTTTATGCGAAAAATTCGTGCTATGTCACAAGTGTGTGTAACATTGCTACAATTTTTATGAGCATTTAAATGTGGCAAAGGTTTTGGTAGACATAGAATAACAGCTTATAATTTTGCCCTAATTATTATCACATGAATATATTGAATAAACAATACTTAATCGAATACATATTAATTAAACTTTTAATTATTTCGATTTTTTCTACGCGATTAAAATAAATTTCCACTAATTCCCTTTAATATATCAATTCAAGAAGATGCTACACGTTATATGTAATACTTAGGAAATTAGTTTTTATATTGGTATCACTACGCACTCTCCAACGGTTTAGTTGCCATACTTGCCTTCTAAAACCAAGATCGCGGGTTCGAACCCGGCCAGGACCGATGCATTTTTTCGGGTGTAAAAATCCTAAGTATGGCTTACTTCGGAAGGGAAGTAAAGTCGTGGGTCCTTTGTCGTACATTTACGGCACGAAAAAGAACCTCAAGCCTGAAAGAGAGGCCTTTGAGCAAAATTAGTCGGCCGTTTCATGCCCTGAGTTGAATGAGACGCTGATGACCTGAGATGTTAAAGAGCGTCCATAAATATATCAATCAAAAAAAAAAAAACATCCAACGGTTTAAAGTTAATGATAAATGATTTCATTTGTTATATAAGAAAATTATCTTTACGTGAATAGATACAATGTCGAACGATAATTAATATTCTAAAAACTAGTGCAGCGTATTTTCTACATCGGTTTGTTACAGTAGGATATGAATAAACGCTAAATTAAATTAAAGAAAATATTCGTAATGTCAAGCAAGCATTTCTAAACAGCATTGGAATGAACCAGCTAAACAGGCGCACGACCATAGTTATTTATTTTTCATCTAGTAGTTCTTCTTAAACCAAAAGGATGTTTGTGACATGGCCTTCAGTGCTCAATAGAAAACAACATTTGTCCTTGTTACCTGGCAATATCAAGAAATTGATTATCTTTGTTTCAGAAATAAATAGCTGTTCTTTCTTTCTCGTTGACTTATGTGCTATTTGTCTTCTTCTCTTTAATTGTTTTACAATACTTGCGTGCACTATTTTGCTGCCTGTTTTGTTATCTTGCACTTGTCTCAATCTGCGAAAATGCAGTTTTGTATTCAATAGCTCACGTTATCTCCAGATTCACAAAGTAGTAGCAAGGTGTGAAAACACGGACATTTTAGAAACAATGAAACACATATTTGTTTCCTAATGATAGAAATGACCGGATAACATAGGAGTGCCAATGTCGTATACTCCTCCATATACTACATATATAGGAATAGAGAACGCATTTACACATGCAGATAGTCTAGAACAGGGGAAAGAATATACGAACAAAATGCACAAGCAAGGACTTATCAGTAGAGAACTGCAAAACTAATTTATAACTCGGTTTATGTTCGGCCAGTGAGATAGCAATTTCTAAGCTCAAAGATCCGATCGAATTTTCAAACTTCATCCCTAATAGCGTGAGTCTCGCAAAATACTAACAGGCGCATGAACCTTTCTCCACTTGAAAAAATGACGTTGTTAAATATGAAAGTATTCTATATATTACATTTGAACAAATACGTTCTTATTCATTTATATTTATGAACATTACATGATTAATACTCAAACAATAGAATGTCTGGATAATGAAAGAATAGTACTGAAATGTCAAAAGAAGAGACCAAAATACTTATATTAAAAGAACGTAACAGCGATAAGAAAGTAATTATAACTAAGCACAAGTGTATAAAGTATAATCTATTTTATTTTCATACTATCAATTTGATTACATTTTCTCTTGGTGAATACAAGCTGATAAAGCTATTTCTCATTTTAAACACTCAAAATATCGATAACCTGTTTCTAAAAAGATTACAAAAGTAATTTTATAATATTCTTGAAAATAAAAATGGAAACACTACATATATTAGTATTCGTAATTGTTCCATTGTACTAGTATCTTTTAATAGTGTTTTAACGCCCGTTTTTATTGCTGAGGCATTACAGGCAGTAGACACATGAGAGCAATGAAAATTTGGGAAAGGTTTTTTTCTATATATCGAAGGATACGTTCCAGACCTAAAAAACTTCACACCTCCCATTGTCCGTGCCTTAACGACTTAGGCCACCCGTGGCGATAGAAGTACCTGAATTCGCAAATTTTTGTAGGTAATTTTTTTATATCATAAACTAAATCCATTCTAATTACTTCATCTTTTAACGTTAATAAGTGTTTTTAAAACTATTTTCTTCAAGGCTCCTAATAATTCTTTCTCAATAGCGATTTTTGAGCACACGAGTATCACATTACCTCGATATTTGAATTCATGTTTCTCTTCCTTGAGCTATTACTTAGTACAGCCTGATATAGAACCTGTTTGCCTCTTGGTCGCTTAATATTAGATTTAAGGATGGAAGGCTGTGCAACGTAACTAATTCATCGGACACTTCCTTTCTACTCTTACTTTAAGACGCAACAAAGAAGCTCCGGAATTTGGGTACCTTTAGGCTTAATATCTAGAAAGTTTGCTGTGAGCTTCTTCACTGTGCGTACCCAGTGATCCAGGAGTTTTGTATGAACAAATGTTGTTTTTAATTGTAAATGTTGTATTCATTTTAAGGTTCATTTTATAATGTTTTGACAAGAAATGTGCACAGATAGAGCAAATGTAAAAACATCAAACTTTGGGAATAATTTAAAAGGTTATCTCTTTAAATTGAAAGGCATTAATTAATATCAGCATTTGTAATTTTTTTCCCAAGGGATAATATACTTCGTCAGCCAAATGGGATAACCTTTTAAGATTTATTATGTGAACCTTTGTATTTTTATATTTGCATTTAAACATTTTAGTTATATAGTAAATTTCCCGTGCATTTTAGTTTTTACGGCATGATAAAATTCATATTCTGCTTTTTCGCCTTTTAATTTTGAATTTAAAATATTTTTGTAAATGTTATGTAGTTGATTTGGGTAGTTTGCAAATTATATTTAAATATTTATTGTTGAGCTTTTTGAATTTTACTAATTTTTTTCCCCAAATAGCTGCTATTTGGGCACTTTTATGGCCACTTAAGAAATTTCTTCCAGCACATTCCTAAAGCAAGAGATTGTAGACTCAACAGGAGAATATCTTTATGTTATTGATACACGGTGAGCTATAAAAGCATGATTAATTTATTTTATTGCAAACAACAATAGAATAGTACAGTTAATGAACAACAATTTTAAACTTACTATTTAGTGTACCTATGCAAGTAAAATGTTCTATGGCTATGAAAATAATATCTACTTTTCAAATTTATTATGAATAATGAAAAGAAAATTTATCCAATCTGCATCTAGTTGATTGCTTCCGCTATTTATTAGTAAACCAGCTATACCAAAGTTACACTCACTAGAAACACTTGTTACTGAAATATACAATAAGGTGCAACGAAAACTGACCATTTTAAATTTCAAGTTGAAGGTTTCTAATTGTGTGAAAAAGTTGTTCTTTTAGTTGATTATACATGGGGGATACTAAATATTTTGTGGTGGTGCTATAAATATCGTTTTCAATTTAAAATCTAACAAGACTTTTGAAACAAATGAAAATATTTTAATATTAGGGGTGTATTATTAATATATGTGCTCTAATAAGATTTCTAATTACATAGTAGATGTTTCATTAAACATGGAACATACATTCACATTGTAGAAACACATTAAATATTTCTAAGGACTTTAAAATATGTCTTTAGCATTTAACAGTGACGCAATAAAAGGGTAGCTTACATAGTAGTCCTTCAACCTATCTTAATTCGTGGTGTCAATTATTGTAAAAAAACAGAAAATAATAAGAAAAATATAAAAATATAACTTATTGAAAAGTGTTCTATACATATAACTGAAACACGTTTCCATTATGATTATGAATAGATGCAATCATTATGCTGCAGCTGTTTACCCTTGTACCAATTTCCGTTTTGAACTAGTTTAGAAATTTCCCCCATTTTCATTCTGTTATATATATATTTAATTTCTAAACTATATATATTTGACATTCTTTACAGTGTTTATGGTATTTTCAACTGTATAAGACTGTTCCAAAAAGAATCTTTCTTATTGAATGAAAGAGTCAAAACCGTGTCTAGACAATGATCCACGTAGGGATAGTGAATTTGTGTTTCTAACATCTTCCTGGTCCCTATCTAACACAATATTGTGGGATATTTTCAGTTCACCCATTTCTTCTAGAAGTTCTTTCTCCCACAACGGGAAACCTCTGGTCAAGAACACATAATTCTGTAGTTTTCAGTTTCCACTTTTGTTGTGCGCTGTCAAGATTACATAAAGCACCTGATTGAAAAATTCTGTCCACAAATTGACCGTTGCCGTACAAACTTTTTTCAGCCGTGGCATTAATCTCAAGGGGAGTTTTATTTATTTAATCAGCCCCATCTTTTACGTGAGTAAAAATTGCAACAAAATAGGAATAAAACTTCATTAATATATGCATAATTTCATGTGGGTCTAATGTTAATGAGCTCCTGCTCCAGTCATTAATTCCTTCGTCACATATAATATGAACGGTATTTGGCATACAGAACTATACATGTCGTGTTTATTTATCTTTATCTTCGGTAGCTAAGTGTGAAATGGATCTCTCAGCATTAAATTTATATGAATGTGTCTTTAGGTGTAGATGTGATGTACTAGAAGGGAATTTCAGTAATGCTGAACAAATTTCTCAATATATCTAACCCATGAACGTTTTATTTTAACGCACTGGTTAGTTCTTTACAATTCTATAATTGCAGTATTTATTTTGCAACATACGCCTTATAATTCCTGGAGATTTACGCTGCCTGCTGGTCTTGAAACGCTCCAGTTATAATTGCTAAATATTTTTCTGATTTTAAATACTTAGAACGTCCTTTCCCTCGCTATTATGATTGCATAGCTTTGCAATATGATCGCTAGATTAGCACCGAGAGAGCTCTCACTAGTCAAGTATGCAGTTAGCATGAAATAAATGTTTTGCACGCTGCCTATAGTACACAGCATTCATTACCGATTTCAAATTTCAAATTTCTCTTCCTGTTAGTGCAGGACTACTATTACCACTACTAAGTAAAATTGTGGTACAGGAGCAAAGATCAACAGTATAGGTCAAACATAATACGTAATAAAGAAAAAGGTAATGTTTAGATTGCGCAATTACAAACATTAAGGGGAGATTAAAAACCTGTACTTTTAAGAAAGACAATGGATATGCTCAACAAAAAGACTTTAGTTCGATAGGAGTATAGTTACAAGTATTAATGTCTTTAACTATGGTTTGATGATGATGATGATGATGATGATAATAATAATAATAATAATAATAATAATAATAATAATAATAATAATAATAATAATAATAATAATAATAATAATAATAATAATAATAATAATAATAATTAATTTGTCATCAAAATAAATTTGTTGGTTAATCGTGAACAAAGCCAAGAGGAAATATTATTGCAGGCAACGTACAAAAGGCATAAAACTAAGAAACGGTTAATTAATATTTAACCAAGAACTGGAAATAATTGATTGAATGTACAAACTTCAAAAGCAAAGAAACATTACTAATTGGCCGCTAGCATCGGCGTTAGCGACAAAGAGAGAAGAGGGAAGCAAATATACGAACGCCATAGGGAGAGAGCACACAAGAAAATTAATTGAAGGTAGCGAAAACAGCAGGGATCCGAGTCAATAATTGAAAAGTACTGCTTTGTTACAGAAAAAAAGGGTTAGGAACCAAACCCCAATTTACGAAATATAACCGAACTACATGTAGATACCACCGCCACGGGTGGTCGAGGTCGTTAACGCGCGGACTGGGGCTCGAATCCCGCCAGGACCGTCCTCTCTGAGAGGGTTTTTCCAGGTTTTCCTCAGTCCTCATAAATGGCAAATGCCGGGGAGGTACCCTAAAACCTAGACCTTCTTTAAAAATAAATCCTTTCCCAGATGTCATTTCATCTCATGTATCATCAGTGTCCATCGCCTGTGGTGCCTCTGTAGCAAAAACGGGCGTTAAACACTATTCATTTATACATGCAGATACTCAGTTTCTGAGAATATTTATCATAATCATATCCAGTGACCACAATGAAATGAAGCAAAGAGAGTATTCCTAACCTACACGGCAAGAATGCTACAAAAATGAAGCAGCGGCAGCAAAAATAGGGAGGAAATATCCAACCTATACTTTCAAGCAGTCAGAAATATTTATTTAACTATCTAGAACATTAGTGGCCAGGCCGAGTCAATTTCCAGTTATATTGTGCTTTAGCAACGGGTCGCAGTGCTTATAGATCAATATTGTGACAAGAACACTTAGAAATGAAGCGATGTGAGATGTCAATCATACTCATCCAAAGCCCCATCCCCGTATTCTACTCCTACCAATTACTCTTAGGATTGGTCATTCTGTAAGCTAACCCCGATACCACCTCCACCTCTGGTAATTTCTTAAAAATGAAATACCCCAATTCATCCGACCCGGCTGTCCCACGAACCAAAGCATTTTACTTTTTTTCTGAGCGAACACCAACCGATTGTGAGTCACTGGTATCTTCCCCTGAGGCGCCGGACCACCCCTGCCTGTGTTAAGCATAAAGAAAAACGTGTAAATTTATTTGGAATTAGCGAACGAGACGTCATTTGCTCTTACAGCCCCATTTTGTAGATTGACTTCATGATAAAAAACAACTGAACGAAGACTTGCCTCGCCTTTGAGAAGACCATTAGTGCAAAGGAGAAAAATTGTACAAAAATTGCATATGAGGTATAAAGAAATTTATTCGCACACACATACCTAGTCTACCAAATAATATTCCTATAATTTTGAAAATAAACTAATTTTTGCACGTAGACAGTTTTCATTGTAAGACGCCATTTGCTTTACACAGCGCCATTTTGCGGGGTCACTGATAGCTGTGATGGAAGAAGTAAACAAATATTTTATGTAGACAGCCTTTGAAATGTGATTTGCGCGTGACTTTGTAAGTGTTACTGTTCTTTGCTTATAGTGCGAAGCCGAAAAAACGGATATTAATATCGGAGAAGGAAAGGTATAGAGAACGCATAAACTATAAAATGCGTTTGAATCAAACATTTATTAACATAAACCATTTAATTACAACACATTGTGTTTTACATATCATGCTCAAGCTCAACGTTTTAGAACATATACCGGACTTTCCCATAAAATCTTCCCTCTTCCCTTGGTGTTTTAATTCTCGCGGCTGCCCTACATCTAGCTTCGCTTGTAAAATTGCGTATTAAACCGTACCTCATAGAAGTTGCTGGAACTGTAGTCCCCCTTCATGTAAATACGTATTGTATTGGGAAACAGATTCCAATTGACACGTTTAATTTCGGCCACTGTAATGTTTGTGATTCCATTTGTGATATTTTCCTTTAGTTCCTCCAATGCATTAGGATTCGTTTTATAAACACTTTCCTTCAGGCAACCCCAAATGTAACACTGTTGAATCTGCAGAATGAGAAGGCTTATTATCGTCATTATTTTATACGCTTCATTTACGTATTTTGTAGCTAAAGATGATGTCTTAGATGAATGATTTTTCAATTATTGTTTCAGAGCTACCGTTTGTGCTGTTGCCCGACTGCTCCTGCTAGTGTGAAGTGACGTTCTTCCTAGACTTCTAAAATGGCATCAACTTCTTCGGGTAATCAAACATGATCAGAAAAGCTTAAATGTCTTGTCTTGTTGGCCACGTCTCCAAACATATCGTTGGAGCCGAACTACCTTCGAACCGATAAGTTTTAAGCCTCTTTATTTTTCTACAATGTAAGAGTTGTAAATCTTACACAAAGTAAAGTGCAGCATTGGTGATTCAAGAAGTTTCCATTTTTTGACAAAAACACTAATTCCTACTAGAAGAACTGACCACTGCGTTGATAAGTTGTTCAAACTTTATGATGAATGGAAAGGTTTACAAAAAATTGGACCAGAACTGCAGGCAAAGAAAACGAAAAAAAATATTTTTTGTGGAAATTATGGACAATTTCTTTGACATAGCTCATTAAGATTTTTTAGGAGAGATGAAAATTGTAGAGATAAGAATTTCTTAATGCTCCGGCGCCAAAAAGGATGATCAGGCTGCAATGCAATGGAAACTGCTAGGAAAACAGGGTCTTATGAAGAAATGGATCATTTTGCTACAGTTATATCAGTTTATTACATTAAAAATTGATGCAACCTCAAGTAGCCAAAACAGTGATGGTGGCGACGATAGTGAAAATTCCTCTGTCATCGTTCAACAAATATCAGCTAGAGCAACAACCGCAGTAGCAGCAACAATAGTTCCAATAACTTGAGGTAGGATAGATTTTATTCCCCGTCTCCCTGAAGTTTTGATTGGTAAAATCCATAGAAATGTAGTTTACATATTAATGGTTACTGCAGAAAGTTTGAACGTGATACTGAAATCGTTGTAATAAATCGTACTTCTTTCCAATGTCTTAGAAAACAATTTAGAGAATCAAGATGCCGCCTGCGGGGCCTCGGTAGTTAAAATGGGCATTAAACACTAGTAAAAAAAGAGAAAAGCAAGACACACAGATATTCAGTAGAAAGTACAACTGCCAAGAATTAGTGTTGCACTGTGAGGAAAGCGGCACCTAACCTGCACTCACACGTATTGAACAGATTCATAGACTGGCAACAATAGTAGCTTTCAAGGTATAGAGCAACTTTTGGCAGTGCCTGAAATTCCAAAATAGTCAGAAGAAGAGCAAGTTCATGGGTACTTACCGAGCAGTTGAGAAGTGGGTAACCGACAAAATTTGGACTCTTTTCTCTGATATGACAGTAAGCAACACAGGTCCAGTAAATGGTGTCTGTACAAATCTAGAAAATTTGTTTATTCTTATTGGTTTGGTGTGTGTTCGAGCCTGGTTTCTGTCATGAAAAGCAATTAAAGTCTCTTATCATGATTTTCTATATATGCGTGAACTGATAAATTATCAGGATATTGGTCCAGAAATCAGTAATGCTGCTGAAATATTTTTTCGAACCGTCTCAGGTACTTAGTCCCCGAAAGTGTGGGTCTATCCTTATTTGATTACAATGTTCCAACAGCAATTACGACAAATTTGGCTCAAGTTACGCTAGAAGCAGATAAAGTCGAAGAAGAGAAAGAAGAAAAAATCAACTAAAAAGGTACATTCTGCACAAAAATTGTTACTTCCTTTTCAATTATCGCGGTTTGGTTTTTTGTAACTCCTGGTAAAATTTTTTTCCACACAAGATTTTCTATCAGCACTGATTCGCTTGACAAATACTCTTCAAATTGAATGGATGAACCTGATTACAAATGTGGAATTGAAAAACTTGAATGATTGTTGTAAATGACGTTGCAGAAAGAGGAGTCAATCTCATTCAGGATTACAATACATTTCATCTCACAATAGATGAACCTAAGAAATAATTTGTTTCGCTGATCATTGCCAGGGACCTTAAAAATACCCAACTGCTACTAAATCCTCTCTTAGGAAAATAATGCTCGATGTATAGTGTTCGTTCACATAATGTCTTGATTCAATAGAATTATGATTGTAAACAATGATGGGCTTTTCTTATAGAAGTTGTATCCGTTACTAAAGAAGCTATTTCTATCTTAAATTTCTCATGTTAATTCAGGAATTGTTTTAATTAGCTTTTACAAAAATTATATTGAAAATGTTTTCAAACAATTCTGGTGTTCCTGGAAATCCACATAAATTTCTCTAAGAATAAAGGTAAATGGTTAAGATATGGAAGAATATACCACTTTTGTATGGTTTGATCATTGCGTATACTGTGTTTCAACTTTAAAGTATTTGAGGATTGCTAAGCATTTGTCCGATTTGGACTGAAAATTTGACAGACATTTATTTTATTGATCGAGACAAGTTAGAGGGCTGGAAACTCGTTTGTATCAATATAAAAAGAATATCACGGTAGAAAATGTTCCGGATAAATAAATAATTACAGTACTGCTAATAGTATTTCATTCCTTATATAGAGGAAAATAGTTCTAATTCTAAAACTGCCCTTAAATATTTTCATCTATTCCTACCAAAAGTTTAGTGTGCCGATAATTTACAATTCACTAAAAAGAGTTTCCACAATTTTTTTGCTGGTCGATTCCTGGCTACATCCCTTAAGATATACGCTTCAATTAATAACGAATTAATTGAAATAAACATGAAATATATCCATTAAAGAGCAATAAATCACATACCATGGAATTTATCTGTATAACAGATTACAAGGATGTTACTTATAAAGTTGATAAAAAATTAAATCTCACTATCTTACACTGAGAAGCTCAAAAAACTTAAATCATTTGAGCTCTTCAAAACTGACACCTTGAGGCCTAGGTATCTATGTTCAGCGTTGTATTTAGTATCTATGTTTGACTGAAAAAGTGTCTTCTCAAGCAATGTTATTCAAAGTGGTTAGCACTCTATGTAAGAAATATTCTGAGAAATAAAAATACCATATATTAAAATGGATTTTTCACAAAAGCTCATCAAGATCAAAATCACAAAAATTCTTAAAACTATGTTTTATGGATAACTATAATGCCTGGGTCATAAATGCTGAAAAGATTCGACTTTTATCTTAGGGAAACATCTGCATAAGACAACCTTCGAGGTCTCCAGGATAGATTCGAGAGATCCACGTTTTTGGCCCGTACAGGGCATAGTATGTCAGATGGTTGGGGAATAGGCAAGGTAAGACAAAGATCTGTGAGGTGAACTCTGCCGTGACGCTGAGGTTTTGCGATTTTACTCTGAATCTATCGTCAATCTATTTTACATATAATAAATTGCAGATTATCTAACTCTACTTAGAAATTGTCATAAAATTAACTACAAACAACCTAATCATTTTTATAATTTTAGGTTTAATTCGAATATGTAGATATTAGTTTAATGGGTTCCACGGTTCGTTGTTTGCGATTTTAGTTTATATTAGCGCCGCAATTAAACTTACAGAAACAAATCTAACTTTTGCATTGTGAGCAATACCTACATGCTACAATATATCATATCATATAGGCCTAGCATTTTAAATGACGCCGGGAATAGAAAGCTTCTGAAGGGTACACGGCTGCCCTTTCTGATACATAAGTCTTTCTCCTAGAATATCAAGCAGTGTAAGAAACGCGATTTCACCATCTCTAAGAAAAGAATCCTATGTGTGCTTAATCAAAGAGGTGCATAGGGAAAAACAGGAAGCAGGTAAGCTCACGACCAGCAACAAGTCATATCACCCCGAGATATTTGGAAAGTTGTCTTTGGCTACAATCCAGCAACTTAGAGAGTCATTACCTCAAAAACTGTGAACATCATCAACCAGTTTTAGAACCTACATAAGCGTTCTGGCTACCTCAGGTTAAGGCTTCAGGCCAAACGTGTGTTTCAACTTAACATTTTTTGGAGAATAAAGCGATAATGAAACGGGAATATATTCCATTCCTTAAAGACATACCCCCATTAAATCATTTTATGTATCATCAATTGTTTTATGCACATTTGGGTTGTTAAAAAGTTCCCCTGAAGCAGAAGACTTCATACGGTTGACGATCCCTCACAGGCCTCAAACGAGGAGAGGAATAAAATGGACATGCAGTGGAAACTGCAGTCTCTACCGTAATATGTCGCTATAGACTACCATATTGAACGTCAGAAGTGGCGGAGACAAGGTTTTTCATTAGCTAAAGCTGTATGAATTTGTCATTACATATCGCAAACAACCCTTTGTAACATAGTAGAACATTAAGTTTACATAATATCCGCATTGTGCCCAAAACGAAGAAATATCCAAAAGGTAACCAAACATTCCGTTACACAGAGCATCACCTCTTCAAATTATTCCAGTCATTTGGTACTTACCAACTGCTCCGCAAGTAACGTGACGTAATGATCCGTTTTACCCCTATATTGTATGTTTAAAATTAACCCTTAAATGCATTTCCACTAATGCACTCTGATGCATTTTATTACATTTTAATTACATGAATCTGAAATATTGAAATTAAAAGATAAAATGTGCATGATGACACAACAATGAAATTAAAGGAATATTAAAAATTGGTATAAAACTTTCAATAATGACCAATACAAGACTCACAACTGCTGCTGGGTTGAGGCAATTTTTATTTTTTCTAACATTTTCTGCTCGATAAAGCTTGGCAAATCACCTCTGCAGCCGCAAAATTAGTACGCAATGAGCTCTGTTGCACTGAGAGAGAAACAACAAACCAAGAACCGAGCTAGAGGCTAATTAGTTCGAAGTGGTACTACATAGATGGAAATGATTTTGCCAATCATATGTTTAATCGTGATAATAGTTTAATGTATCATTTCCCGCAGAGCAAGGGCAGTTCTTTTGAAAGTCATAATTTTATCTAATCCAATGTGTTTGCGAAACTCAAACGAGCACTAACATTTAAAGGTCAGGATGGTATTTTTAGACTTCAAGAACTTTCTATTGCTGCCGTTTGAGCCACAGGATCTACAAACACTGCTGAGAGATGATGCGAGACAAAGAGGGAGCTACGGTCAGTCTTTAAAATCTGTAGAGGGGAATCCCTCCTCGTGGCATTGTGGTTTTCACCACATGCCCCCACTCACAGTTCTGCTTCATACCGAGATTTGGGTGAAAAGTTTTCAACCAGCTGCCATTTAGTCCAGACACCATTTAGCTGCGAGTTCCCTTTTTTATTTTAATTAAAATGAGCTACTTGGAGTAAAAGCTTTGTAACTGATAACGGTTTGAAGGAAACGACATATCCATTGCTTAAATGACCTGGCTGCAGAGAAGCAGATATAGGAATTCCAAAGTTTTTAGAAATATAAAATGAATTATTAAATATAACTGTTGAAGGAATATGAAACAAATATGTTACGTTGTATTTAAGACGATACAAATGACAATAGAAACAATGTGTTTATAGCAAATTTGTTACTCTGTAAATCAACTTTAAAAATTGTCCATTCGATCGTTCTTCCGTTTTTCCCTATCTACCTACCTCCCATCCATGACCGCCCGTTCGCTTTTCATCCAAGAATGTGCATGATCGTTTAATTTTCTTTTCAAATGCAAAAGTGAGTATGAAGTATTTGCGTTTTAACACTCATAATTTAAACTTTAAAGTAGCAACGCATGTTCCTTCCTAATAAACTTACTTATTTATGAAATAAATATCATGTTTCTGCATAAGATTTTCAAGCTTCTTCTTCTTCTAAGTTAGCCTATTATCTGCTTTAATGTTATTAGTGGAATGGACGATATTTTTGCCAACAAAAACTTACCATTCAAAGCATATTTCACACAAGAAAATGCAATGTTGAATAACTTAAGGATTCAGGTAGAATGGTTACATCATTTGTAGACATAGATTTCAATAGCCAGTTTATATACGTTATAATAAATTGTGTAGATACGAGTATGTAGAGATTTGCTGTGAATCATGAATGTAGTGTATTTATTTATATAAATAAAGCGTATTTCAAAATGATCACTCACATTACCTATCTGCATACCAACGAAAGCTGGTTCAGATTTTTTGTTCAGACAAATTATTTATATGAAATTTTTCTTTTTGAATGACAAACTCTTACAAAAATATATAGATTAGATTCGATAAGTTTTCCGCCTTACCAAGTTCAGTTCAGTAATCGAAAAAAAGTAAGAAAAAATATCATGGATTGTTTTTATGCAATTATTACGCAGAACTCATGTCTGTAACTTGGAGAGGAGCATGTAAGGAATTAGAAGTGTGAATTTTCATAAAATATAACAAGAACTGCCAGTAATATATATATATATATATATACATACATACATACATACATACATACATACATACATACATACATACACGTTTACAGAGCTTTCAAATAAAAAATATCAAATCTCCCACGCGCGGTATTTTGAATTCTGTAGGCTGCAAGCAATGCAGCAAGTCTCCCCTCCTGTCCTTGAACGTCGCTTTGAAGCAGTGCAGTAGCTGAACTTCGCCAAGATTGAACAGTCGACTCTAGAGCAGCGAATTTTCGTGTGTAAATGTTATCACAAATACAGTAAGCTTGTCGTGTTAGTGCAGAATTTCCTTGGCAGTTTCCTGGTGAATTGTCTCCTTCCAGAGAGCAACAATATTGCGATTAAATTTCATTCTATTGGATTAGTGCACAACAAAAACAACCATGGAAACGTACAGATTTAACAGAGGTTAAACTAGACGAAATTGGTGTAAACCTTGAACGTTGGTAAACAAAATCACTCCCGGAATTAGCACAACAGTGGGAGTTTCGGTGGGTTATGAGGCAATATTTTATTCTGATTTAAAGAAGTTAAGTTATAGTACGTTCTCGGGCGACAGCGACACGCCCAGCCGCCGCCGAGAATCAAAACACACTGTACGGGATAGTTTTTACCTATAAACCCAGTATATTCATAGTATACGCCTTTCATAAAGTAGGAAATTAATTTCACCTAAATCAAAAGCGCTTAACTGGATTGCATAGTGAAGTCTGTCTCTTCACTTTCAACGTTAAAAGAATGGACTAAACAGTTCCGATTAGGAAGATAAAACATTGATGTTAAAAATTCATGTGAGGATCGATCAGCAGAGGAATTCGTTGCTTTATTGAACAAGAGGTGTTGAATGACATGCACTAAATCTCAAATAAATTTTCGTGAGATTTGCCTTTAAAAACTATCCTCTTTATGAATCTACACGAAAACGGTCAATGGTGCCTCGACTTCTCTGGACAGTTTAAAAACAATATCGAGTGGAGTGCTGTGAAAGGTTCTCGACCAAATATCAAACAAGCCGAATGGACGTTCTGAACTCAATCGACAGGAGATGAAACAATTGTCCTACAATTCACTTTCACTGGCCGTCAAGGAAGCTCAGGCTTGTACAGCCCAGCTACACCTGTCTGACACTTTAGGAAGAGAAATTTGATGACTTCAAAGAAAGAAACTTCAATATTGACGCAGTAAACCACTACTGCATTCTTCTTCTTTAATTGCACCTGAAATTAAATGGAAAATACCGGTATGCTAAGTGATGGGATTTGCATGACAGCCAGTATACACAAATTTGACCGTTCATCCCAGAGCTCAGGTCTAGCTTCCAGGGATTAATTTATTTTCTGAAGACTATGAGGAAAAAATGTAATATTCACAATGAGGTAAAGGAATCCTTTGTAGAACATTTTGCAGGTAAGGACATAGAAATGCTAATTCAAAGATTAGATGCGAGTTCAAATAAACTGGGACGATGTGGAAAACAGACAAAATCTCAAAAATTGAGTTTGGCCGGAAGTTTATGAAACACAATTGTTACAATTAGATTATTTCATTTTTTATATTTAAAATGTCAATATTTATAGTGCAATATTTCTTCTCCGCTTTGGTAAATAGGAAGAAACTGTATATTGCACTAAAGAGTGACAAAGATCTAGTAGGACTTTTCGGCAACATAAACTTCAATGCCATAGAATTGTACGGTAAAATTAAATTTAACTTTTAAAGCTACTTTAATCCAAACTAGTTCATGGTATACCCCTCTCTATGAATTGTTTTGATTAATAGACGGTGGTTATGTATAATGCTGACCACATTTCCATTGTGTCCGAATCCAGAGTTTCGTCTTATTGGTACAAGATTCAAAAGGGATCTTAGAGCTAATTCCTGAAGCTGGAGGAAATACTTTTATTACCTTTCAGTGTCAAAGAAATATTTGGATGAAGGTATGATATCGTATGTGTATTTATAATTGTACCAAAAAATACATTTGGACACATTAACGTTTGTACCATTTATCTTTATAATAATCCATCGGATTGTAAATTGCCAGCTGGAGTTGGGCCTTTGCCACTGCACCCATTTCCCATGTAATGGGATGGAGTCCAAAGATGACATGCGGACAATGACAGGTTTAATCGAAGATTCCCCTGTTGGTCCGTCCAGAGCATCCAAGCAGCAATGGTCGCCCTTCCGCAATGTGGACGAGTTTGGATAACAGTCTCTTTAACCAAGTCGATAATTCCGAACTCGTGCAGCACTAATGCCACTATAGCCACCCAGCAATCTAAATGGGTTGTGTCAACCCAGTGCTGTACGGAATAAGCCCCCCTTTCAAAAATTTTATGTCAAGAATATAACTGTCATTTATGTAATTGCACTACAGAGTGGGTTGCCACATAAGGTTAACGTTAGTGTATCTTATTAGACCGCATGTAGTTTTCCTTTCCTGCTCGAACTCTGTAGAAGAGCCGTTTCCATACCAAACTCTGGAGGCAGAAACTATTCCAAGTCACAAGTCACACACCGCACAGAGAATCAGCCCACCTTGCCTGGCACTTTTGATCTGCAATCAGAACTAACGGAACTTAAATCGTAGATCGGAAAATTCATGGAAAGGAGAAAAGCATCCCACCTTTAACTAAGTGATCAGGGTTCCGAATGCGATTCTTTGTTTTACCAGGCCACCTCGGTATGTGCCATAGTGTGTTTGTTTTCTTTCTTTTTTTTCACAAGTCAAGAAAGCAGAAATTGCATTAAAAAGAACTGACCCAGACACTTGGCGAGGATGATTGTAAGTATTGCCTTCAATTATCGCATTGTTTCACAATGTGGCATACTATTTCCAACTTTTTCCTCCGTCTCCTCGTTTATAAAGGATGGTGGGTACAAACGTTCAGTTCAGGTAATGCCCTACAATTTGTACAGAAAATGCACGCCAAATCTCTCTAAGGAAAAAAGTATATATACTTATTAAATGTTTTTATTTCTTAACTAGTATCTCCATCGGACTATTAGCAAAATGTAGGAATTTAAGCTTTTTATGCTAAATTCCTTTTTGGGAGGGGGTAAAATAATTTTAAACGGAATTTATACCCTACTACAGACTAGGATGTAATTCCCATATTTGATTGAAGTTATTTTAAAAAAGGAAGCACAGACGGAGGTGACCTGGTAACGTAAGAAACGCATTCGGAAGGTTCCCTGGTCGCTTAGGTAAATGTGGGACGAATTTCTCTCTTCCATGAATTTTCCGATCTACCATTTAATTTTATTCCCTTAGTTGTACTTGCAGGGTCCAAAGTGGAACTGGTGCTGTGTGCAGTGTAATGCGATTTGTGACTTGGAAAGGTTTTGGCCAGCAAGTTTGGTATGGAATCGGCTCTTCTAAGGATTCTTTGGATTCCCGCAAGCTTGAAAAAGAAGCGTCTGCCTTTCTCGGAGCCCAAGTGCCTTCTATGAGTCGGGTCGCTCTCACAGACGAGTCGTATGATCGGAAAGAGGAGTCAATTGCGAGGACTGCAGAACAGGCCAACCTCAACTTATCCTCTAGTGTGCAAGTACGGCACATTGTTCGCAAATTGTCTAGCGAATTTGAATGACTGGAAAACTGATCTAGCAGCCATAAAGGAACTAGCCAGTCATCTAGAAAAGAGACATTCATTCAGTAGTAAAACGCCATTTGAGTGACCTTTCTACTGAATGACTGCAGCATTCATATGGACGATCGATGGAAAAAATAAGTGAGACCATATAGCATTTTATTTAAAATCCGATAATTCGTTTCGAAAATTACTGAAAACATTAAGAAGGTAGTTTTCAAATAATTTAATGAACGAAAGCCATAAACAATTATGGTTGAAAGCAATCCCCACTCTAAAAGCCAAAAATGTGCGTGTGCTAAACGTAATAAATCACGATCCCACGACTCTCAGGATTGACAGTGCAAGTCGTAAGTTGCACATTAGAATAAGGCAAATCAAAATGAGATATGTGCGCTAGACAATTCTTTTTAGATCATGAAGAGATTTAGCGCTATGAATTTGTGCTCTATAGAAAGGGAATAAATTAAGAGAGACCACGTCAGAACTATTTGTTTACCTAGAGATGTCAACTGATTGCCAACTTCATCTTGACAACAGCCTTCTCCATTCTCAACGCAATGTGGAGAATTTTCTAGTTTGGGGGAGTACAAGTCGCATCATTCCTTGTCTGTCTTCTCATTGACAAGTAATTTGCTTTTTCTTATTTTGCTTTAGATCTAAGCAAAGAGAATCATGAACTCGTGTAAGCATCGAAACAAATTACTTGTGAAAACTGATTTACAATTGCACGGTATATAACTGCAACACTCACACCAATACATATCTATAAGTCATGCGTCTAATTCTGTAATATTCTTATCCTAATTCATATCAGATAGGAGCGATTTTCTCCTTTTTGTGTCCTTAAATAGGAGTCATGGAACTGGACTATCTCTCAAACCATTTTGCATTCAGTTTGTACTTTTTGGAGGAAAATGTTCTTGCCAGTTTTTACACTGTTTCCGTTTGAATGCTTTTCTATATTTAATACCGACAGTAAAACCCAGTTTATCAACTGCTCAAGTCCTGGGTATAAAATATGCAATTTTAACTGGGGTTGGATTGAAGGCACGGACGAGGAAACTCGGTAGCTCAGTCATACTGGGAGTATCCACCCCCACACTGCATACAACACCAGTATGCCTCGATTATCAGTTTCGATCCTGCAATATCCAACGGAATGAAGCGAAGTGAAATAGTACAGTTGAAAATTTGTAGAAAAGAAAGATGAACCTCAATATTCGCCTAAGCGACCAGTAGAAAAAAAAAAAAAAAAACGGGGGAAACAAGCAAGAGCAGAACGGCAAGCCCGAAGATATTTGAACCCCGAACCTCTCAAATGTGAATCTCTAGCGTTACCAAAGGAGCCACCCCACTCATTTTGAAGTTCACTTAGCTCCAGTCCCTTGGTATTGCATGTACAAAATACAGCTACAACGTTATCAAAGTTAGCTATTTAGCGTTTTGCGGAGAACACTTCATAGAAAACGTAAAAGTAATTTGCTTCAAACGTTGTGCCTGTAATATAAAGCGACAATTTCCTAAGTCGAACCGAGATTCTCGAGCTGCATGAGAGAAACAATAAAAGAAATTTTCACATTGTAAGGAGATAACGAAATCAAAACTGTAGATAAATGGCTAAATGCATACCTAAACATAAAAATGAGGCAATAAACTATACGTTAAACAATTATAAACTAAACACACTGGTTTATAGCTGCTTTCATCATTGGAAGTTAAAACAATATTTAGATGAGAAGACTATTAGCCTGTTGTAAATGTGGCTACCCAGAGTTCAATGCGATAATTAATTCCATTATAATCGCCTCCAGTATGTTATAGCGTATTTTAAAACTACAAAAACGATGAAGAGAAATAAAGCAATTTTAGCTAATGTATATCCCGGGATAATAATACACCCATCATATTTAATTTACTTTTAATGCCATGCGCTAAAATGTGGCAGTAATATTGGCCTTACTGATCAATTACAATTCTGTTTATTTAGAGTATTTCCAACATGTTTACCTTATAAATGCACATCTGTAAATTAGCCAGGTTATTTAACATTTAAATTCTAATTTCCATTCCTCCCCTTGTATCTGATTACAGTTTTGAGCTAATATAGTCCATATTCTGTACGTGGTAACTTTCGTTCTAGAGTCTAATTAGTTTTTATAACAGTCACTATGTTTCGCTTACCTTGCCTTAAAACAGGAACATTAGTGGAATAATATCGTAATTATTTGTACTTTTCCTATCTAATCTTTACAGTTGAGAAATAAAAATCATAGGCATGAACATGAATAACAAGCGTAGGCAAATATTATAATTAATATTTCAAAATTAACTTAAAATCAGCGAAAACCATCATTTCTTGTGCTTTTTGTAGATATCTTTACCACGGAAGGACCAAGAATAAATAAACTAAAACCATTTTACAAAACATAGTTTAAATATTTTTAGAAAGAAAAACATTTCCTAATTACAAAAAAAAAAAAAAAAATAATAAAAAATGCATACAACATAAAATCCCGCTGTTCATTTATTTATAGAAAGCAAGCAAAATCAGCATGGCTGCAGTCAATGATTCAATGAACTATTGAAACATCGGGACTTCAATGCAGGCTTTCTGTAGCCATCTCCCATCTTCGTTCGTTCCCTGGGGTCTAGCGTGCTTCAGAGAATCAATGTTTCTGTGCACCACATACTCTAGATCAGATTTCGCCAGCACTTTTGAAAATCCAAGTGACAACTTCGATTTCTTCCCAGTGATTCCCTCAGGTCAAGTGTATCTTCACATATGTGCGTGAGCTGTGCTGGTCTTATCGATCCTTCAGGGCAGAGCGTTCGCTAAAAACATTATGTTGAGATGCAGGACGACTCACGGCTCGATTCTTCACATCATAACCATGGTCTACATTAGGAATTCTGGGCTATTGCTATACTTTAGTTGGAAAAAAAACAGTTACCAAAATACTCTGGTTGAGGACTCTTAGTAGGGACATAATGGTAATTTTTGTGCTGAACCTCAACAGAAAAGAAACTGAGTTTTCTGAAAAACTGTATTATCAATTCAAACTAAAGTTTTATCTCTTATTAAACAATTATTTCTAAATTATAAACTGTTCTTAAATTTTGGTTAACCTTAATCTCAGAATCCTTAGATTTGAAAATCGTTTTGAAAACATGATACTCTAAATTTCTGGTAAAATAATATGTAATTTAAAGCAAAACTGCCATTTTTGAGAATATTTGCATTTAGTCTCATTTTATGCAACTTTAAAACCATTTTTTTCAGAACTCAAAGATGCATTAGTTAAAAAGTTTTCACAAGGTATATAGAGAAATGGTTTTGCACATGCGCAAAACAATTCATAACTCAATTCTGTATAGGTTTCTTTTTTCTTTTTTTTTTTTTTTTGATTGATTTATTTAAGGACGCTCTTTAACAGCTCAGGTGATCAGCGTCCCATTCAACTCAGGGCGTAAAACGGCCGACAAATTTTGCTCAGAGGCCTCTCTTTCAGGCTTGAGGTTCTTTTTCGTGCCGCAAATGTACGACACGGGACCAACGGCTTTACTTCCCTTCCGAAGGAAGCCATACTTAGGATTTTTACGCCCGAAAAAATCCATCGGTCCTGGCCGGGTTCGAACCCATATATATATAGGTTTCAAGAAAATTACACCTAAGAGTTAAAAATATTCAAGTAATGGCAAATGGCAAAAAACATGAGTGTGCGTTGTATAGCTTCTCAGTTGCCACATTCAAATTGCCATTTAATCTATTTAATTTCCATAAACAGACAATAATTATACATGGGTATAACCTGCAAAATATATAGTTTCATATTACGCATAAAATTAAAAGTTAATTTTTGATCCAAAATTTGTAAGCAGTGGAAAAGGGGACGTGGCAGCTAGGACACAATATATAAATGTCAATTCAAATACATTCAAATGCCGCAAACACACAAAAGCTATATATAGGCATAATCTGCAAACTATGATTATGCATAAAATAAAAATAGATTTTTGGACCTAAAATCTCTACCAAGTGTCTAAGAAATTTCCCGTCTAGCGTTGCGTTGAAGTTGGTATAGTGAAAATAAGGTCAACTGCAAGGAGTAACCACATTCTGTTCTAATCCCTTTGACCTCCATTAGCACTACAAGGTATGGACAGAATGTTGTGACGTTCCCTTTCGACATTTTAAAAGCATTTCCTTACAGGTACATCAGTATCGCACCTTGTCGAGCAATCAATATTTTGAGTTTTCCTTGAAATGGTCTTGCAAACAATTTGATCCACAAATTTAAATGTGTTGAATTTATAGTTAATTAAGGGAAATATTTCAATGTTTGTTGCTTTACTTCAAATATGCACTGCTTCGAAATATCTTGAAATCTTGAATAATTTATTGAAGTATTCATTTCTTAAATAGTTAATGTATAAAAGTGTTTTTAAATATGTCAGAAAAATTTTCTTCTGTCATGCATTATGGTACATTATTTTCCAAGGCCAAATCTGGGAGGTTTTGATATATCATTAACCATTCTTAAAGCAAAAACGGTGAAATTGCGCGAAACTAACGGAAGAGTGCCTAATATAAGAAGACCTTTTGCACAAAAGACCAAAACTGTAAAATCATTTGCATGCAAAAAAAAATCAAGCTCTACTGTAGCAGACAACACAAAATTCTCTTCTACTCTCTATATTTCTCCCTCTCCTGTACCATAGCAGTTGAACTGTTGCACCGTGTGTTTGTTTGCAATTGGAACAATCATCGTGAGCTTCCCTCAGAATTCTAGTGTTAGTGTTAGCTCATGAAATCGGCTGCTGCAACATCAAAATCCAATCCCACAAATTCCAACTAACATGTATGCTCGAGGCGTGTGGATTTATATCTAAAGTAATAGAGGTGTGCATTGTACACTACAAAACAACCCATCTGGTGTGCACTGGCTGCCAGCAGTGGACACAGTGAAATGGATGAAAGCATCCAACATGTCACGCATGTTATATGGACTTTTTGTGTTGAATTCAGATGTAATGTATACACCCGTTACTTCCCACACCGGATGTACCTTACAATGTGCCTCCCTCAAAACCTTCTATTAATTACGTGTTTAATTTTATTCGGGGGTGATTTTTTTTTCTATGGCAGAATTCCCAATGGCAGGTGGTCTGCTGATTTTTACCTGGGTGGAATAAAAAAAAATTAAATGATAGTTTGAAAATATACATTGTACGCTTCCTTAATTCTTAAAGGTAAGCCAATATAACATAACCGAAGAATCCAGTTCACCAGCTCCTTCAGACAGCGTGTGAGAAGTTGCGGTTTTTCAAAATTAATATACTCCTCATAACATAACATTAATATATTACTCTGTTTTTAAACCTTTATTCTGTAATACCAAAAAGTGTAACATAATGTATTTTCTAGAGAATGAATGTACACGCGCAAAGGACTATTATATATTACTGCCTTTATGAGTAAAATTTTATCTTCGGAAATTAACTGCACTATATTAATTTATTCCTTGGTATTTTCACAAAATTAATGCACAAACCTGATATAAATTATTATTATATTATTATTAATTATGACTATTATTGTTGTTGTTGTGAATGTTAAACGTTACACGACAACTTCCAAAGGCTTACAGATATGAACAATGAATGCGTTAATCTTCATGCAAATCAGTACAGATTCAGTTGGTGCATAATGTTCATGTATCCGCCTTACCCGGATGGGGGATCCTACCGAAAAAAAAAAAAAACCGGCTAACTGACTCAAACATGTTTTGAAACCACAGCGTCTGATTTTTTGAGTTTTGAAAATATTCCAAGCCGATTACAAGACTCTTTATTAACATTTCACAGTCCCAGAACATTAAAATTTCACATTTCTGTATTTCAAGTCTCACATTTTAATTTTTTTGTTCGCCTTATAATGGTATTACGTCTGAATTTAGCCGTGCTACACCACCTGCCACTTTGATTACCAACGCGTGATAACTTGATAAGTAAATATGCTGCGCACCACATGAAATTTAATTTTACAGGCCAAAGGATGCACAATGTAATTACCCTGGATAGAGCTAGTTGAAGACTGAAGGACATTTAAAATAAGGTCAAAGTCAACAATTCTTTGTGTGTGTCATGTAGTGGAGTGGGACATGGAAGTAGATCAGTTTGTAACGATGTGCACGTCACTCCTAATCTTATTTAAACAGCTATAGCTTTTAGAGTAAATTTTAAGTGAAATTCTTACAAAGTACATTAAAAGATTTCCAAGCAGGTCATACTTGCACATAAAAATTTCTGTGTAATCTCACTTATTTTGGGCGTACTTTCCGGCAACTGTAATCGCCTTCAATAAAGTTTTATGAACTGAACGAGGTGCATTAGCTAATTCCCGGAGCTGACGCTCGTACAATACTTCCTTAAAGTTGCTCCAGCTTGCTTCCTCATACACAGATGCAACGGAATAATGGAAGTTATACAAGTTTATTCATTACAACCCATTAGGTTTTAAATAGGTATAATTCCGCATCTGTGTTTGGGGAAAATGGACATAATCGGTTAGAGTGCAGAGATAAAGACAACAGACTGCGCCACGCGAGAGTAAAATTCAGTTCTATAACGTCCACAAAAACCCAAATTCTGCCGTGACATTTGATTCATAATTATAATTATAAAATTGCATTAAACAAAATGACTTCTGTTGAAACAGTTCTGACGGCACACCCCCACTAAAATATAATTATCGTGTAATAATACATTGACATTGTAATTATTAATATAAGTATTATAAATGTTCGTATCATAAGCTTTAACTCCAACGTAAGAACTGTAGAAAAGAGAAAGCCTTTAGTGTTTCCATTGCAATAAGGTTGAAAAGTCAACAGGGTAATAAAACCATAAGTGGAACAGGGTCAGTGGGGAGCCCCTTCTTTTAAGGACAGCTGCTGCAAAGTAAATAAACTCAAGGACCATTTAAACCGTCTTGGGGGCTTTGAATTTGACCGGCTGTGTCCAGCTAGCACTTTAAACTATCCAATGTTGCTGTTATGTTTTAAAAATTTCAAAAAATAGCGAGTGGAACGCAAAACAGTGAAATTAAAACCAGCCAATAGAAAATGTATGTTTGAACTTTTAACGTTAGGTGCGAAGATTACGGGTGCCTTTGTGACTTTGCTTCGCTGTTAAGACCAGGGCTTTTTATTTGGATTTAATATATAAGAAAGAGTTTGCTTGGCTAAGGCACTCAGTATGAAGATTTACACGCAGCGAGATGGTTCTGAAGTGCTACACGCAGCCAGACGCTTGTAGTTATACAGTTCTGTGCTACATGCGGCTAAGTACCCCCAATTCCCCAGTACGCAGTTGTAAGATCTACACGCAGTTCGACTCAGTTAAGCAGTTTGTAATACTCATCTTTAAGTTTCACACGCGGAAACTATGTTTATATTCAACATTTATCATATGCAAAAACACCAAAGGATGCGAAGTAATTTGGACATAATAAAATACGCAGTTACACATTATTTCCTATTGCCTGCTTATTTGCACTATCGAACTCCTTTCCCCGTTCTGTTAAGTCACAATTAACAAATTAGCAGAGTCACCTGAGAACTGTTGCCATTGAAGCATGGGCAAGAACATCGAAGCAATCAATAATATGCAACCACTTTAAAATTGATATCACAACGTGAGGGCACTTAAACCATAAAACAGATCGCTTCAAGATTGGAACCCAACATGGGACACACAGCCGGAGCCATACCAAACCATCTCATAAGTTGGCCAAAAACAACAACAACAAAAAACCACCCCATATCCAAACCGCTCCAGTATTGGTATTTTCTGGACTTTAATGTATCATATGCCCGCTACTATTCTGTAAATATGCTCCATGCCACTATTTTGTTCTGACACTGTAACAACTTTCCTCCAACATTTCAGTTAATGAAATTTTATTTATCACTCAACTAAATGCCATATTTGGATATTGCACTCTGCTCCGCTTAGAGGTAACGATAAATAAGTAATAAGTTGAAGAGTAAATAGAAGTTCATCAGCGTTTCGTTTTATATAATTAGATAGAGCAACTCTCAAAGTATAAAAGAGTGCTTAAGAATGTTTGCGCCTCCAGTTTTCATGCATTGGTTTTGAATGTGCAATGGTAACCATCTAGCGTCGTACACCCAAAATCGCGGATTCAATCCCGGTCGAGGTAGATGGATTTTCGGGCGTAAAATTCAAAGTATTGATTTCTTCAGAAGGGAAGTACAACCGTGGTTCCAATGTCGTACACATAAGGTAAGTAATAGAACCTTAAGCCTGAAAGAAGAGGCCTTGGAGCAAAATTTACCTGCCGTTTCACGTCCTAAATTGAATGGGACGCTGATGACCTGAGATGCTAAAGAACGTCCTTAAGAAACCAAAAAAAATTGTCCTGGAGACACCCATACCTCACTCTTTAGACTCTCTTTTGTCGTAGTGTCGGTCCTGATGGTGTAGTGGTTACCATACTTGCCTCCTAAACCCAAGATCGCGGGTTCGAACCCGGCCAGGACCAATGGGTTTTTTCGGGTGTAAAAATCCTAAGTATGGCTTCCTTAGGAAGGGAAGTAAAGTTTTTCGGCCCTTTCACGTCCTGAGTTGAATGGGACGCTGATGACCTGTGGTGTTAAAGAACGTCCACAAATAAATCAATCAATCTTTTGACTCGCGAGGAGCATGACATTGTATACGCCTAAAACATTTCTATTCTGGTAACCACAGCATGTACTGAAATTTTATTGTGGCGTCCACATGCTTATTGTAACGTGTCATCATTTTACTGAATATGTAGCGCCAGGCTTTATCTTGCATTAACACACATGCGCATTATGAATGCACACCCTTTTTACATTTTCTTAATAAACATGATAAAATTCTTTAACTTATAAGATGCAAACCAAGACAGTATTTTTGTCTCTATTTTGGGACAGGAAAATATTATTTCTTGATATCTCTAAGCGAAACACACTGTATACATTTTTAGAATTTCTTATAATTGAGTCTTCCTTAAATTAAAATGTTATCCATTGGCGCTCATTTTTGGCTAGAGGTTGGGAAGAGCAAAATAGAAAATACTCTCTTTAGACATAACTCTTGAAAAGGTAGATTTCTACATCAATCACATCCCCAGGTAGTCAACTTAACTTAACTTGGTGAATTGAACATTATTTGGATATTAAAGTAATATAAAAAAGATGGCTAGCATAATATTTTAAGTGAAAAATTGAATATTAGTTCCTTCTCGATTTATACAAGGCCGTCAGTTTGGCCAGCAACAAAATCTTTTAGCTGCAGGAAGGGTGGAAGAGGACCATAAAATGTAGACACACTCTTTTCTGCAAGATCCCCTGTGACCAAGAAACTAGTAGGTAGGTACCTATAGTTAAAACTTGAACAAAGGAACTTTGATTTTCATCCCCCAAGGAATGCTGTTACGCAAACTTTTGGTAAACAAGAAACGGAAAACCGTTAAGGTATATTTTTCGCGCAAATAGAAGCTATCACCCCACCTCTAGACAGGGGGACCGCGAAAAATATACCAACCAGAATATTGCGTAATACAAATTCAAACACTACAGCCAATAGCAAGGTGGCGTGGTTTTTTAAAATTGTTGAACAAACATTAGGAAGCGTCGTCACAAACCGACCGACCGCCTAGACACAAAACTTTCGGATTACGGAGAGTTGCGGCAGTCGGAGGGCAGTCGAAGGGCAGTTGGAGGGCATTTGGAGAGCAGTCTATGAGAAGTTTTGTGACCGTTGAGTCGTAAGGGTTTCGCGGGCAGTGGAGTCGTGTAAAATGTAGCTTGCGAGTTGAGAATTGTGGCGGTAATCAAAGTTCCTTGTTATAGCAGAACCATGGCTAAAAATAACTAACCCTGAGATTAGGACGGACTGTGTAAGGGTAGATTTCTACACCATGTACATCCCCAGGTAGTCACCTTAACTTGACCAGGTGAAGATAAAACTGTTTGGATGTTAAAGTATATTAAAATTGGTTGACTTAATATTTTAAGTAAGAAATTGAATATCAGTTTCTTCTAGGTATTATAAAAGGCCGTCAGTTTGGCGAGCAACAAAATCTTTCAGCTGCAGAAAGGGCGGAAATGGACCATAAAACGTAGTCTCCCTCTTTCTTGCAACAGCCCTTGTGACCATGAAACTAGTAGCTAGGCACCGTTAGATATAACTTGAACAAAAGGAACTTTGATTTTCACCCCCAAGGAATGCTGTTCTGGTAAACAAGAAACGGAAAACCGTTGAGGTATATTTTTCGCACAAGTAGAAGCTATCACCCCACCTCTAGACAGGGGGACCGCGAAAAATATACCAACCAGAATATTGCGTAATACAAATTCAAACACTACAGCCAATAGCAAGGTGGCGTGGTTTTTTAAAATTGTTGAACAAACATTAGGAAGCGTCGTCACAAACCGACCGACCGCCTAGACACAAAACTTTCGGATTACGGAGAGTTGCGGCAGTCGGAGGGCAGTCGAAGGGCAGTCGGAGGGCATTTGGAGAGCAGTCTATGAGAAGTTTTGTGACCGTTGAGTCGTAAGGGTTTCGCGGGCAGTGGAGTCGTGTAAAATGTAGCTTGCGAGTTGAGAATTGTGGCGGTAATCAAAGTTCCTTGTTATAGCAGAACCATGGCTAAAAATAACTAACCCTGAGATTAGGACGGACTGTGTAAGGGTAGATTTCTACACCATGTACATCCCCAGGTAGTCACCTTAACTTGACTAGGTGAAGATAAAACTGTTTGGATGTTAAAGTATATTAAAATTGGTTGACTTAATATTTTAAGTAAGAAATTGAATATCAGTTTCTTCTAGGTATTATAAAAGGCCGTCAGTTTGGCGAGCTACAAAATATTTCAGCTGCAGAAAGGGCGGAAATGGACCATAAAACGTAGTCTCCCTCTTTCTTGCAACAGCCCTTGTGACCATGAAACTAGTAGCTAGGCACCGTTAGATATAACTTGAACAAAAGGAACTTTGATTTTCACCCCCAAGGAATGCTGTTCTGGTAAACAAGAAACGGAAAACCGTTGAGGTATATTTTTCGCACAAGTAGAAGCTATCACCCCACCTCTAGCCAGAGGGACCGCGAAAAATATACCAACCAGAAGATTGCGTAACACAAAATTCAAACGATACAGCCAATAGCAACATGGCGTGATATTTTAAAATTGTTGAACAAAGTTAGGAAGCGTCGGCACAAACCGACCGACCGCCTAGACACAAAACTCCCGGATTACGGAGAATCGGGACAGTTGATGGTCAGTTGATGGACAGTTTTGGTAAGCAGTTGACTAAGAGCCGATAGGCAGTACATGCGCAGTTAAATAGCAGTAGTTGGTCAGTCTGAGAGCAGTCGTAGTGAGTAAAGGAACAGTTTCGTGATAGTGAAGTCGCGTAAAATTCTGTGTTCAGCTTATAATTCTGTGTCGAGAATAGTGCCAGTAATCAAAGTTCCTTAATATAATAGGACTGTAGTAAAATCACTTCAATCCTGAGAGTAGCACGAACAGTTATTAAATACTTTAATTTTTCCAACGAACTGATTGTTTCTTTTTCTTCAAACTCGTCTACAGTACCTGGGCCTATTCACAAATTTCTTCCACCCGTGAATTGGTTTATCCTACCAATCCAAAAAATCCCCATTTAAAAGTCTCATGTATAGTCGAGGCAGATGGAGGAAAGGAGAAAGGAGGACGATAAGAAGATTTCTACAAACCGACGACCATCATAAACAAACTCCTTAATTCCCTCAGCATATGTCGCCCAACAACTAAAAAAAAATCCCCTCCGCATAAGACGCCCAGCGTGTCTACTCCTAATTCCCTCCGCATAAGAAGTTTTGTGACCGTTGAGTCGTGAGAGTTTCGCGGGCAGTGGAGTCGTGTAAAATTCTGTGTGCAGCTTGCGAGTTCAGAATTGTGGCGGTAATCAAAGTTCCTTGTTATAGCAGAACCATAGTTAAAAAATAACTTTAGTCCTGAGATTAGCACGGACTGTTATAAAAACTTTTTTCTACTACGAATTCATTGTTTCTTCTTTTAAACTTGTCTACAAGACCTAGGCCTATTCACAATTCCTTCTACCCGTGAATTGGTTTTTCATACCTTCCAAAAATCCCCATCTAGATGTCTCATATAGCCGGAGCAGACGGCGGCAAGGAGCAAGTGGAACGATAAGAAGATTTCTACCACCAGCCGACCGTCATAAACCATCAACATAATTTCCTCCTCATATGACGCCCAACGTGTCAACACCATAATTTCCTCCGCACTCTATGAATTTAGAATCTATTTCCTTGAATGCTTTTAACATGATTTTGAGAGGCTACAACGATAATGTCCTTTCAGCCCTTTAACAAATAAAAGGCTAGATATGTTTCTTTATCTTTCAAGATTTGTCTTTGTTACCTGTACTTCAATGACCATATCGAAGTTTCTACCCTCTTCTTATGTTACCGCAACTCCGTAATTGGCATGCAACGACAGTAAATTATAATAATTTTTGAGATGCACCCAAAAACAATGCTGATAAGTGAAAATCAAATTAGAAGTCTCATTATTAGAAAGAGCCATTAAAGTATAGCGCATTGTAGTCTCTACTCTGCTATCATTAAGTACACTTGTTCCACATCTGGATAATTCCTTCTTCTTACATCATTCTACCGATTATGTTAACGGTTTCACTTTTCACTATGTGGAACGCATTGAAATTAAACCTCTAGAGGCATCCTGGAATAATGACTTATTAGTATGGGAGTAGAATAGCTTGGCAAAATTAAGAAATATTCTATAAATACAATTTATTAACGACATTCAAATATACCCCAAAACAGATTATAAGGAACAACAGAATAAATCTTGGTGTAACCTGTATTAAACATACAACAGTAATGATCGTAATAAGTTAGAAAATTATTAAAATAAAATATTTTAAACGAAGGCATTCACAATGTTCATAAATAATCTGGCCCATTTAACTGTCAGGTTATATTGGATCTTGTGCAAAGCGATAATTAAATAAGCCACATACAAGTCCCAAAGAACAAAATCATAAAATTTATTAAAAAGGAGTGCCAAAGAATGTTCACGTTAGATAAATTATACAATGTTTTCGTGATCACCTGACGAAACTTTGTCCAAAATGGGGGGAAAAAACTTACGTTAAGAATACCCCCAAAATTCAAAATAAATGCATTATACAACACATTTGATTTACAGCTTGACACGTTAATACCTGGGGGTACCTGAGTCACTGGATACTCAGTCAACAAATTACGAAAGTCAAATATGACCCTCAAAGTAAGAGCTTCTTGACTGCGGCTGGGGAAGAAAACTATGAGTAGCCTCTTCCCGCTCGATGAATATAAAGACATGTTATCTTACAAGTTGGTTGACAGAGAAGACATATTATTTAATAAATGAACGCTTCCAACACGACCATCATTATGTTACTAATCGATAAGGAAATAAGGAACGAATGCGAAAAAATAGCGATTAGGCAAATAATGAGAGCAAGCTCGGATGATTTCAACTTTGCGTAGTTTTATGTTAGGAGCTTGAAAACGCATGTTCATATACACTGATGCCCAATTAAATATACCCCTTAGCTCATAATCCTAGACGTTCGTTACTGTAAGTGATCATGTGCAGCGCACTGACCTCGGTTCTTACAAGTTTTTAAATATCCTTAGCTGATTACTGACTCCTAGAAGTGACCGTGGTTTTCGATGTGAAATGAAACGTAAATCAGTCATTTATTTTAGTTTCACATTTATCCATCGGGTTTTACTGGTTGCGATGAACAGTCGTACGTCAGTCGAGCAAGAAAACAGAGAAAAGAAGCAGGAAATGTAAGCTTAATTGAGAAACTTGTGCATTTATCTAAGATATTTTATTTGTTCCATTTCCATAACTGGAGGGAGAATCTAAAGGAAATGTGTGATTCTTTTACTTTGGTGATTTAGTTACTACCACCATTGAGAACAAGTTGAATCATAATGTGTGAAAATAAAAACTGCTGCTTAATAAAATTGCAATGTCCATAAGAAAGAGTAATACCAGTGGGAATCTGAATTTTATCGTGAAAGAATTGTGGCATGCCGAGAGTGCGGGATGTCGTTCCGAAAAATTCGTGCCTGTGTTGAACGAAATGTGTCCACAGCGAAATGAGTACGAGATCAGTGGATCAGGGTAGGACGAACACACAGATGTGAAGAATCTCAACATACCCGTCAAATAAGACATATCATTTCCCCACGGTTATCAGCACGCACAATATGTTGAACTTTTAATGGCTCACAGTGTTTTATTTTTGTGCATAAGTTCCCGTTACGTAATTTATGGATTTTAGGTTACTATATTGTGCCCCAATTTGTTATTATTAACTCTTTTTTATATATTTTAGGACGCTCCTTAACGTCTAGGTCACCAGCGTCCCAATTCAGGGCGTGAAAAAATCTTTTCCCCAGTGCTCATAAATGGCAAAGGCCGGGGAGGTACTCTAAACTTAGGTCTTCAACGTTTCCTTCCTTAAAACAAATCCTTTCATTTTCTTAAAAAAGAAACGTTTCATTTCATGTATCACCAGCGCCCACTGCCTGTGGTGCCTCAGTAGTAGAAACGGGTGTTAAACTCATTCATTCAAACATTCAAAAATTCAAAAATATTCTTATGTGTGACACGACGCGTATTGTAGCCCAAAATGTGCGAAATTTTAGTTGCCGGGCCGTGCCGAACTACGATTCTGGTGACAAGATCATTGGAATCGGCTACAATCGAATTACATTTTTCAATATTTCTGTGTTATTTGACGGAAAAATGGTCAGTATAGTTAAATAATCAATACAGATTAATTGATAATTAAGTTTCTCTTATCTCGCTCTGATTCAACCGAAGCAGCTCACTTGTTACCAGTTAATTTAACAAATTGAACATAGTAAATTATATTCACATAACAGAACCTTTAAGCTTGCTTTTATTGTACAATTTAAAGTAACCTATATATATATATATAGGTTATACATATATACATACATACATACATACATACATATATATGTATATATATACACGAGGTCTGTTCAAAAAGTATCGCGAATTTTGTATTTTTTCAAAAAGTATTTATTTATTCATGAATATCTATTTTGTCCCCTTCAAAGTAATCTCCACCAGATATTATCTACTTGTGCCAATCTTTTTTCCAATCCTCGAAGCACTTTAAAAAATCGTTTTTTGTGATCTTGTTCAGCTCCTCCTTCGATGCCGCCTTTATCTCCTCAATCCGTGGTGTAGCGTCGTCCTTTCTGGGCCTCTTCAGTTTTGGGAACAAAAAAAAGTCGCAGGGAGCCAGGTCTTGGGAGTATGGTGGCTGCGGCATCATAAGTGTGTTGTTTTTGCCCAAAAATTCGCGCACAAGCAACGATGTGTGAGTACGGGCGTTATCACGGTGCAAAGTCTAAATTTTGTTCTTCCACAAATCTGGGCGTTTCCGCCGGATTACTTTCCGCAAATTGCGCATAAATTGCAGGTAATATTCTTTATTTATCGTTCTACCCTGTGGCAAGAACTCGTGATGCACCACGCCCCTGCAATTGAAGAAAACTGTGAGCAAAACCTTCACATTCGACCGAACTTGGCGCCCTTTTTTGGTCTTGGCTCGTGTGGCAGCATCCATTGGGATGATTGAGCTTTAGTGTCCACGTCATAACCATAAACCCATGATTCGTCACCAGTTGTGACCCTCTGGAGCAAAGTTGGGTCGTGGCGGACAGAGTTCAATAGCTCCTTAGCAACGTTAATGCGATGGTGTTTTTGGTCGAAATTGAGGAACTTTGGTACGAATTTTGCGGCGACCCATCTCATGCTCAAATCAATGGTAAAAATCGAATGGCACGAGCCAATGGATATGTTTAGGTCCTCAGCAACTTCTCTAACGGTGATTCGACGATTGGCCAATACTATTTTCTTCACTTCTTCAATGTTTTCGCCTGTTGTTGACGAGCTCGGGCGTCCGAGACGCTCTTCGTCGTTCACATCATCTCGACCCTGTGAGAACATTTTGTACCACCGATAAACTTGCTTTGGTCCAAAGTAGCTTCACCATATGCCACAGTAAACATTCGGAATGCATCTGCGCACTTAATTTTGTTTATCACACAAAATTTGATACAGATTCTTTGTTCCATTTTTTGGAATAGGCAAAAATGGACGACGAGCCAAAACACGTCCAAGCAAAATAGCTGTCAACAATTAACTGAACATACAAAATGGCCGAGCTTGTCAACATAAGTGAGGGACACGAGTACCAACATAACGCGCAAAACAATCGAAAATCGAATATACTTAGCCCGCGGAAATTCAAAATTCGCGATACTTTTTGAAGAGACTTCGTATATATATAAAAACATGTTTCATAGCAAAAATAAGCAAGTTCAATATCACGATCTTCGCATTCATATTTCCCTGCAATCATGTAGTAATAGAATCTGGTCCTGATTAAAAGGGCAGTAAGTTTATAGTTTTAGTCATTCAAAGCATCACTTTTGAGCAATGTAAATAATGATGAAAAACCAACATTTTGAATTTCACTAGAAAAAACCAATCATCTGGTTAAATAAATCTAATTATTAGGTGAGCGGCAGTAAAACTTATAACCTTTTTGTATAAAGGGGGTGTATACAGAAATTACGAACTAATTAACTGCATTGATCAGTACATATAAAAAACTTATAATATCGGTGCATATGCCTTTCTATTTTAATGGAGTTGTAAAGTATACATAGGAGCAGTTCTCTCACAGGATGGAAAATCAAATGAGGGCAAAAAGGTTAAATGATTATAAATTTGTTCCGTAAGAAAGCAGGATCAGTGCAAAACAGCTGCTAATAAAAAAATTGATTCAGGAATCCAAAGTTGAGTTATTATTATTATTATTATTATTATTATTATTATTATTAAATAAGTACACATCTATATGCCACTCTTAAACAAAGAGTAAAGGGGCAGTTTGACTCTATATTGGAAGGGGTAATTACTTGGTCCTTGAAAGAAAAACTTTACTGTTTACTGTTACTGAATATACGGAAGACGTAAGTTGCTGTGAAATCAAGTATTATCACTAATCATAGCTTTCAGGCATAGTGCTGGCGTTTAATATACAATTATGAGCGACAACGGTATCTTCTATGTATGCCATGAAAGTTCACTCAATTGAAATATAATACAGAATGTTCCATAATTCTGCAAATAACTGCAACGCAAATCAGCCCATGTGCGTTGTAATACCAGAGGGGCGATTTTTTGGAATGTTCCAGTAATTTTTTAATTTCCTTACCATGCTCAGTGAGGGCATGTATCATTTCTGGAGTAAGATTCATAGCACCCGTTGTTATTTGTAGTAGCCATTTCAATCATCTACGATTTTCATTTGTCATTATGCATTGTTGATTTTCATTCTTGCCATGTAAGAAAACTCCCATCTTTTAAGCAAAATATTACCAGCAAGAAATTCATACTAGCATATTAGCTTTTACATTAATATTTAATACCATCCATTCCCAAACGGACACCCTATATCTCTGTACGTTGAAATACGCTTGCAGAATGTAGACGTCGCATGGAAAAGGACTCAGAATGCAACCTTCGGACATCAGTTGCATTTCAATGTATTTCCTTGTTGATCATTATCATGTCAGTGTATTCGTAGTTGGTAAGCATTGCATTCAGTATGCATTCAACTGAAGCACCTACCCCGGACATCAAGCAAATATATGGTGAAGCTTATCAACGCCATACCACAAAATACACGCTCACAGTATTCTCTGGGTCACTCTGCGCTTTCACCTACGTCATATAACCCCTTTAAAACAGTCACGTCACAGCCCTTCTTGCACTTATGTATGCGGAAAGCATAAAAGTGCAAAACACGGCGTGTGTGGACAAAGGTACATTTTCGAAGCTTAGCAGCAGAAGTTTTTTTCGGAGTAGCCACACTTCGCAGTAAGGGTTAGTTACAGCAGCAGCACCTGACTTAATAACTGTCAATACCTGAATAGAATGAGAACGTGTTACAGAAATGCAGTATATATTTTTCTTTGAAAATAGTTATCTTTGTTACATTGACTGTTATTGTATAATTACTTTACCCTTGTGAACTGGCAGTAAATTCAACATATCAGAATAACTGAAAGAACTCATATTTAATGTAGCTACACAAGTAGAGGAGGATATAGACACGCATTAATAACAACGCGTCGATTAAATATTACATTTGCAACTTATTCAGAAAATGAAAGAAAGGATACATTTATAATATCCATTTTGTTCATCCTTCATACCTCAGAAAGAAGATGCAACCAATAAGGCATGCATGGCATGAAAGTACATCAGAGTATAGCTTGAAAAAGTGATATAGTGATTTTGGATAATGTATAATACAATAAATGTTGAATTCGAAGTTTCGTTTCAATTTGCCAATAATAGATAATTTACTTTTACTTATCATTATATAATTTATTTAAAGACATTACGTTTTCAAGACATACACTTCAATAGTACAATGTGGATGTGAAAAAATATCTTTCACTAACTCTTTCCTTATTAAACCACTGAAAAACATGAAAAAATATGCATTTTTAATGATTTTTAATGTATAGCCGACACGAACGACTGAGGTCGTTAAGGCATGTATTCATGAGTGGGAGTATCATTTTATGCGCCATTAGTGACACAGATGTGAAAAAAGCCATTAAATACTATTGTAAGAAATGTATTCAGATGTGCGATGACTGTAAAATTAAAAGCTTGTTTCCAACTACAAATTTTAAAATGATATAATGAGTTTTATCTTTACAGAAAAGGAAAGAAAACTTAAGAGTTAATAAAATAAACAGGGGAAGAACAAGCTGCTATTGGTTTCATATTTGCGAGAGTTTAAAAGAACTAAACTAAATACATAACTCAGAAAAAAAATTAAAAGTAATATTTTACTTCTAAATGTAAAATTGAGGTTTTGTGAAATTTCATAAAGGTAGCATATAAAACAATTACGTGTAATTTCTGACACATGCTATTGCAGAAATAAGGTAGGTGGATATCTAAACCCACATTTTCGAAAACTTATACATAAAAAAATTGGGCTTAGCGTAATGTTGAATATTCAATGCAGTTTTGGTAGCGACAAATTTCCAAAAGCTGTTATTTATACCTACATTTTTCATCTTTTTGTCTATTAGTATATTGAGCATTTCTGTAATACTGGGGATAATTAATGGCAAATATATTTTTTTTTCCTCGTGAACAAAAAATAACTGGAAAAATCTTAAGGTATACGATGGAAAAGTGTATGGAATCAGGTGAAGACACCAGATGGTGTACGTGAGCAGAGCTGCGTGTCTCGGCATGCCGCGAAGTTCAGTTGGTGAGCGAATGGAGGTCACGAAGGGTGAACTTCGGGCACATGTGAAAATAATATTTCTCGGCGGTAGAAATGCACGAGAATGCCACACAGTGCTATGAGTGAGCCTCGCCCATCCTATCGAACAGTGGCGAGGTGTACAGAGGCCTTCAAACGAGTTAGAATGTCCACTGCCGATCTGCCGCGCAGTGGACATCCTGTGTTCGCGAACAAGCATGTACGGGAAATGGTGGTAGGAACAGTCTTACTCATCACTTATTTATGGGCAGCATGCTTTTTACTATCGATACAATTCTATTGGCAGCTTGTAATGTACATTGATTCCTCAAGTATTCGTGAAATAGTTCATAGGCTGAAAGACGTTCGCATAAAATTGCTGGCAGTTGTCCAACCTATCTGTCTGCGTGTACATTGTGTAGGCCGACACTAACAATAACAACAGCCACAACAACAACAACTACAATAATAATAATAATTTTATAGTTATTATAAAATATTGTGTTTACATGTTGCTAGATATATGGAGTAGTATTGAGCATGAATTTTAACAGTTAGTGATGGCAAAAGACAAGTGTCATAATAATAGAAGTGTAATTTAGATTATAGTAACTGGACTTATGCAAATGAAATGTGCTAAGATTAGATAGATAATTGTAGCGGTTTGATTCCCCATAGGTCATTTTCACAGATTTATGTGGGTTCTAGAGAAACAATTTGTACAAAATGAGTTTTAATCACGTTTTTGATGCGATGAAATATCACAAGCCTACTATGAAATTATGGTATATAACACTTTAAAAACACATTTTTGTTATTATCATTTCATTCTTAAAATAGTAATGTTATATATTTTAAAACCTGTTAGTTTTTTTATAAATTTTGTTACATTAAACATTGTTAAATTTTACAATGTAGATTCCATGATGTATGTAGCACGTTTTCCAAAAATCACAACACTTCACATAATGGATGTGTTTGTTATGCTTATTACATGATTCAACGTACACAATAAACCTGTCAGATCCCAACATTTCATTGAGAAAGGCAAATACTTCTTTGAAAAGTTAGGAAGGTATTAGCATTAATTTCGGTCTAGACAGAAATATTTCATAGTTAAAATAGCGGGTTTAGACAAATATTATGTAAAGTCACGCTATGGCATTGTTGCTAGCATTTTGTGTTTTCTTTATCTATACATTTAATATATCTGAAAAAAGATCGACGTGTCCAGAAAGAGATTATCTCAATGGCTTCTAGAATTTTAAGGAACATTTTGAAAAGGAAAATAATGTTTTACAGCTTTGCAATAAACAGCTATATAGCTATATTCAGTTGCTAACTGATCGACAAACGGGACGGACGTGTTTCTTGGTACCCGCGAATGCGAGAATGGAAACAATCGAGAAGCTAATTCAGCAGTTGAAGGAGTATATTCAGCCACCAGAAGAAACTGGAGGATAATGTAGGAGATCGGGTGCAACGGATCGCGCTCATAGAAAGTAGATTGAATTATTTGGAGAATCAATCGCGGCGCAATAATATTGTGTACAAGAGAAGCACAGCAAGAGCTGGAGTAAGAGTGAAGACATTGTGCGTGGAGTAGTGGCCAAAATAAGCATTGATACTGAAAGAGTACATCAGATAGGAAGACTGGGCGGAGGAAAGAGGCTAATAGTGGGTAAATTTGCCCACTACAAATTAAAGGTGAACATGCAACGATGTGCCCAATTTCTCCGGAGCACGAAACAAAACATTGCAAAAGATTTCAGTCGACAAGTGATGGAGGAACACAACTTCCTGAAACGACACTTGTTTGGGGCAAGAAGTCAAGGGTGCCATGCTGTGCTTCGTTTGGATAAGTCAATCATAGTTGGAGCAGTTTAGAGCCGGCAAGAGGCGGAGAGAATGGAGCAACCAGCGGAAATCGAAACAAGCAGGAACATGGAGAGTCAGCAACACAGTGAAAGGATGGAGAGGTCAGAGGTAGGAGAGGTCGAAAACAAACGGAAGAAATCCAGGAACAGATCAAATGATAGTCACCGGAATAAAACAAAAGATAAGTAATAACCAAGTTGAGGAATGAAGGGGGAGGAAGCAACACAGGGGTAGCTAAGGTCGCTACTTCCTGACTACAGGTTCCTTAAAGTCCAGCTACAGAACAATGCAAAAAGGTGACAACCGTGGGCCTGAAACCAGCGGAGACATTGCAAAGAAATAATAGGGCCCGCCCTCCTTTCTGAGAATTGCTACCTAGAATATCGAGGGATTCAAAAAGAAAATGGGAACTGACTGTTTTTTGTTCTTCTTCAAAGAGTTGGATGTCGTTTGTTTAACAGAGACGTGATTAAATGATGGCGACACGCGAAACTTAAAAAAATTCATGCATTTTGTAAGGAGCGTGAATCAAGAGGCAAGAAAGGCCGATGGGAGTATGGCTTTCTTTCCGGTTTGAGATGAGAGCTTACATATCTAAAATAAATAAACATTTGGAAGGGGTGATTAAAATTAAGTTGGCTCGAAGAGAAATAAACTGGGTAAATATTGGAATTGATAATTAGCCAGCCGTGTCAATATTCGCAAATAGTGATATGACAGAGACCATAGTACAAATACAGAGCAGAAATCTAGGAGCGGATATTGTGATCATGGGGGACTTCAACGCCAGGATATGTGGTAGAATGACACACTGGAATGGGAAGGAGGGGAGGAAGAACAGTACCGCTCAACATAAGAGTAAAGATGGGATGTGAATGCAGAAGGCAGCGAATTTATGGCATTTTGTGACACTTTCTCCTTGAAGATTATGAATAGAATATACGGCTGCGATTCGGAAGAGGAACTTGTATTCATAAATACAAATGGTGGCAGTGTAATTTACTTTGTGCTGGTCAGGTTTATTTACGGACGCTCTTTAACATCTCAGGTCATCAGTGTATGTGCTGGTCAGTCAAAATCTAACATGCAAAATTAGAAATTACTGTGTTGGGGATCGTATTGTGTCACATCACTGCCCGGTCGTGCTGATGCTATCAATACGTGCACGGAACAGGAAGAAAAAGGGGAGAGGTGGTGATGCACAGGTGCAGATGGAAACGAAAGCAAGCAGAAATGTTTCTGGTTAATGTCAGGGCGGTTTTGTAGGGCTGTGGGATCGAAAGAGCTGAGCTGTTGGCGTAGTTATTAAATGAACCTGGTGTGACAATGAAATGTAGAAATGGAAGGAAAGGGCAAAAATAATTAGGGTGGAATGGCTAGGAATGCGGAAATGATTTTTGATTTTTGATTTTATTTATTTACGGACGCTCTTTAACATCTCAGGTCATCAGCGTCCCATTCAACTCAGGGCGTGAAACGGCCGACAAATTTTGCTCAGAGGCCTCTCTTTCAGACTTGAGGTTCTTTTTCGTGCCGTAAATGTACGACACGGGACCCACGGCTTTACTTCCCTTCCGAAGGAAGCCATACTTAGGATTTTTACGCCCGAAAAAATCCATCGATCCTGGCCGGGTTCGAACCCGCGTTTTGGGTGCAGGAGGCAAGTATGGTAACCACTACACCACCAGGACCGGGAATGCGGAAATACCAAGATATAAGTTGAGAGTGCACTGAGAATGTTTCGAAGGGAAGGAGGGAGTGAATAACGCAGGGATTTACTCAGAAGTGAAACGAATACAAATGTTACAGCAAATGCAAGCAACCTGGCAGGAGAGAACTGAGGAAATTTGAAGGCGTCTGGGAGGGACAATACTTCAAAGAAATGGCAGGTCATCAGACATTTCACAGAAAGGGCTTAGCATGCAATCATTTCGGCAAATAGCTGGATAGAACATCTCAGCGCAGTGTTTACAGAGAATGGTTGGGGGACCGATAGGATCAGGGAGGTACCTTGGGTTGCAGTAAGGCCTGATATACCAATACTAGACACTGAGATTTCTGCAGGGAACTAACAAAGAAAATAAGGTGCCTAAAGAAGGGCAACGCTTTGGGCGAGATGGGCTAACACCTGAGCTGTCTAAAGCTACCTCATACATGAAAAGGTTTGGTTTGGTGTTGCTCGGAATATTTAACTATATATACACAGCGGAATATCCAGGTTTTGCTTTACTGGAATAACACACCCAAAATATAAGTGAAAGGGTTCGAGTGCAGTTCGGGAGAACTACAATTATGGAGAATTCCTGCTGCTTTTGATTGTGGAGAAAATTTATGATAAATTTCTTAAAATGATAAAAATCTGGGAGAAGTAATTTCGTAAAAATTCGGTCTGAATTCAGGCAGGGTTATTGTTCTATTGACAACGCATTTATTCTGCACACATTAAGGTTAAAAGACACGGAAAAAAAAAACAGGAAAATTGTACTATCATTTTGTCGAGATGGAAAAAGAATTTGATTCCGTTCATCCGGAAGCACTATGACACAAATTACGGATAAAGGGAATGTCAACAAAAAGGATTCGATCCAATATGGAGAAAGGTGCAATTCTGCGATAAGTACAACCGGAACAATGTATCGAAGTCTACTAGTCGAAGAGGCGTAAGGCAGGGTTGCATTAATTCACCGCTTTATTATTTAGTTTTTTTTTTTTTTTTCCATTTGACGACGCGATCGAGGCATTGCTACAACAAAACACGCCGCCACTTACGGTGAAATATATACAGTTGTCAGCTCTGTTATACGCGGATGACAGGACAATTGTTTCTACAGCGTGAACTAAACAGACCACAGACTAACTATAATACTTGGCTACTTACAGTAGGCACAAGTAATAAAAATATTATGACATTCAAGAACGAAAATATTTATAGTAAAACAGAGACATGGACATATGTACGACAGAAAATCGATAACGTGAAGAATTTCGAGTATCTTGAACTAGCTTTCTCGATTAATGTAGGATGGGCGAAATATATTGATGGGGAGAAACTTAAAGGAGCATGAAAGCAGCAGAAACACAAAGCAGAATTCCAGATGTGCAGGTAGGGTTGTTATAGATAGTATATGGGGCAATAGTACGATCTACAATGACTTATTAGGCCAAAATTTGGGATTTGAAACAGAGAAATTGGATTGTGTTAGAACGGGATTTTTTTTTTTTTTTGAGTAGTGTTTAACGCCCGTTTTTACTACTGAGGCACCACAGGCGGTGGACACTGATGATACATAAGATGAAATGTTAATTGGGAAAGGATATTTTTTTAAGGAAGGAAGCGTTCCAGGCCTAAGTTTAGGTACCTCCTCGGCATTTGCCAGTTATGAAGACTGAGGAAAACCTGGAAAAACCCCAGTCAGGGAGGACGGTCCTGGCGGGATTCGAACCGCAGACCTCCCGCTCACGAGTCCGTTCCTTAACGACCTCGGCCACCCGTGGCGGTAACGGGATTTCTGAAAGGTGTTTTAAGATTGGGGATTGGGTACAGCAAATTACGGAAACCTTAGAGATTTGGTGTCTATTATAGAATGGAAGATCCTAGCTGTGAAGTACTGGCTACGAATTGTTCACGGAGTTCAGGCATTAATTAGGACGATCTGCTACCATGAGCAGCTGAAAATGGGGGGGGGGGAAATAAGATATGGGTTTCAAAATTAAGAAAAAGGTCTGAAAAATGTAGATATAGGTAACATTTGCATCTCGGAGCAGAGAAACAGGAGGGGGGTCTGAAGAAAATGAAGAAACGCTTAAGGAACATTAATAGGCAGCTGACTCTTTCGGAGTGTGCAGAAGAATTTCGCTGGAGATAGAATCAGAGCTTTTTTAAGTTGTGTTTAACGCCCGTTTTTACTACTGAGACACCACCGGCGGTGGACACTGATGATACATGAGATGAAATGATAAGTTGGGAAAGGATATTTTTTTTAAGGAAGGAAGCGTTCCAGGTCCAAGTTTAGGGTACCTCCCCAGCATTTGCCATTTATGAGCATTGAGGAAAATCTGGAAAATACCTCAGTCAGGGAGGACGGTCCTGGTGGAAATCGAACCCCAGATCTCCCACTCACGAGTACGCGCCTTAACGACCTCCGCCACCCGAGTCGGTCCGGAGCTGGATGAATGGTCAAATAAAGAGTTAATAAACATTTTCTGCCTCAAAAGAAAGAGCAATGTAAATTAAGGACCAATGAAACGTCAATTCGTATACATTTCAAATTTTGATTTAACATTTATATTCACAAACTAATTCAGTATGCTCTTTTGGGAACATCACTGCAGGTCTTAAAAAAACAGTCAAAATGTGAAAACAGGCATGCATTTTCAAAAGGTGATATTCGCGTAAAATCACTTTCATAATAGTTTAACAAACTCTTTCCAAGTTATTACTGAATCACAAATAAGTGCACAATTGCCAAGATAAACGTAATATCATTTTATGATCCCTAAATTGTTGGTTGATGAAGGTACAATTAACTTTCTTTTAATGAAATACTGGGAAAGTTTCTCGTAAGAGAGGCAAATTCGTTCTCAGATTTAAGCATTACGCTATCTGTGGTTTTGATGAGCTGCACTCTATGTTAATTGGAAGAAGGGGTGGTAATCGTGTTCCCTGTTACACGTTTCCCCTATGAAAATCCTCTTATGTCTAACCATTCTTGGAGAATAAAAATGATTTTGATAATTATACATTCGCAATGCTTAGTACTTTATCTATCTTACTGCACTGTAACGTTACCATTATATTAGGTGTTGTGTTTAAAGCTCTAAATAGATTTATCCAGTAATCATGTACATATTTATGAAGCATATTGTGAGGTGCCAGGTATATGTTAACTATTAGAAAATGACTGAAACTACTTACATTTTGCAATGCATATATAACGTAAAGAATATAATGCAGAATAGTACATTAAATTATTATTATTATTATTATTATTATTATTATTATTATTATTAAATAAGGAGTATTTTGCCCTATACTTAGTCATTCAATTCTCCAATGCCTTTTTTCAGACACAAAAGGATCACTTGTCAACCGTAGGACATTTGTGAAAAATTCTCATTGTCACCCAAACTTAAAGAACAGTGAACATGTAATTTTAGGCGCCAAAAATTCAAAGTTCATTTCCATCATTACTCATTATCTTTATCCCTTCATTGTCTTCAAGGTTTGCGATAATACACATGAGATATTAAACACATACAATACATTTCAAGCAAATAGAAAAATTATGCTACTTACAGAAAGCTTTTGAATATTCAATATTAATGTATAAATACTCTTTAGTTAACCCACCGTGAACTTATGCGACTATTAGGAATTAATTATGACAAAAAGACTTAAATATTTCATTACATTATTTCGTGATGATTTAAAATAATTATTTTACTAGTAAAAACTTTTTTTTAGAAATTCAAATATTAGGGAAGTTAATGAACATATAATTATTTTACTTGAGTTATTTGTTCAACATCGGTTATTGGTAGAGCAATATTTCACCTTACACTTCTGTAAAGATACATTTATTTATATAAGACTATTCCTCTAAATCTATCTCAAAATAAGTAATTTTCGGCATCCTGATAAAGCGGTTTAATCCATAAAAATAATAAGTAGTTTGCTCTTAACGAGCTCTGTAACTTGTCTACAATTTTTTTTAAATAAATACATGAAATATTTACAGCTCGTTTGTAAGCAGATTATTTCATAGGTAAATACTAACAGAAACTGTTGACATCAATTAAGATACCCTTGAAAGCAAATGTTTTCCGTAGAACACACTTTAGAATGATTTTAGATGCAGAACTCACAACCCTGTGCGTTAACTGGAAATTCTTTCTCCGGATCTGCACTTATTAAAATATCCATAATTAACTTCCTTCTCTTTGAGCTAGCTGTTTTTTTATTATTACTAAGAGGATTGGTACCTAAGAGCTCAAAACAATGGGAAACAGTTATGTCAATATTTTGTGTGTTGATTATGGTAGTTGCATATACACTGTAATGTCTGGCTAAGAAAATATTTTTCGTTCTTATAAAGCTTTTTCACAAATGTCTGTATTTCATGTGGAATCATACACTAAAAAACAATAGAAAAACTACCTTGCAACTTTGCTCTTTGAAAAATTAACGTTAATTTAGCTTGATTCTGACTTGAATTTAAGTTCACAAATGTCTGTATTTCATGTGGAATCATACACTATAAAAAACAATAGAAAACAATAGAAAAACTACCTTGCAACTTTGCTCTTTGAAAAATTAACGTTAATTTAGCTTGATTCTGACTTGAATTTAAGTTCATTGTAGAATTTTTACTTAATTGTATTGGTCTATCCATGATAACCTACCACTTAAATTCTCTCTTTCCTTAAGCTGTTGTAATATATAGGTTTATTTTCTTAAGTTTAAAATATATTATTTACGAGCAGGCATGCCAAAGTGCCCTGTATTTGAAATGTTAAGTTCTGCCTATAGTCCGAATGACAAAAATAAGTAATAACAATAAAACTAACAACAATAATATTATAGTTTCAGGAAATGATGCTGATTATTACTTTAGTGCGCAAAATGCTTAAGTGGTTTCAGAAAAGGACTAGTTGAAAGAAAATGTAGGGAAATTCGCTTTAGGATCCTAGGCAGGCTTTCTGTGAGAGATCTAGTGAACAAAATAGAATTTTGCACTTAATTTTCATATTGAAGAAGTGTATGAAGAAAATAACCAATTACAAATGCACTTGAACTACTAGGCACGGGTTTAGTAATAATATGTTAGTTGACATAAGCGTGTTCCGTCTGGGGATATGTCCTTCCTTTTCTTCGCACCCACTCATCATATTCAGACTAACTAATCCCTACTGGACCTAACCAGTGACCAATAATCTTAACAATGTCTCAACTTATGGACAGTATGCAGCTGCGGGTATATCCCATCACATCACATAGCTCGCTTACTCGCTTAAATGCTCCAAGCCTACAGCCAAAAAGCCACAACATTTCCTGACATGAAACGCAATGACCTACTGCTCTGATTGACGAAGCTCTGGAAGTACCATGCAATGAAATCTAGACACTACTCACTGTTGACGAAACATTCATTAATTTAATGAATTCATTCCGACTTTATTCAATAAGCATGCACCTACGAATACGAAACGAGTAAAAAGAGGTCCCGTTCCTTGAATGAAGGCTGACATAAAACACCTAATGACATATACAGACTCAGGGTATCGTAAATATAGACGCAATAAAACAGGCGCTAACTTTGAGGGTTACAAGTACTTAAGAAATAAAACGAACTGGACTGCGAAATGAGAAAAGTAGACACTTTCACCTACGACTAAAACCCACCAATTCTGTGGAAGGATCCAAGAAAAATCGGACTTGGGCCAGCAAGACTCTGGTAGACAACATACTGTTTACCCTTGGTGCTCTTAATAAAGGTTTTGTAACGACGCAGCCAATATCCTTAAATAGTACGGCAGGAGAAGTGGCAATTGAACAGCTAACAAATATCGCTTTACTTGCAAGAGAAATTTTCACTTCGCATAAATTCAGCTGACGACGTACATACGACGGTAAAGAGAATCTCAACCAAAGCGATAGGAACAGACGGAATTAGCATTATGATGTTGCAGAAAATCATTACATAATATTACCAACACTAACTCACATATTTAACGCTTCACTAATGTTTAGTACTTACCCCGCACTATGGAAATTAGTCTTTATCCGCCCTGTACTGAAGAGTAAAAGCACCACATCTTCACAAGATTTCAAACCTATGAGCATCCTCCCTGCATTCTCTTAAGTACTGAAACGCATTGTACACAGACAGCTGACACACCACCTCAAAGTGCATTGCATACTTGACAACCATCAATATGATTTCAGAGCAGGACATTACTGAAAGTGAGAAGAGGGTATACGTGCACCCTTTGACGAGCATAAACTAACTCTACTTGCATTATTACACCTAAGTAAAGCTTTTGACACCATCGACTACGAACTCCTACTGTGAAAACTTAAAAACTATAATATTTCCAACTTGGATCAAATTCTATCTTAATGAGTGTGAGCAATGTGCATTAGCTGATAGTTGTTTCTCCTCCTGACGCCTCATTAAGGCAGGGGTTCCCCCGCGTTCAGTACTTGGATCACTATTTTTTATGCTATACATCAATGGCGTTGCTAAAGACTATACCTGACGACTTACAACTCTACCTTCACACCACCCATCGTTCTGTCCATGACGCGTGATTGTAGTAAATGAATCTAACCTCCATCTTTCTTTGGACAGAAACATTTGGACTAAAACTGAATCCACTCAATCACAGGCTATAGTCGTGAGACATAAACATGAACTACGTAAAATAAAATCAAACGATGAAACGCCCATCATGATAAACCACAATGCCATTAATTATAACAGCACGGCAAAATCCCTCTGTGTTTTTACAGACACTGATCTAACATTCTCTTTGATTTGCACAATAAAACAGTAGGAAAAATCTGCCTTTAATCCCAAAAAGTGTCTCATTCAAGTTTATGACTCGCTTTGATTATTGTGATGTCTTGTACTCTAATTTGAATACAGGGCAGATCGACAAATTACAACGCGTTCATAATGGTGTTGATTTCGTCTTCAACACTCGTAAATTTGATCTTGTGTCACTCTTACAAAATCAATTGTCATGGCTACCTCAAAAAAAGTTCCATTCCTTTACTCTCCTGTTCAAAATCCTCTGTATATCGCCACTCGCAACGTATACCTGTCCCAACCTCAGACCCGGAATATGACTTTACCGCCTTCCCACGTCACCAAACACATTTCCATTCAACCTCATTCAGTATGTCACTTACCAGAGTTTGAAATCTTTTGATGTTAGAGATACCGGAAAATAAAGCAATTGAAACTAAATTACATCCTGATCTTCCCAATTCTAGGAACCAAAATCGTTAATATCTAACTTCTTTTACTTCTTCTTCTTCTTTTCCCTCTTCTTCTTCTTCTTCTTCTTCTTCTCCTCCTCCTCCTCCTCCTTCCTCCCCCTTGTACTCGGGGAAAATTATTAAAGAACAAGTGCAATTCTAACGCTATCTTTACCAACTTTCTAGCTGTATTAAAATATGTAATATTTACATGCAGCATGAGGCTTTAATTTGGATTATTTCTTTCCTCTAGTTTATATACTTATAAATACTGTACTCCGTATTTTCACTGGATTTATTCGCTTGGTAGAGGAGAGAAGCTCTCATGGCCTTAATTGTTCTCAGGATAAATAAATAAATTAATAAAAACTTGTATCTTGAATTCAGTGTTCCATGTATATAACGAATTACTTAAAACATTATGTACATATTTTTGAGCAATTCATACTTGAAAGTGCATATGAGATGAATTCATCCCCCCTCTTTCTAAACATACACACGTTTTCTCTTCGTTATATGTTAAGCAAATGAACTCACCTTTTGCTTTATATCTCAGAGACATAATTACTGCAAATGCCCTATAGACAACAGAGGTCAATGCAATTGCAAAATACCTTTAAATAAATTAGCCTCAGAGCAAACATCTACTACTATGTATTGCTATGAAAATGAAATACACTAGACTTAAAATAAGACTTAAGATAAGAAAGAAAGAAATTGTCTAAGTTCTGTTTGGCTTAGCATTCAAATCAAGACATACCCATCTATGTGGGTGTTTTTTATGTATAGCCTTTAGCTCCATTCTGTCCTCACCAGTCCCATGCAGTTTTAAACATAGTGGGATCTAGCAATGAGAACCACAAAACTTAGAATCCTACTCATGTGTAAATTGTTTCATTTTTATTTAATATACACATAATAATATTACTTCCATTACAAAGACTTATTTGAATTTTAAGGAATTTATGCTCAAAATATTTAAACAAATCTTTGTTTTCAAAGTAAATAGGATATTAATCATTATTTATAAATGAAATAAAGGCATATTATACTTTCTTTTTGGAATTTCAATTTAGAATATTTGATGCGCTGGCTGGCATGTACTTTGAAAATTAAGATGATTAATTTAAGTTGTGTGTCAGCAAAATTGCCTTAAAAGTCCAACATGTGTTGTCCACTTAAATACACATTATTGCCGTAAATTAAACATTAAATTTATGTAACTTTTAACAAATAAAATATTCAAGCATAATGATCATTCGAATCATCTTAGCTCTTATTACTATGTAACGTACTTTTGTTCGCTGCTCAACAAGCAGAGCATATGTTCCCAAAAACATATTTTCTGAACAAGAACCCAGCATTAGCGAATGCTTTCTAACGTTTAGCGAATTGAACAAGGATTCCAGTCCTTGCTTTTTTGTAGTAATAATAATGATGATGATGATGATGATGATGATGATAATAATAATAATAATAATAATAATAATAATAATAATAATAATAATAATAATAATAATAATAATAATAATAATAATAATAAAGAGTGTACCATGGCCTGGCAGTCTGCATTACAGATCCACTAAGAATCGCTTAAAAACCTTGGTAGCTTTAGAATCAAAGTAGCAGTACCACGCTGAAGTAAATATAACGGCGCTGAAGCCCAACGAGTTCATTCTGGGTGCAAATGGAAAACATTTTTATAGATTTGAAGAAAACACTGGCATGAAATTACGAGCTCGGTACATTTTAGATGAACTAAAAGTAAATGCAAATTTTATTTCGAAACTTCGTTCACTAAATGTATCCCAAACTGAGCGCAATACGATTTTTTGTCATAGGTGGACAATTCTCGTTTCTTCAAGTTGAAACACCGCCACGGGTGGCCGAGGTCGTTAAGGTGCAAACTCGTGAGCGGGATGTCTGGGGTTTGAATCCCACCAGGATCGTTCTCCCTGAGTGGGTTTCTTTTCCAGGCTTACCTCATTCCTCATAAATGGCAAATGTCACATAGGCCTGGAACGATTCCTTCCTTAAAAATAAATCCTTTCCCAATATATCATTTCATCTCATGTATCTTCAGTGTACATCGCCTGTGGTGCCTCTGTAGCAAAAAACGGGCGATAAACACCAGTCATTCATTTAAGTTTAAAAAAAGTCACAGAATGGCACTGGGAGGCAAGCGCAATGTTGAGCTATTACAAATAGAGTGTTTCTACTGCTACACCGAACGCCAGTGGATTCTTTCACTTTGAATTTTTTTTCACTACAATAGAACATAACGGAATAATTTCGCGTACTGTTTAGGCATGAGATCACCCAGCCGACACACCCAAAGCGCGTATCGTTCATCAAAGAGAATTTGTTACATGTGGGTTGTTCATTTTCTTTTCTAGTCGTAGAGTGCACCAAAAGAGCTGAAAGGAAGATCTTGCTAAGAGTAAAGGTTTCCTTTTGAACTCATTTCAATTTCTCGCGTTTAATAATCCAGCCTATTCAAAGTGCTGAATTATTTGGAAAGAATTAACATTTGAAAACTACAATGAGATTAGCAGAGCAATACCTTAAATGGAGAAGTAGTTTACGTTCGAGAAATAATTTCTGCATGCAAAAGAAGTGAATTACTTTCAAGAAGCAAATTTCATTTTGTGAAAAATTCGTTTTGCATTTATATATAGGTTAAAGTTAAAATATGTTGATGTGTCGGTAAGGAAATTTAGACCTTCCCCGAAAAACAATACGCATTAAAGGTACAGGTTTCCTCCAATCTTGCAACAAACTACAAATATAATTTTCATTTAAAATATTTGCACATTTATCTCTGTTATATTTTGTAGCCATAAAAGAATAAATAAAAAACCAACTGTCCTAGACGTCCAGAAAAATTTAACGCTGCGGAAATTAAGCTAAAGATTATACAACTAATCGGATAGTGAGAACAATACAGGAAAAAAGGGGGCAAGACATACAAAGTGTATAAAAATAGAGGAAATAAAGTGTTCAGACTCAAGAGAATTCATCGAATAAACAATTTTTGATTGCCTCCACAGTTGAGTGCAACGCGTGCATGCCAAGGTCACGCCAGTCACCGGTCATAAACAGTAGCCGCTTTGATGGCTCCATATACACAGTACAAGCATTATTTCTGTCCATATGTTATTATCATTCAGTTTGAAGTTAAGACATCAGAATAAATAAGTCGCTGTGTTATTATGAGTCATTACTGGTTATTGGTACGCCTGTGTTATCAATTTCAGCGTGTTAGTGAAGTAAAATTTCCTGTAGTGTATTGTATTGAAATATTACGGCAAAAAACATAAAAAATAAAGTTTAAAAATAATTCCCATACTGTAGAAGAACTTACAGAAAATGTAAAAGAGAAATAATGGAAGCAAATCGGTTCGGAATACATATAAATTAAAAATATAAGAGGTATATGACTAGGGACAAACGCTACTTTGAACAACTACTAAAACAATGGTTAATGATATGAAATATAATTAAGTAGATTGTGTACTGCTATTGATCACAGTTTTCCGAATAGAAATGCGAAAGGATTTGGTTCATCGACCAAGCAATTGACTGACGGGACTTTGGTCCTGACGTTCAGTAACAAAAACATACTAAAATTCACTCTGAAATTTCTCAGAGATGCTTCAAGTGTCTTGCTTTTAATGAAAAGAACTGCACTACTATTATGCGAAGTCTCAAGAACACAAACTTGTTACTGCAAAAGTAACAACAAATTCTACCCATATATGTGCTTCATATGGTGCAAAAAATATCTAACGCTCTTTAAAAATTAAGATAACACAATCTAATAAGCAGGAAGCTGTGAGTGAACAGAATTTTTTCTATATTAACATGCTGATTCTATAAAATCCCTCTTTTAATTTAAGTCGATAAAATGACAGTCATACTAAATATGAGCTTATTAGCATTTCATTTGGTATATTACGTCAGTTATGAAGTACTTCTGACATTTACCCTAGGATTATTGTCAGGATTCAAACGAACATGCGAAGACATTGTTCTCATCACCTCTAGAAGAAGAGCTTAGCTAGTCAATAAGCTTAACGTTACTACTGCGCTGAATGTGGACGGACGCCTTCAAACTCTGAAGAAAATGGACCGCCCTAAAGTAATGTCCTCTAAAAGTGAGTAGCGTGCATGGCTTAAAATTATAATGACACATGGCAGGAATAGAAGGAAATGTCAGGCGGATCTTCCATAAGACTGTGGCAATGAAACCGTACCAATCGGACGGTGTCCCTTTGGATATCATTCTTTCGACAAGGACGTGATAGTGTGGAAGATGCACAACGTGCAGGTCGTTCCGCTCTCAAACCGCATTACGTTGACATGTTTCTATTACTGCTAGAGGTGGATCGGCGAGGACAACGATGGAGTTAGCCGCAGAAGCCGGATCAAGTCCCACAAGATTTTTAGTGTTCTCAGATATCATCAATACCGGCTTAGCTAACGGTGTTCAGCGTCTTTCAGAAGTGTGAAAGTGAGCACAGATTACATTATAGGAATGTAGGTCTGCAGGTTCTAGAATAACTTTTTGCTACTTATGACTGTGTTGTCATGACATTATTTCCATCACTCTTACATACTGATCAAAAAGGTAGAATTTCTTGTGCACATTTCTTCCATTCCAATCAATATACCAGACTTTCCTCTTCATCTTTCCTTAAGCAGCCCTCAACATAGTGTGATGAGCACACGGTGGCCATTGACCCAAGCTAATCGTACTTAGTAAAATAAGAATTCTACTCTTGTTATGTGGCGACTTCACTAAACTTTGTTTCTCTTCCACGGATACAAAGTAAGAAGACCCTGGTTGGAACGGAAATATTATTCTTTCGGCTCTTCAATTCTAAATTGTTAGACCCATGGTCTTCCTCGTAACTTACACGCAGTGACACAGGAGGAACGTATATTTAAAAGTTTTTATCGTAATGTTTTAGTGCAATATTGTATTCGCTTAAGACTGCGTTGTTATAAATTTGAAAGGCTAGAAACGTGCATTTGTAAGCCAAGGTATTTAAGTCATGGTAATTCAGGCACAGCATTAAAGTTTTCATTCTTAGTTAAAAGAGGAGATTTTATGATATGCTTGTAATTTAAAATTGATTTGTCAGTAATTCAGTTATCATTATGTGTTATATGTGCCACACATTTTAAGATTTCCAGCTTATAATTTAAATATTTAAGACATCTGTTTTATAGTTGTTTCAATGATGTATTATTAATATAATTTGACATACTTTTGCATGTTAAAGTTATTTGCTCTTCTACCACAATTTATATTAAAATTCACTTTTTACATGTGTTATATATTTTTATTTGTTGATCAACAAACTAGTTTGATTTTTCCATTGTTATAATTAGTAAATTATTAATCTTCTCTCGCACCGCAAGGTTACCTTTCCATGATATTCTAGGCTTTTCTTCCAGCATACCAAAAAATAAAAGTTGTCTGATATTAACAAAAGGGCGTTGAACTCAGCTTATTAAACCATCTTAATTGAGACATGGTGCAATCATTAATTTCCGCATATTGGAAAAAACGCCTTCAGTGACATACATATTTCAAAAAGAAAAAGTGTGTCCAGTTTCGCTTAATCTATATTTTCAATGTGGAATGCAAGTGCGGAATAGTTTAGGTTCAACCTTAACCTATGTTCTAAGTTCCTAAATGTGTTCGGTAAATTTATTTAACATATAAAAATAATTTCCGTTACGATAAATCTTTTCATTAAATAATAACTTGAAAAAGGGCTAGTTGAACGTAGAAAAACTTTTTAGATGACAGGCGAAACTTACCATTATTTCTGAAGTAGAGAAAACATAGGGGGAAAACAGGGAAATGTTTTAAACATAAGACATTTTTCGAAGTTTTACAGTAATATGTCAAATAAACTTGGCTAGGTTTTAAATTAAACAATGGTTATTTTACAGTATATTCAGTTGTAACACAATTAGTGAGTGCTAAAATAAAGCAAAATATAAAACAAAACAATTAAACTAAAGTTCATTAAAACTTCAAAAATATTTGTGTAGGCAGCAAATCACTAGAACTGTACCCACTGAAAATAATCCTTTGTAGTATGTAGTAAACATAATTTTACATCACTTGTATAACTTACTTTTTATTAATTTGTTTCGTTTTTATTTTATTTTTTTTAAACAGGTGCATGAAAGTCAATACCCGCGTCCCGTATTGCAATTTAAGAACAAATGCGGCTACGGAATTAAAATAAAAAACATTCAACACAATGACCTACTGAATTGAAGGCTGTAGAAAATATTTTTTTTTCTGGAAAATGATTTCCTTGGCAAGATTATTGGAATGATTAAATACTCGTAGTTCATTCTTTTTCCAGCTGCGAATGGAAATCTGCGAGGAATTTTACGGTGTCTTAATTAAATGCTGTCTCTCCTTAGGAGGCCCGAGTAAATTCCCCGCGGTGCCTTTCAGATAATGAGTACGGAAATTGCTGCTGGGCGAACTCCAGCGAAACAACTACTTCTCTATATAGAGATATTTGATCCTGACATCCGCCTCCACCCTTCATTTCTTCAAAGTACACATTTTCATTTAAATTTTTATTTATTCTGCTTAGGTTTAATTCTCTACCTTGGGACGAGAATCGTTTTTAATTCGCTGCTTTCAAATTTCTTGAATATATACATATGCTTCACAAAACCCACGAAATTTACGTCTCTGACTCAACGGAATACTGAATTAAAAATGTGCAAAAGCGATTAATGATTACATGTTTGCTATGAGTTAATGGGAATTTTAATTTACAGCATTTGCTCACAGAAAGATGAAAGTTAAAAGAAGTAGATTAGAGGATATATCCGCAATGCTGTGATGAAAGCTACTCAAGAAACACGAAATATTTTACAACAATAACAGGCAGTAAAATCTGCTGATTTTTTAGTCATTTTTCTAACCACTATGAAGTTCCGTAACATGCGCCTCGCCTTTTATATATGTTTGCTTAGCGTCAAGAAAAATGCTTTTTGAAACCAGTTCATGAATCTGAAACTAATTGTATAGGAATTAATGAAACGGCGGAGAAATGTGATTGAGAAATACAGTGATGATAGAGACGTCAAAGCTTCAAAATAGGGAGGTTATTAAGGTTATTACTATTAACATTATTTATTGGGAGAAAATACATTAGCAATAGAAACTGTACTTCTGGTGGAAAACATCTACACGCGCTATGCTCCTTATGTACTACGAAAGTAGCAATCAAATCATTAAAAGCTTTCTGTATTATTTTATTTTAAACTTTGTAATCTCAGTCTTACAAGGTGCATATATTACAAACCTGAAATGGAAGCGTTTCATAATTCAACTGCAAAAAATCCAAGGACGGAAGAGGAACGTAGATAAATATTTTGAGATAGGTACTTATAGTATTTGGGACAAAAGTCCAAAGTTATGTGGAAATTTGACACTGAATATTAGTAGTGATAAATCCTATTACCTCCCCCCCTCAATTTACTTCACTTTGCTACCTACAGCACTTTTAGCTCATTCAACGCGATAGGCTTTACAAGTAAAACAACGTCAGTTCGAGTACTAAGTCTCCCCATAAAATTTCCTTAACATGACGCAGCTTAAGTCATTTCAATTAATCATTAGGCCCGTGATAAAACTAACTGTTCCAGTACATTTCATGCATGAAAATGTAGTGATAATACTTTACCTACTTATAGCTAAATGTTATCATAAAATTGCGCATGCTAAACAGTAATACACACATTAAATAAGCTTCAGCTTGAAAATCAGCAATATACCTGTCGAAACAATATAAGCTCTCAGAATTTTGCCCCAATAAATATTCAGTGAACTGGATAAAATATTAACATAAAGTATAAAATCACAAGCATTTAGATAACAGGGCTTCTCCTTTGGGGGAAGGCTCCGGGCCTAGCGTTATGAATAGGGTGCCGAAATCAGCTATATCAGCCACTATCCAGGAGTCGACTCTCAGTGGGAAGAGAAGATGAAAGAGTACCTGCTAGTCAGAATGATTATGTCACAGGTTGCTAAAACTTTCAATAAACAAGGGAACCAATGGGAACAATTTATTAGCTGGCGAGCCTCCTCGACTTAGCCAGGTGACTCGGATGAGTAAGTGTGAGGGGGAAAAAAAAACAAAAAACATTAGAACAAATTTAGCACAAAACGGCTACATACGCTGAAGACTGATAGCCCCCTGGATTTGATTAGATTAGGCGAGGTAGAGGAGGATTTTAGACACGAAAACCCAGTCTGAGCCTTTCATATTCTACTGAACCTCCGGGAGGAAGGGGAGAGGTGAGGAATACGCAGGTCGACCAAGTTTATGGAGCGGCAAATACGGATGCAAGTGGAGTCTTAACGTTCACCGATTACTTTTCTTTTGTGGATCTGTCACGACTACGGCGAAGTATCCCCTCCTCCAAAAGATTCAGGCTCTCGTAAGGGCTGCTGTCACACCAGATCCCAGACAGTCTTTCCAATGAGAAAATTCAATTGCGTCACCTAGCCTTGCTACCCTAAATATGAGCAAGGAAACGAAATGTGAGAGAAGGAAATTTATGGAAAGTAATTATTCATCCAACATTCGCCTAAGAGCCAATTGTTGAATTGATTTATTTACGGACGATCTTTAACATCTCAGATCATCAGCGTTCCATTCTATTCCGGGTGTAAAACGACCGATAAATTTTGCTCAAAGGCCTCTCCTTCAGGTTTGAGGTTCTTTTTCATGCCGTAAATGTACAATATGGGACCCACGGCTTTACTTCCCTTCCGAAGGAAGCCATACTTAGGATTTTACGCCCGAAAAACCCATCGATCTTGCCCGGATTCGAACCCGCGATCTTGGGTTTAGAAGGCAAGTATGGTTACCATTACACCACCAGGACAAACCCTAAGAGCCAGGAAAAGCCACTAAAAACCAAAGGTCAGGATGGTGATTACAAATTTTTAAACCTGGGGTGAAGCGTTACCGCCTGAACAACCCTGCTTGGTTGATAGCCCACTACTCCCAATCTTAATTGTGAGAGAAAAAAAGATGTAATCTCTGCAGGGATATTGGAGATTCCCAGTTTCAATAGTTTCTGCACTCAAAGTAAGAAACAGGCGACACTGTTATGACAAAAGCAGTTGAAAAGCATCTTCATTTAAAAGCATTATTCTTCATGAAATCGAATAGGAGTTCTACATGATGCTGTTTTGTTCATATCGATTAATATTTCTTTCACTCAGAAGTGAAAAACACCAAGTGTGTTTTGTTTTGTTTTATAATAATTTCTTTTTATTTTTTACATTTTTTCATGAACTAAAGTTGAAATATGCCGTTCCTTTCCTTGGTGGTACCAGTATTTATATACTTTCCTTTTCAGAAGCGAGGAAAACTTTGCTTTAGTGAATGCTCCTCCGTTGTTTTAACATTCGCATATTAAAGATTTGCTTTTCCACAATGCACTCCAATCTAAATAAGAGACAATATGTATGATGTCATGGAATTTCGTAGAACTTCATTTTTATTTCATTCTTTTAATCAATTTTCATTTGTTATATACAGCACAGCTGTATATAACAAATAACTGTTTAATTTCCAATATATTGTATGTTATAATTCATTAGCTTTTGTACTTAAACGAAAATGCAAAGATAATCTAACCGAAATATTTAATGGCAATGGCGAAATTATTAATTAATAATTAATGAACTTATTGAAAGCCGAATCCACGCTTAGCTTTTCTGAGCGAAACTATAGCATAGTTATGTACTAAGATTTAGCTGTGAGGTATCAGCGAATTTCCTTGGGTCGGGTGATTACATTTATCAGAACATTAAGTGGGAAGCATGTGCTATCATTATAATTTTTTAAACTAATGGAGAAACTTTTGCATCAACAGATCACAAGCCCCTGTATAAAAATTCTTGTCTTTCATCCCTCTGCGCTATTTGACATTTTTTGACTGAATTGTTAAACAGTCCGTGTACAGGAACGGACAATGTATTTTACGATTTTATACGATTTTTCTAACAGCATAGTAAGAAGATGTTGCAGCATTTTCTTTCATTAATACATAATTAATCAACCATGCATTAAACTTTGCTGTTTCCAGGTATAGGTAAGAAGATTTTAGCACAAAGTCCAACATGTTATACGAGAATTTCCCATTAACAGTTCATTATAACAAAAAATGTGGTGAACTTCAGTGTGCACAATTCTGTAAGACTTAGGTACTTTGGTACTTTCATGATATTTTCTCTGAAGAAACTCATTTTGCGGGATCTTGAAAAGGGGGAAAAAGAATTAAATTCGTCATTATTCCAAACTAAGCATTCCGGAAAATTTGAAACAGAAGTGTTTACTCATCATTGTTTAGCACAGAAAGGAAACGCTATTTATGTTCAATAAGAAATCGTGTCTAGCACTGCGAGGAGAGATTAATATAAAATAAAAAATTTTATTTGACCAGCTTTCCGTTGTGTTCCAAACAAGAGAACTGCAAATGAACTGAGAATATAGTAACCAAATATGGTATTATTATTGTGTGCCATGACTACATGAAAATTGTGAGGGTTACAATGCATTGTTAGAACATAATTTACTTTTTATCCCAAAATTTTACCAATAATTAAAGAAAATACATTAATTATAAAGTATTATTATTTCATGTACAACTGGCATATCGCGTACATAAACTGTGCTCGTGAGTATTCCCCGAAAATGAAGATACCATCGTACGACTAAAGGAGCTGAATTTGTAAAGAAGCTCAGTTATGGTAGTACAATTCTTTAATTAAAATTCGGTTCCCATTCATAATTTGCAACCATACTTCCCTACTCTGATTTTACATATATGATCTCACAGTAGGCTCTGAATTTCCTCTTAATTTGGCAATTCGCTGTGGATCGCAGCTTGTTACCATTCGCCCCATATGTCAGTGTAGATGTTACTAGTGCGCGGTAACCGCAGTTTCTGCTGCTTTCAATCCGGTTAAATGCTTTGTGAATTAACATGCTTCGTTCACCTTCCATTCATCACAAGAGTAATGCTCAAGTCTATCCCGTGTATGTTTATGTCTCCGCCCTACTACTAACCGATTAGTTCTTGAATGTCATTATTTTGGTTCTGTTCACATTAACGGTGAGTAACCATTATTTCCAGTAAGTCTGTAGTCTGGTATTATAAAAACCCGTGTACAAAACTCCTATAGGATGGCTGATATCCTATACTTCGTTCTTCCCTCTCGTGTCTTAACAGCTATCATCAAATGATCGTTGGATAATACATTTCGCGTGCATATACAAGCAAGCGATCAATGAATAGAGTTGACAACAATTTTATTTACATAATATTGTGAATCTCTTATTGGTATGTAATGTCTAATTTTATAGTTTTTGTTTGGCAGTCTCCAGAATTTTAAACTGAACGCAAAAAGTAACTTACTAATGAGAGAAAACTGAGGTATGAACAAATATATCCGAGTCCTAAATCCTTAAATACTGTATTTTAAGTAATGCGTTGAAGCTTGAATATTGAAATAAATGCGATACCCAACCTCAAACATAACATTTCAATATTAACATTTTACAAACAAGCAGAACTTGGCAATCTTGGTATTCTACAATATATTATGAATCAAATATAATTTCACCATACGGTATTCCAAATATTAGTATAAATGCTGCTAATATAATAATTAGAAAATGCGTTTTAATTGGTAAAATCAACATAAATACTAATTTCCGTTTAGTGGAACCATAGAGCTAGTCATTAAAATGTGAATTTGGAATGTTATCATATGAAGAAAATAATTCAAAATAATTTTAGTGTAATAAATTAAGCCTGTCGAAAAAATGTTGGTGAATTTTCCCTTTTTATTATTTATTCGTATTTGACGTCTGCTAGTAAGGATATTTTCTCTTCTTATATGTCCAGATATTAATTAATTTATATGACTGCATATATATTACATTACAGTAATTTAAATGCTCCTATCACTTAGACCTATGCACTAAACTTAGTGAGCATGTTTTTAACATATAAATTTATCCATTTCAGTTTTAAGTCCTTATATAAAGGCATTTCTTTATATGCCCTTATCTCAAGGACGTTACGAAATATTAATAGATCACGCTTTTAGTTTTCAATGTGCAGTATAACAATAAGTACATTCGCTGAGACTTTGTAAAGCACACTTTTAGCATTTTCTCCTATCAACTTGTTTATGTTTTAGGCCCAGATAAAACCTACAAGTGGAACATTTCATCTTAAAGTCTTATCTTCCCATTTCAATAAGTATCGTTCTTATTTGATTTATTTACGGACGCTATTTAGCATCTCAGGTCACCAGCGTCCCATTCAATTCAGGGCATAAAACGGCAGATAAATTTTGCTCAGAGGCCATTTTATTCAGGTTTGAGGTTTGTGCCTTAAATGCATGGCATGGGACCCACGGCGTTACTTCCTTTCCGAAGGAAGTCATATTTAGAATTTTTACGCCCGAAAAATCCATCGACCCTGGCCGGGGTTGAACCCGCGATCTTGATTCTAAGAGGCAAGTATGGATATCACAGAACCGACTCAATAGGTGTCAGAAAACGTTCTCTCTCTGAGGTAGTTCCCCGATTTTCCCTCGTCGTTAAAACGCTAATGCATATTCATATTTGTGTCATGGTTATTTCATTTTATTCATCGTCTCGAAGAATTATTGTAGTCGGCAAAGAACATTAAAATCTTAAACAATCACTTCCACACTTACAGCGAACCCATTCAAAGGCCAAAGAATAAAAGGCATATTCTCCACGGTGTAATTTTACAAGATTCTGCTAACAGGAGGGAGTTGAGACGTTTGTAGTTCTTTCCTCTCCAGCTGATAAATCACGTTCATCGCTGGGGAAGTCCCGCATGCAGTCCATTATTCCGTCTCCGCCATTTCTTGCTTGAACTAAGCTCCAGCAGTAATGGATGTCTGTTTATAGGGTACAATAGAATTTTGAAAATCACTGCTTAGGATACAAAAACACGGGTGGGTTCATCAGCATTGAGAAAGAACTCCCTGTGACAAAAATGTAAAGAAAATGGCGAAATGAATGACAGGAAAAACCGGAGAAAATCTGGCCAAATCCGCACTGCCACTTAAAGTTCTGCTTACCGCTCAGCAGCCGACCCGTGTTTCCTCGTAAGAAGGAAAATGGCCTAACCATTTTGTAATATTGACTATCTTGTTATATCTTCTCAATCTGTTGCAAGTTTCTACACCATTTTAGACCCTAAATGGCGGGTTCAACCCCAACCAGGGTCGATGGATATTTTCGGACATAAAAGTTTTAATTGTCGCTTCCTTCGGAAGGGAAGTAAAGTCGTGAGTCCCATATTACACATTTACAGCACATACCTGAAAGAAGAGGCCTTTGAGCAACATTTATCCGCCGTTTTAGCCCTAATTGAATGGGACGCTGATGACTTGAGATGTTAAAGAGAGTCCGTAAATAAACCAAATAAATTTAAAACATAGTTTCAGCAGTGTAGTTAACTTTATTATTTATGACTACTCATTGAGATTTTACCATTTTCAAATTGATTTGTACAAAAACGTTCATTTCTTCAAAAGAATAGCACGTTGAAACGGAATGACTCGGCTCTTGATTAAACGTTAGTTTTAATTTACATTCATTACTGAAGATCAGTCAAAGAAATTATAAAACGTATAAACCGTCTCATGTTATATTGTGGATATGAGCCTTTGAAAACAGCCAGATATAGGGAAGCAACTTATGTGCATATTCCACGTAGGCTCTGAGCAAATGACCGAATGTGGATTCTACAATTTCATCTGAAGGAGTAACCTTAGAGCCAGGCCACATTTCCACACAGGTGGGATACGACATTCACCTGCTCAAGGGTTGGAAATCTTCAATCGGATTCCGATTGAAGTAGAGCTTTGCTGGACCGCTGGCAGCCTAACTCCCCAGAGCGACAATAAACATCCAAATATTCTGCTCATCACTTCCTCTAAACTATATATGCACTTGGAGTATTCGATACTCAAGTTAGAAGTTCAATGGTCCAAACAAAGCAAATATATGCCTAGGTATTAGGCTATGTGTTTTATTTCGAAGAAGAAACGACTTTCTTGCATATTAATACAATATATTAATTGATAATATTTAGAGAATCAGAGCCTGTCCCGACTAATTCCCGCTTTCTATCTGAGGCTTGCAACTGGAATTCTTCGTTAAGACACGTGTATCTGTTCACGATTAAACTACGAAAACAGGGAGCAATTTCCAATTATTGTATGTTGAAATGGTAATTTACGTAAAACTGTTATGAGCCAAAGTTCATAAGCTTTTTTATTCTACTAAGATTCCCATTTTATGTATATGTACAGGACTATGCAAGGTATTGTTTCAGGCAGGTTTCTGGGCACAATTTAAATAACACTGCTGCATCTCAGACCTTTTTGGATGATATAGAAAAAATTAAAGAATTTTTCAAGTTTCGTATTCTAATTAATGTGCCTTATACTAAAGATAACGATTGACTTATAATTACTGTCGGCCTTAACCCATAAAAGATTGGTGTGATACAGTATCAGAAGACAGTAGATTCCGAACTACTCCTACGATAGTTAAGGATTATTTGTATACGGTTTTCAAAGACAATAGAAAATTACTGTTTAAAGGGTTCAGCGCAGTATCTGAGCTTATAGAGCACATAAACGTTTAAGTGGAAGGTGTCTCGCTATCAACATTATGCTGTCATGTTAAAAAAGCGAAAACAATTATTTCACACCTTCATCTTCAGTAAACTATAACGGTATAGACAACAGTGGCCGAACATAGACGCATTTTGAGCATAAAGCTTTCAAATAAGTTAAATAAAAACATGCCATTTTAAAGCTGGCTAGATCCCAAAGTGTTCAACCTATCTCTAAGTCACCAAATTCTCTCTCTTTCTTCGAAAGATTTATTTTGTTAAGCAAAACTCAATTTGTTGTACGTTATCTCCAAACGCCTATTGGACGACATCCTTCTCATTTGGCATTAGAGCCCAGTGTGATTCTTGACCTGCCGCTGCGACCTCTGCCTCTATCTCTGTCTTACGACTTTATGAATGGAGTATTGCAGATGCCATGCCAGTACCCCGTAGGTGGCTTATCACGCGGCTCTCGTGATCGAAGAACGCCACCTCTCCATCAGGCAGCTTAGCAATTGTCCAATTGTCCTCACGATGCTGGGTGGGCCCCGTTCCAGTCCTCTCTAATTTAGAAAAATTGGTAAGCAGGTACCCGGAATCGAACCCGGGTCAGCAACGCTAACCACTAGACCAAGGAGGAGGACATCCTATTGAACGATAGCCCACAAAAATACTTATATTTCCGTCCACGGGTTTTAAATTCCAAATTACATAAGCTAACTAATTTATTTGAGAAAAAAATGTTATGTTATAAATGTAAGAAAATGAATATTATACGCTTATATAATACAAAGCGGATACATGTTAGAGCATTTACTTTTATATTTGGGTTAAGCACATGCAATTTTGTCATAAGATGCTACATATAGGGTACCGCTAAAGAGTGAGAGAGACAATGTAACGGAAGCATAAAAAAAGATGAACTATATATCTATCATGAAACGAATGTAAATCTCGTTCTTTTTTATATCTTGAGACAAAAGGCATTGGAACCATTTGAATTAACAAAAATTTCATCCTCCAAAAATTTCTGAAATAAGTCTGCATCACCATAATAATTTAAAAGCTAGTTTTAAATTTGACAGAGAAAATAAACAATTAAATATGAAAAACAATGGTAGATGATTTTCAGACCAATGGACAATAAATTATATAAATACTGGATTCTTAATGATCAGTATTGCTACCCTGTTTCAATGTTTAAAGTGAACGAAGTCTACTTTACTAATAATTAAGCTTTGGTTTTGGCTAATGAAGTTTATACGTGAAACTGATTGTGAGATGCCCTTGGCAAATTTCTATTCAAAGGATAGAATAAGATAATCTTAAACGAATCGTACACTACTACTTTATTGACTGTAAATTCTATAAATTTTAATTCTCCTTTTTTAAAAACATGTCTTGCAATTTAAACAAATAGTTAATTATTTTCCCTACTTATAGAATGCAATGATCCTTACCCTGCAATACTTTAACAAAACGCATTGCTTCAACTGCAGCACGAATTGCCCTAAAGCAGCTGAGGAATGCCAACACAATATATGTGAAATGCGAATGAAATGATGTAGTTTCGCTGAAACAAAGAAATATAATGAAAGAGAGACTATGTGATGGTTGTTGCGCACAGCTACATTGTGCACAAAATTGCACTGGAATATGTCACTGGCTACATTATAAATAATTACTGTAATTGGCCTCATAAATGCCTTTACTTTGTCACTGAAAGCGGATGTTCGCAAATACATTCTTAAATGGCAAAAGTGTGTGCAGGATAACTAAATAACAAGTTTAAGAGAATATTTGAAATCAAATTGCGCAATCTTGAAAGTTTCTAAAATGTAGAAACAGCGTTTTCTTTTTCTTTTCTTTCTAAATTTCTTTATTTTTCTTTTTTCTCATTCCATTCTTTCGAATCCTAGCTAAAAACATCTTCAACTTTAGAAACGAAGTCAATTGACTTTTAACACAAGTGTTCACAAACAAAGACCGGTGACAGCTGAAATTTCGGTGATACCCAGGATAACAGATATCAACACATGGAGGGTCTGCTCCGAGTACGACTGTTTTCAGTATGTCAACTAATTTTCTAGAAGTCTCTAAGGATGGGTCTGCTGCGCACTCTCTAAAATTCTCGAAACTTACTCTCAATAGTTCTGCAGATTTCTTGCAATACTTCTAAGACATACCACTAAATTTTGTCGCGCAAACTACTGAAATTATCTGCAACTTAAGCCACTCAGCGCTACTTAATTTACAGCTCAGTGTTTCTAGTTCTACAGAGTTATGGGCGGGGCAGAGTGCAGTTGCGTACTGACAGAAGCAACTTATAGTTAGCTTTAAGTGAGGTTTTGTCATGTCAACAAATGGTTGTGTTGACTACACAAATATTATCTTAAACGTTTTTTATGTATGATACATTAGTGAAAATGGTTTATGTACAGAAGATGGGTCATAAAAATATCCCCGAAAACGTGATCCAGGTAACCGAACTCATTCAAAAATTATAAGAAAGGAGTTCTTCTCAATGATCATAAAGGTGATCCGAACCACCGTGTTCATACGAAAGTAAAGTTCATTGAAATATAAACCTTTACTACGTAAACTCCAGCAATGTACTCCCGCTGAAGGGCATCATTTTCAAAGTAACACAGGTAGTGAATTTTATCATCAGTATTAAATTAAATATGGAATCATTTAGTGTTTTAGGTATAGTATATATACCAAAATAAAAATATCAACTCTGTGCGCAGTATCTATTTCAGATTTTCCGTTGCGGCGGGTGCACCAGTTCCATTAAGGCGATCCTTAACTCACTTTAGGTTACTACCTGACCGTGGAAGTGTACAGACGTATCTATTATTTATTTTTCCCTTCCCGAGTGTTCCCCAGTTAGCAGCAGGTATTAACATTGAAAATTAATAAAGGTTTTCAAGTTAACGGAGAACAACATGAACGATGATTTTGAAGGTTAATTTGGTAGTGCAAGCCTTTGAAACGTCAGAGCATAGCATCCAAGTACTGAAAGCACTGTGTGTGCAATCCTGGAGATTGCATTGGACTACTAGAAAACCAGTCAAGAAGAAACAATTTAGTCATATATGCTATACCGGAGGATTACAACGAGAACTGGCAAGAGACGGAAGATAAAATTGTACGACGATGTCACAATTAAGGATACAACTACGAAACGGGGACATTAAGACGGCACATCGGATAGGCAGAACGGGTAATAGCAGCCTTATTGTCTGTTAGTTGCTTCAATATAAAATTAAAGAACAGCTTTTAAGAGATAGCAGATATTTTCGTGACATGGGATTTGCCTTCGGGGAGGTCTTCAGCGACAAGATACGGCTTGAGCACCAATTTCCCAGGCGGCACATGATGGAGGCGCGACGGAAGAGATGTCATGCCCCAATATCATTTAATAAGATGTATATTAACGGCCAATTAAAAAGCAGAGATCAACTAAAGGGTATTGATAGGACTGGCTCAGCACGAAAGAAAAAACGGGACCGGACAGTCAGAAAGCAGTTGCAACAGAAAGATGCTAAGCCTCAACAGATGGAGAGCGGCAGGAAGACAAACAATGGAGGCGCCAATGGACAGGTCACGAAACTCGCGCGAACAGCACATGAAAGCGAATCCTAGTGGCAGGAAACAACAGCCACACAGACAAGGGACACTAGAGCATGTTGAAGGAATCATTAGGGGAAAGTTGACCACCTGATACTGGCCTGTGGATCGTTTAAGGTTTGGAGAAAAATCTTGCGAACGACAGGTCCATTGACTTTGTAAATGGTGTAGACATAATGGGATTGGCTATGAAACACTGAAAGAGTAATTATTAATGGCTTCAGAATAATATTTGCGAGAGTGAAATGAGAGTGTGATATTCGGAGGCGTGGCATTGTATTTTAAAGCAGCCTGTAAGACTGGCATCTACTGGCTTAACATTAAGTTAAATGGAATTATTGCTGTACATTGCCATTTAAATGAAGTGGAATGATGTATTTACTTTTATACAGGCAATCAGCGGCGTCCCAGTATGCCAATCCCAGCTTATTTTTGGATTTGACAGACATCCTCACACAGATTCAAGACACGTATCTGCGTATAACTCGGTTTTAGTTATAATGGGATATTTTAGTGGCAGAATTTCATGTGAAAACATAACAGTAGAAAGGGAGTAAGTAACTATAGGAGAGCAGTGCGACATATTCAAGACGCAATACCAAAAGTGGACGGAAAGAAGTTACTATCCTTTTAAGAGGCCTATCAACTGGAAGTTATTAACTGCAAATATGGTTTAAATATGGCAGGGGAATGATAATTTATAAATTGCAACTGTGGAAGCCCTATTGATTATATATAATGCTCACAAGAGAATTTAGTTTTAGACAGAATTTCAAAATTGTAAATAGGGTGAAATTGCAACATTCACCGAACTTGCTCACGTAAAATCATCATCTAGCATCAGTGAATTGCGTACAGGAAATTAATGGCGTCTCTTTGTCGTTGTCACTGCGGAAAAAAGCGGGAATGGAATGAATGAATAGTGTTTAACACCCGTTTTTGCTACAGAGGCACCACAGGCGATGGACACTAGTGATACATGAGATGAAATGATATATTGGGAAAGGATTTATTTTAAAGGAAGGAATCGTTCCAGGCCTATGTTTAGGGTACCTCCCCGGCATTTGCCAGTTATGAAGACTGAGGTAAACCTGGAAAAAACCTCAGTCAGGGAGGACGGTCCTGGAGGTATTCGAACCCAGACCTCCGCCACCCGTGTCGGTAGAAAGCGGGAAGATATTGTTATAAGACTGACAGAAACTATTACACCAGTAGGCGGACATATAGTAATCCGGAATGTTACAAGTAAATGCCGCACAAAAGTAATTAGGTACAACGCAAAATGTAAACAAGCGAAGAAAAAACTGAGGAAGCACTTAAGGGCTACAGGAGGGAGAGAGTTGATGAAAAATAAATTTCTTGTGTCCTGCTGATAAAAGTACAAAAAATGACACTTTGGAAAGTGCCAATGCAGAAAGGCATAACAAAATGACACGGGATCTAAGAACTGCAACCGATTGCAGAAATACGATACTACTTCTAAAACTCACTGTAGTTCTCTCAGTCCACAGCTTCTTACTTGCACACGCGATCGGTCTATGATTGATTTTATCGGGGCTGTGTTTTTTGTCAACTCTCTCGGCGTTTTTCATGCTTATGAGTTTATATAGCCTAGCCTCGCATTTACGCATATTTAGGAGCTGATTTCGTATGCCTCTGACACACCACTGTATCCCAAATAGGCTGTAAATAACGTTAACCCATGAGATGAGATCTTGAGCAGCTTCTTATACGCGGAACTATTTACAAATTTCGGATAATGAAATTCACACGAAATTTAAACTGTCATGCATATATTTTTTTCCTGAAAAAGAGCCACTTACTGCTTCAGCAATGTAGAAATGTTTGAAAATCAAACATTTATCTAAATTTAAAGAACTGAAAGTAAAAGTTTACTATTCGCAATTGAGCGCCAAGACTAGCACATTAGCTGTTGAAATAATCTGCAAAGACAATTGACCATTATAGATGACAAAGGCTTTAAAAATCTAATGAACCTTATTCAGTCAATATACCGGGAGGGTCTTCTTATCCTACTGGTTGGTAACTAGACAAACTTACATTTTACAGGCGGTGGGAAATGCAGGTGCTCTCAAGTGAGCCCGCATTCACCATATCGTCCTATAAGGGAGTTTGCCGTTATCTACGGCGTACATATTGTTCCAGAACTACTGCTTTTTGTATTTCCTTTGTATTTAAGAATATTTAAAAAGAGTAAAATATCATTCGATTCCTTGTGTTTGTCATTTCACACTAATTTAAAGCTATTCGCATTTATTATATTTAATAAAGCAGGTTCCTTTGTAACTTTTTATATAGTTCAAGTTTACATAATTAGGATTTTTACATTAATGAATGTTACAGAATAAGGATTATTTCTCTCTTCAGTGCCAGAAAACAAAAGAAAAATAAAATGAATACTTTCATGGGCTAGTATTTGAAACCTCGACCTTCACTTAAAAAACCCACGTGCTCACAGTGAAATAAGATTCGGAATATGCCGACAGGCACATAGCAGCCAATACGACGGAAATCGATACGACGCAGAGGACAGTCTTAACGCAATAGTTTGCAAACCGCCGGGACAGAATCACTTATCAATCCGCAGGGTGAAAATACTTACTCTGTATTTTACCCAAAAAGAAACACTCTGCATGAAGCAGAAAAATAACAGTAGAGAAAAGTTTTTTCAAACAATAGAATATTTTGGGGTTACAACAGACATATGGGCATCTTCTGATGATTAACCTTAACTTAATCGATTAAAACTTTAAATATCATCACTTGTACTTAGAATGTATTCCCTTTACATATGTTTCAGACACGTCTCTATTTAGAGACATTCATTTCCAACACTATGAACGAATGTAATCTCATATATTAACATGTTTCATTTTTTTTTTTTTGTTGATTTATTTATGGACGCTCTTCAACATCTCAGGTCATCAGCGGCCCATTCAACTCAGGGCGTGAAACGGCCGACAAACTTTGCTCAAGGCCTCTCTTTCAGGCTTGAGATTCTTTTTCGTGCCGTAAATGTACGACACGGGACCCACGGCTTTACTTCCCTTCCGAAGGAAGCCATACTTAGTGATTTTTATGCCCGAAAAAATCCATCGGTCCTGGCCGGGTTCGAACCCGCGTTCTTGGGTGCAGGAGGCAAGTATGGTAACTACTACACCACCAGGACCGACAAGATGTTTCAGGAGAGATAATAACCTTAATATTGTTGCAGCTTTTAACGTAGTACTTTTGGCCACTCAGTGTGTGTGGCTTATACTTTTCAAGTGATTTATTGAACAACTGCGAAATTTAGAAATAATATCTGTAATAAAGTAAAGGCGAAGTATTGTTGGATAATTTCAAGCACTGTTCACAATATATTAAAGTGTTACGAGCTTCTCAAGTTAAGTCAAACCGTTCACATGCTTAGTTGTCTACTGGATCTAACGGAAACTGTCTTAATATGCGCTTCAGGCTTAATATATCAGTATATTTTTTGTGTTTTAAACAGGACAACTATAAAAGAATTCCAAGATATATTCAACATAGCTACATTTGCAGCCAGTTACACCCAGGTAACAATCTCAGAAGTAATTAAGTTAATGAAAAACACCATTAGTATTGTACAAATTTTCAAATCAAATATAGATTGAACATTTCGAAATGGCTTGCATAATTCTCTATATAAAAGTTAGTCTGTCGAGACCGAAAAGTTGTATCCTTTTAACCCCAAATTCAAAGGAAGTGTACCGCCACGGGTGGCCGAGGTCGTTCAGGCGCGGATTCATGAGCGGGAGGTCTGGAATTTGAATCCCACTAGGACCGTCCTCCCTGACTGAGATTTTTCCAGGATTTCCTCAGTTCTCATAAATGGCAAATGCCGGGGAGGTACCCTAAACTTAGGCCTGGAACGTTTCCTTCCTTAAAAATCCTTTCCCAATATATCATTTCATATCATGTGTCACCAGTGCTCACCGCCTGTGGTGCCTCAGTAGTAAAAACGGCCGTTAAACACAATTAAAACAAAAGTGTATTTTGAAAAAATAAAACTATGAGAAAGCTAAATCAACACTGGTCATTGAAACTTATGATGTTAGAATTTTGCAATAAGATGAAAAGTGATCTGCAGTGATCTGCTCTTGGATTGCTTGCAAATTTTCATGGTTATTGGAAATGATGGTTCTTCGTGTGCGTGCGTTTGTGTGTGTAGTTTCATCATAACAAAGTAAGAGAGACAGAGCTTAAAATTGCTATTTGAACATGTATATCTACCATTCCCAATTGACCAGCAGTAAGTTAGGTTTCATTTCATAAAACAACTAATTAGACCAATTACGAAATTCGGTATTTTTATTCACATTAAAATAAATGTGTTTATTATTTTTCTTAAATTTCTGGAAATATTATCTGTACCATGTTTATTGTTTATATACATTCACCCTTTAAATAATCTTCTCTCATTTACATATGCTTTGATTTAAAAATAGGTTTGGAGAATCTGATATTAAACAAAAATGTAAAGAATTTGAGAATGTTGCTCATATTTTTTTCTTCAAATTATGCTAAGAAAATGGGAATTAATTTACAAATTCAAGAGTTGTAATAATGTATTTTGTTTTTATATAGTTGTATATTTTTAGAAAAAGTAATATTTAAATATGCATTTCATTAACACAGGTTTCAAATGTTACACAAATTACAAGCACTTGATTTTAAATAGAGGTATTATTCTTCTTATATCAAGATTTGGGAGATTTTTAAGATTTTAAGATTCGTCAAACCTGTACTTTACAGATGAATTATTCACTTAAATATCTCTTAAAATGTAAGAAGGCATTTATTGTATAATTTTTTGCATATATTGTTAAAATTTACAGTTGATCGTTCACACAATTTGAGCAAATTTTCTCAAAAGGTGACATAAATTATACTTTAAGTATATGTTTATAACTTATTTTTATGTGTGAATTTAAAGTAATTAAGTTCGAAAAGGTATTATTGAAGTACAATTTTTATTACATATTTAAACTGTGTTTAAAAAGGTATAAAACTTAAATTTCAGAAATTCTGTCTACGAAAGTTTATAACATATAATGCACAGAAAATATGTATGAAGTTTAAGAACTATATTCCTAATAGCATTCTTTATCTTCTGTAATGTAACATTATATCATGACAATACGCTGTGGAATACATGCAGTCCGTGTAAATTCATCTGCTATATTTCAAATGTTTAGTTTATAAACTGTACGATCTACGATAAGTCGAATAGAACAGTCTATTTGCACAAAAACGCTTGCTCAAAGCAGCAAGTAATACATGTGAGCACCATTTTTAAGTGACGTTCATTATGCACGTGGTTCCGTGAAGGGTGATCGAGAGGCTTTTAGTCTTTCTTGCTTCATAGTAGGAACATGGTGAATATCCGCCCCCCCCCAAAGAAATCTATTATCTATCTATCCTTGTGGGCAATCCTCTTTCTATTCTTAGTGGTAAACATGAACTAAATGCAAACTGCTCAATGGTGCAGCTCAAGTCATTAACATTGACTATAATCTCCCAAACGCACAGGTTCACTGGCCTGTAGCGTCAGGAGTAAGACATAATGACGTTATTGACCACAACATGAGATAGAGGCATTATGGTAAGCCCGGCACCACTTCTATTCAGGGAATTACATCGAGCTGAAGCTTTTTAGGTGCTCAAGGTGACTAAATAGACTTCATAAAACTCTCTTTACATTAAGAATCGAAACCAGGACTGTTCTGGCTTAGTATAGCGGCTGTATACAAATCATTAGGGAAATAAAATTATCATTCATTGCTGCAAAGAATTACAAAAACATGCACTGACGTTAAAACCCCGGAGAGTGTAATGAGCTGAAATTTTACAGTTTTGTAACCCTGTGGAACGAAGAGATCGAGTACACATTTAAATAGAGGTATTTATTATTCAACGGACTAAATAAACTATGAATATGCTAAATCAAGTTTACCACTCAAAAGGGAACTTCATTTGAAGATACTGTAAATTATCCGGGTATTGAGGGTAAAAGATGGTGGCAAAATCAAAGAGAAAATAATCAAAGGCTACTTTGGAATTGGAATCAGATAGGAAACAGTTGAGGTGACGGCAAAATCTCGAACTACGGATCTTCAGCCTACTATGCCGTTTCTCCAACATAGCGGTTCTCAAACTTCCTTGACCGCTCACCCTCATTAAAGATTTCTCGCTGTTGCGAAACCTTAAGATTCAAATCCAAGTTTAAAGTCCTATATGTGCATACTATATACTTTTAATTACTAGTTTATGAAAGTTAAACATACAAACAAATAAAATGCACATTTTTTTCCATATTTGTTCTTTCATTCCAACATTTTCCTACTGAATAGTAATAGTCATAAATTAAATTCAAAAAGTATATAAACACATGCAGAGGATTAATAAAGTAGGGTTTTTATGGAGGGAAAACATTTGGAAATGATTTAATTTAATTGGATTGATTAATTGGTTATGAATTCTTAAGCGTAAATGATTTTCTTCCTCTCCGATGATTGTTTCCGCTGACTTATCGTTTTGCCACGACTGTTGAGATTCTTCTGCTGGATATTTTTATGGTCTTCTTGATACCATAGGGTAAGGAGTAATGGAATAAACCATGTGGTTAACAAGACATGTATTGTTATGTAGCACGATTTATTATCAAAGTTCGTTCCACTGAAATGCGCTACCGTTACTCCTTGGGGAATTTCTTGGTCAATTGGGAATTTCTTTAGCATTAATCGTGGCAATCACTCTGACGTTCTAAAGTACTTTAATACCTCTAAAACTTCTCTACGGTTAACTCAATGAAACAGGTCAAGCTGTTCACTAACTTGATACAACTTCTGCTTTACTATTGGTCACATGGTCTACGTGATTTTTTGAATGTAGTTATCAACTGAAGCTGCTAGCTTCTTCCCTTAGAGAGGTTATCGCCCTGTCCTTTCCGCCCCGTATGTTTATTGCTTTCGCCCTTAGCTAACATGACAAAAACACAGCTCTCTATCCGTATACAAAATACACAACTTTCTCACGGATTCTCCTTTAGAGATTTATCCAGGAAATATCGGTTTTGCTTTTGGGCCATCTTTAGAAATACTGTTTATGATGGGCAACAATTTTCTCTGTTCCAGTTTTCAGGTCAAGTTGAAAAATAGGAAGTGTTTCTTGGTAAGAAAATCACATCATACATAACATTTCAATACGTGTACAGAAGATAGAAATGATACTACATTCATTACAACATTAATTAATATAATAACTCTAATTTAACTGGGGGCGGCAGCATATAAATTCCGCCTCACGGATGATTCATATTAATAATAACTAACAATACATGATGAAACAGAATTACTTGTTAATTTCAATTGCTAAATGAGGGCGAATATGCTGTATTTCATTTATAAGCCGTCATATTTAGGAAGAAATTTGTGTTCTACATTTTCCAAGTGACTTCTGTACTTTTTTTTTTTTTTTTTTTTTTAGATAAATGACTGCAGAGGACGTTCTTTTACAAAACACACCGTGATATTGTTTGATAGTTTGGGAAAATCTAGGACATGTGTGCCTCAGACTCTTCAGTTCGTTGCCGAAATATGCAACGGTCTGAGCCACTTTTATCGGCCTACGTTTTCAAAGTTCCCACCGGACTAAATATTCATTTTCATTCAGGTTCTAATATACTTTACCTTAATAAATACAAATTGTTAATTTGTATCTTTTGTTTTCTCATAATTCATTGTATGTAAAGATTGAAGAATATATGCTGTTCACAGCACTCCAATATTTCGTGTACCCCCTGGAATGCCCTCGCGAAGCACACTTTGGGAATCGATTATCTAACCATTAAACCATTGCACCCTGTCAACTGACAGTTCTCCAATCTGAATTTATATACGTTCGCGGTTGTGGTCAGACAGAACACTTAATGGTTAGAGCATCTGCAAGACTCGCAGCCGAGTCCTGTTCGTAACCTCAAATCCAAGTCAAGACAAGTGGTTTGTGTGGAAACCTCTTACAGACATAATTTCCTTGTTCGTTGCAAAGGGTTGTCTGTTGAAGTATAGGACAGTTTCAAGGCTGCATTGTGGCAAAAAAAAGTAATTTTTATACAGCTCATACTGTAGCATCCTTTAACAAAAACACTCGGAATAGAAGTTGCATTTTTCAACATTCCATGATATAAAAATCTTACATCACTCCAGTGTTAACAATTTTGTGTTAATACGCGATTGGATGATCATAATCTATCTAAGTGGAAACAAAATTACCTATTTTAATGCATTACACATTTTAACAAAATTGTTATATTCCTTGCGACAGTTTTAAAATCCGGACATAGTGCAATAGTAATATTACATAAATATTAAAGCGATTTTTAAGATTTATTTGCATAAGTAACCGTGTTGATAATCCTGCAAATATTTAAATCTGAAGGAAAATCAATTACGACTGGTCCTATCATTAATCTTGGCCAAGTGCATATTATAGCTTCTTTTAACGGCAAAAAATAAAATGTAATCTATTTAGTATAATATACCTATAAATGTATAACAGGATTTTACTTCGTGGTTTCACCCCCCACAAAATACGTTCAAAAAACATCAATTTCCACCTCTGCGAATATTGATAACATTGTGTACAGGTTTAGTTATCTTTTCTTCCACCTTCATCCTAGTGAGAAATACGGATCTATTTCTTTAAATTGGAGAACGGTTTAGAACGACTGAAATACATTTAAATTATAATTATTAATTAATTTATATATATATTAATGCAGTCTAAAAATACATGATACACGTGTTAAAAGCGAGGCCTAGATTTACGTCCTACTCAAAAAATACGTTTATTACCTATCACAAATAACAATTTCATCACTTTCACTGTCTTTATGACTTTTTCAGTTACATACAGTTTTGCACTCATATACATTTAGCTGGGTCAAATGTTTACGTGATTCGCTTTTCTCAAACACTGTAATAAATTTAAGTTATTCTATCTTTGGTAAATCTTTCCTCCTTTTACACAACATTTCAAATCTGTGTAACTGAACTTATAAATATTTTGAAATCACTAGTAAGGAAATAAAGTTTAAAACTTGCAACATCAAAACTTGTCAGGCAAAAATGAAGTAACGGTCACTCTCATCAACCGGAAGGTTGGTGTGGAGTGCCTAGTTGACACGCATTTGATTTCATAACTTTTATATTTTCTAATTGGAAGGAAATCAATGCGCGGATTTTGGAAATCCGTACTCTGTTAATCTGCCAACAATAATAGAGTGATTACTACATTGCGTTTAGTCCAGAAGGTTGCACGGTTATGTCAGCACTGCAGAGACACAAGGTACTTTATTTTTATTGCCTATTTCTTGATCTCACGACCTCTGATTTCCCTAAAGAGTGCTATGTTGTGAAAGAGTTTACGATTCCATGGCGATAACTTTCCTTATATGAGTTACAGAGTCAATCCAACAACGTATTCAAAACTTTTCCACTAAGTTTGTGATAATTTGATTCTTTAACAGTGCCGTAACATAAAAATGTAACGCGGACTAGGATGTACGGTCCACGTTTCTCCCTACTTTATTTATATTTATTTAATTTCATACTGACGGATTTAACACAATACATTTTTCAACAATGAAGGCTACGCAAACAAATTTGTCGGGTGAATATAGTGTCTAGCAGCATTTCTTGTGCATTAAATCTATATTTAATAGCTTTAAAATATTTCTGTAATATAATTTGTGCGCCAAAATGAATAAAATAGTGCGGTAAATATTTTATTATGTGTTGCCAGGATCCATGACATCACTTCCGTAAACATTTCATGACGATGGTTATTTGCATCATTGCATGTCAACAACTGTCTGATGTTAGTGTGTTATTCGTTCGTTACATTTGAGAATGCAAACTACAGAACAACGCTCAAGTACCAAATGTATTTTCTTACACAAACCTCCTTCAGAGATATTAAGAAAAAAAGCTTATGAATGAAGCAGCAACGAAATAACCCAGGTTTACGCTTGCCTGAAGTCTCTGCGAGTATCAAAAGACAACCCTGCCTTCAACAGTGACAAATGAATCAAACATTCCGTGTGTGCGTGATACTATGAAAGATAAGTAACGAAAGAGTACTGAATGTATATAAGCATAGATTGAATGGTCAGTTGGAAGTGTTTACCAAATTATTCACAATATTTGAACATGCATCCAGTTTTCAAAAGTTGACTCCAAAAAAGTTAATTTTTGAACAGAACACAAATGCTTGTTATTGGGGACCTAAATAGTTCGGTTGTTTAATATGAAGATTTTTTTAGCATAATCGCCGAACATTAAAGTTGCTGCTGATTGTGGGCCAGGTATCCAAACATCAGGCATGCTAGTGGAAACCTAAACATCTTCTAGGAAACAAAAATCCCTAAGGTCATTAGCAACAGCAAAGCTATGCTGGTAGTTTTCTTTAACCTAAAGATTTTGTCCATTACACAAGGTCGTACTACACACAAATAAATGTGTTAGACATCCTTCATCAAATGGACACAACACATCTGGACTCATTTGCATAACAATGCACCTGCACATCGGCTAGTCCTGGTAAAAAGTTATCCTGCAACGACTTTGGGGAAGCCTTCATACTCTGCGGATCTTCCAATGTCTAGTGGTAGGTCCTCGTGGTGTAGTGGTAACCTTTACTTGCCTCCTAAACCCAAGATCGCGGGTTCAATCCCGACCAGGATTGATGGATTTTTTCGGGCGTAAAAATCCTATGGCTTCCTTCCGAAAGGAAGTAAAGCCGGGGTCCCGTGTCGTAGATTTACAGCACGAAAAAGAGCCTCAAGCAAGAGGCTTCTGAGCAAGATTTGTCGGCCGTTTCACGCTCTGAATTGAATGGGACGGTGATGACCTGAGATGTTAAAAAGAGCGTCAATATATAAACCAAAGCAACAACTGCCTGACTTTTACTCTTCCTGCTGCTGAGAAAAAAAAATCGTCTTAAGAGACAGTGATTTGACAAAACTGAAGAAGATGTACAAATAATGAACCTGGTTTTAAAGAGCGGTTTCCTGCAATGCTTCTAAACAATATACACGCTTTGGAACTGCGTAAGGAAACCATATTTTAAATGAAATTTTGTTTTATTAAATGCAATTTATTTCTGCGTTAATAAAAATAATGTGATGTTTTTAAACTATTATGAACTAAAAGGTATACAGCTAGTGAACACAGCGAAGCCAAATTCAAACACTCTGATATTTTATTAAATATTACTCTGAGTACATTCAACTAATTCAAGTTGTCATTCATTGTAGATTATTAAAAGTAAAGGATATAGTAAATGGTATAAAATAAAAATTTATCGATTTTAAAAATCAGAAAGAAGTGAAGAGAGATAGTTTTCCCAAAAATTTACAAATAGCACTAACAAGCTGAAAATATTAGATCTATGCATTTTCTTTTTGAGTGTTCCACTGGGGCTTACCCGTGAACTCAGTGCTGTTTCAACTCTACATTTAAATGGTGTAACTGTCTGATGATATTCTCTGAAGTAGCAGAACGTTCCTTTTAAAAATTTAAACTTTGTTAACAAATTGCCCCCAAATAGCAGTTTTAGTTTAACTTTCAACTCTTCAGTCATTTCTGATAATCGTGTGTTTTAACAAACATTAAAGTAGAATAATGCATATGGAAGGACAAGCACGGGATCAAAATGTTAAGGAATTACTTGTTTACAGCAGTACCCTGGTGTATTAAAGAACAAATTTTTGCCTTAGCATACAAAAGCAAAATATTCATGTAGATACTCCGATGATAATGGCAAAATACATTTACCTACACTTTAATGGAAAAGCACATGTTTGAGAGTCCTTATTTAAAAATACTCTCTATCTTCCCGAAACCTTTGGTTACCAAAGCTACTGCAATAACAGAAATATTTCCGATTAATCTTTCGATATTTCTATGGTAACAATAATATAATAGTGAATATTGAAAACACTGAATAATAAAGCACTTCTTTTACACCGTTTTAGTTGCAGATTACGAATGCGACATACGTTTTTGTCAATTGATTCTGGTGCTGGCGCTTATACATTATGATCGGAAACTTATTACCCAAAATCAGGGTTTGTTTTATCTGCCTTGAATGCAAAAAGTTCCTTTGCTGACTTCAAGATTGTGTTTTTATTCTTATTACTGATGCAGCCACCTCTCACAGCACCACTAGTCTGTCAACTGAAGAGTTTGTGTGTTTGCAGTTTTCAATACTTGTTTTGTTCAATTTTGTTTAACTCGATTCCTGGGAAATTCTATGAAGAATATTTTTGTTTCCTCTCAAAATATGGCTCATAAATTGTAAACAGTGCGGAGATAGCCTATCACATTAGTGGAAAGTTACAGCATCCTACTCATAAGAGAAGCATTGCACTAGTTACAAATATAAAATAACACCTGCATTCTGGTTGAAAAACAGGAGAATGGACTGAAGGGGGCACGAACATTTACTGTAGTAATTGTTCCACCAAATTATGACACTGGATAAACCAAAACTCCAATCCAAGGGACGTTTAGAAATAAAAAGTGTAAATTATTCCAATATACCATTAGCCATTTGTGTGGTACCAAATTCTGGAGAACCACCTAATACAGAACCTCTGGAATCCTGCTCCGGCGAGGAGAAGAGGCGGAAGAACTTTGCGTAGGTACATCAAATCCTATAGCTGGTTCGCAAATTTGACTTCATGACTAAGGAATGTCCATATAATTACTGAACATGGTCTAATGACCTTGTGACGAAATGGAGTTGCTGAAGAACAAGGAAAAAATATTGGGATGCAGACTGAACAGTGAGAGGTACTTGCTTCAGGTCTAAAGTTATCCGGGTTCCTTACTCCTATTTATGGGCTGAAAATTATAAATAACTAGTGGAACGCCTAATACCAACCTACCAAGTAATGGAGAGCAAAATGTCTCAGAATATGTTAAAGTACTACTTAGACTTGGGCAGGAGTGATGAGCTGGTGGTAGTTTCCACTAGCGATACCAGGCCCAGTACAGCACCTCTATGGTTGCTGATTTTTGTTGGATCATCGCAGAGGACATTCCAAAGCACAAACACAAGCGACATCGTAGAGGCGCAATGAATAATACAGAGGTAAGCTACGGCTTTGTTAGTTGGACCGTGTAACGCATGATTAAATAATGTATACAATATTTTCATAGCTTACTCATAAACTGTAATCAATCCAACATATTTAAGGTCATTTTCACATTTAGCAGCTAAAATGCACAAGGGAATGCACTTCTTATTTCCAAAGAATTAAATAAGATATAAGTTGTGCAGTGTAACCTAATTTTATGTATATTCCCTGATAGCGTATTTCTCCTGAAAAAGAATAAAATGAAAATTTTTGAGCAAGCACATGAGATGTACACGTGAATTATTTCTAATTTCATCGTACCATAATGGATAAGTGATAAGTTATAGAAGCCTTAAATTGAGAATTATAAATATCACTTGTAGAAGCTAAAACTAAAGTTATCTGCCAATGTCTTGTTATACTACCACACATCAGAAATGGATCTAGGATCTGACATTCCTTATAGACAAATACAGTTCAAGTATATCGAAAAGTCTTGCTAAATCTTGGATAATAAGAAAATATCTACAGAAATATCAGCAGAAAAATTAAAAAAAAAACCAACAATAGCTGCCAGATTGTGCAATTTTATTTAGGAATACATCCCATAAATAGGAGGCAGGAGTTCCAAGAACTGTACATTGGTGAAATTAAATTAAATAAGAATAAATATATCAGAATAGAACAGCAACATGCGGTTTAATGCTCTTCTACTGGATGATTTTTCCTTCGCGGGACAGCTCCACGTGCAGTTGGCTACGTAAACCAAGATCCACAGTAATCGTCTCGTTCCCACACTTGAAAGCCGGCCGGAGAAGAGGTAGTACGAGTTTAGCTCTAGGAACGTGCGGACGTGTTCTTGTGTGTTGTGTGAGAGTGTATTAGTGTTCATTAGATACCCTAATACAGTATATTAATTATGTTAATATGGCTCAATTTAGATATTCTATTCTCCAAAGAGTATTCATTATTTACGATTCGTACGTACGTACGGAATCGGGTGGTGATTTACGAGTATTGTTTCCCTCTTTCTATAAAGTAAGTGTGAGGGAACGTACTTTCGCGACTTTCCAACAGAAATGGCACATACAGTGCATGTTTCCTTGCATTCAATTTAAGAAATATTGGAAGATAGAATCATTACTAACAGCATATGGGCCTCTTGGTCCCCAGGTTTAACGCCCTGTAACTTTTATCTCCGGAAGTATTGAAGGAAAAAGTGTACAATGCAAATCCACACATATTAGATGAACTAAAAAATCACATTTGTGAAGAAATTTCTGCCATTTCTCAGAGGGAACTGCAGAGGGTAAACATTAATTTCATAAGCCGCCATAAAAAATGTTAGGAAAATTAAAGGAGGCAGTCCAGCATACTTTTGACTGACAATGATGGGTAAATATATCTTTAAGCGTTTAACTGCTAGTAATAACTTCCGTAACATCCATAGCTACGGATTATCTGACTCCCATTCACCGCGGTACCATTTTAAACGGCCCCACTAGCCGTTACACGAAATGAAATATCACCCATTAGGAAAGCATGGAATTATAATTTAATTGACCTGTCTCGGAACAAAATGTCTTTAGAGGCAAAATGCGTGTTTCTCAAGAGAGAAAAAGAAGAACTTTGCGAATCTTCATCCTAGAGATATGGGCAAGTTTTCCTATCTATGGGATTCAATAGCTGGCAGAATGCACATCCGTTTTCATAATTAGAAACAAATCATTTAATGAGAAGAGATTGAAACATGAAGTGTGTTAATGTTGAATGGTCGACATGTTATGTAAATTACTTTTGCTTTGAAGTGATTTAACGATAGCATATAGTCCGCTAATAGATTGATTATATTTTATGCTTAAGTTTCGAACGTAAATTATCTGGATAACTCGTTATATCTACTAAAAAGGCAAGTGTAGAAGCCACTGACAAAATTGCTCAAATGAATGAATTTATCTGCCAGCTGTTCTTTGATCTTCCTTACCCAGAGCCAGAACCGTTTATGTACATTGTAACATGAAAGGAAAGAACTTATGCTAAAAATCAGGCTCTCGATTTTATTTTTCTAGTTATACTAATGAAACTGTAAAATATGGAAAAAGTAATTCCGTCATTTACAACAAAATATAAAAAATGCAGCGTTTTATTACTGTCGTCATATTTTATCAATTGAAAAATATTTTTCTTGTTTACAGTTTTAATGCTCATGTACGTTAGAGGTACTGAGTGATTTGCAAAATGTTTTCTATTGTAAACGTGATTATTCTGTCAAGAATGCAACTATAACAGTCACTGAAAATCAACACGTACCAATCAATAAAAACTGCAGAGCACATCTATAAATGAACAGTTTAATAATATGAAACTAACACGTTTAAAAATATTTTTGTACAAATTTGACAATGACAACGTCTTTAAATTCAATTTATGAGTTCAAAACAATGACATTTTGACAAACGCGTGAATGCATAAAAGCATAGTATACATCAGGAAATCTAGAAGGTCAAGAAAGATACGGAATTCCTCCTAATAAAGCGAATTTATGAAGCTGATTAAGATGTAGTATGTGATGCCATTTACGTACATCACATTTTAATGAAATGACAAAGGGAAGAGTTTCAGGCAGCAGTAAATGAGAAGCAAATATTAGTAGAACGTTGCCAAGTGGCTAATTCCATTCCTTACTCGCACGCTCTAGCAAAACATCAGCTAACGATGAGCTAACTTTTATTGTTCTTGTTACCTGTAATACAATAAATTACTTATTACATTGCCCCAGTGGTATAGCCAGCGGCTGTTCGTTGGTTTTTCTATCATTGGCTTCATTTACGTCGGTATGCAGTTGGTCATTGTCATTATATTCATCTCAAATCTGATGATGATGATGATGATGATGATGATGATGATGATAATAATAATAATAATAATCAATTTCTATAAATTCAATAGGTTCATGTTAATTTCGTGAAGTTGTAGTGTTGTAGTTTTTAAGCACATTGTATGCAAGATTCCCGGGCTTTATATGTCACTTTTTCAAATATTTTTTACGAATAAATTTTTCTACATATCTTTCAGTTTAAAAGTCTTGTTTGTGTACAAATCTGCTCACAAAAGTTTAATTACATTATATTGCAAATGGTGAGCGTAACAGCGCAATGTCTCTTTTCGAAACGCTATCTCCATTAATTTCGGTTACTTTACTGAAGGTCATTGCAAGAGAAAGACAACTGGTCTCCTCAACTTCTCACTTCTTGTTAGATCAGTGGAACGTGGTACTTCCTCTTTATTTGTGGTTTCGAATTTGTGAAGGTTCTTATTTTAGTTTACGATCATTTCGAGACAGATTTATTACTGAGGAGAAAAATAAATTCCAGTTAGTGAAAGAAAGGAATAAACACCAGCTCCTCACGAAATGAATCCAAAGCTGGTTGTTGTATATTATTAAGTTATCTATACGATACTCCAGCTAAGACCATTTGGTATTAATATCTTTAATGAGACTACTCTCGCTAAAATTGCAATTTTGATGAGCGTGCTACAGTATTTTGCTTTTTATTTATAATAATATTCGAACTTCATTCTGTCTAAATATAACCGTTCCCTGTCGATGTTGACCGAGGATTGTTAATGTTCTCTGTGGCTCTTATTTTATTTTTTTTTTTTAAATTCCAAATGTGTATGGAATGACTAATGCTATGATACTGCTTGTTAGCATGCAAATTGCGGCTCAAGTGTGGGAGAGAATGGCGAGAGGGTCGTAACCGTTTTGCGCTCAATGTACGGGGTGATGTTAGAAAACGAAGTTAAGAGTTGCTCTTCGTACTAGAAACAAAGCCAGGGACTTGTAAATTGAGTGGTACTGCGAAGGATCATACCCATGGGGAGAACAATGGCTAAGAGGAGAAATAGGTGGTGCTGTAAAGACATTGCTGCTTCATAAGAGTGACAGAAAAATAAAAACAGTTTATTCTCCCATTCTAAAATCCTGAAGCACTATATTTTAATCATAGAAGTAGAAAGCAATTGTGTATAAAAATTAAATATGTACGCGTATTGCATTCCACCAATAAGAAAAAGAACTGCTTGCCAGTCAGTTTTTCTGCGCTGTATCAAAGTGTGTAATATGTTCAAGATTCCGAAGAATATAGATTATTTCTAGAGCATGTGATACTGAGCATTTCATGGCTTTGTCTCTTATTTCACAGGGGCCAGTGGGTCGGCAGTCAAGAGTGGTAACTCTCGTGAAGCGAGCTTAACGATTAAAATTCTCGAAATACAAACTAATGTACAATGAAAACCTTATGACATAAGATTTCGGAAACGCACCCTGTTACTTAAACATATTTCTGGCAGTCTCTGGGAAAATTGTCATTTACACGAATCAGTTGATTTACCGAAATTCAGTTAAGTTTCTCACTTGATATTTTATTTCAGTTCTTCCAAAGTTTGGGGGTTTGTTCCATATACTTCATTTTTTACCCTGTCTAATAAAGTGTCACACACTGTAAGTACGTCATTCAATATCTTTTTGCATTTATGGTATTCTTTAAAAAGATATATTCTATTATTCTGTGTGCGTTTACTGCGAGTTTCTCGTCATGTTTCAGGTATAAAAATGGGGTTATTCTGTACTTCAATACCTGTTATTTTGGGTCGAAACATGGCAGCGTAAATGGAACCATGTTTTTTTACTAAATAATATTGAGCATGCTTCAATGACTCTGCCATTAAACCGCCAATGGTGGCCGAGAAATTACTCGAGGTCGTTAAATCGCGGACTCTTCAGCTGGAGGTATGTGTTCGAATCCCGCCAGGATAGTCCTCCCTTAATGAGGTTTTTTTCCGGTTTTCCTCAGTCCTCATAAATGGCAAATGCCGGGGAGGTACCCTAAACTTAGGTCTGGAACGTTTCCTTCCTTAAAAATAAATCCTTTCCCAATATATCATTTCATGTATCACCAGTGTACATCGCCTGTGGTGCCTCTGTAGCAAAAACGGGCGTTAAACACCTTTCATTCATTCATTCATTCATTCATTCATTCTGCCATTATCGTTCCATAACATCCAATTACACAAATTTGCCGTAAATCAGGATCAATTGTCTGCAATTCGTGGACAACAGTGACCTTGCATTGTTGAAAGTTCAAATGTATTTCATTTTAGAAAATGAACTGATGTGTGTGAATTCAACATTCTACAAAGAAGCTAGAAATGTGTGGATGTAGCAGGAATGAATGAATAGTGTTTAACGCCCATTTTTGCTACAGAGGCACCACAGGCGATGGACACTGATGATACATTAGATAAAATGATATATTGGGAAAGGACTTATTTTCACGGAAGGAATCGTTCCAGGCCAAAGTTTATGGTACCTCCCCGGTATTTGCCATTTATGAGGACTGAGTAAAACTTGGAAAAAACCTCAGTCAGGGAGAACGGTCATGGCGGGATTTGCACTCCAGACCTGCCGCTCACGAATACGCACCTTAACGACCTCGGCCACCCGTGGCGGTGGGATATAGCAGGACATTTCCAATATTTCCTATCATAAGGTACGTGCCTATTTTTATTGTAACTGTAGTTGTAATTGAGTGATTGAGAGAACTTTCATTAATTGCGCGAGGATTACGTTCTCTTTCCCGGGAGTTAACGCTCTGTCGATCCATCAGCTATCGTGAAACGGGAGACAAAACCGTATCTTCTCACTGAAGTTCTCCCCGAAGGATAATCCTGTGTTACGAAGATGTCTGCTGTCTTTTAAAATCTGTTATTTAATTTTATATGAAAGCAGCTTACGTATCATAGGTTTGGCATTACCCATACTGCCTACCCGGTATGCTCTCTCAATGTCCCAGTTTCGTATTTATATCCCTAATTTTGACGCCAGTCCTACTATTTTATCATCTGTGTCCTGTCAGCTCTCGTTGTGAGCCTCCGGCACACCATACATGATTAACTTTTTTCTTCCTGGCTGGTTTTCCATGTAGTACGATGTGGCTTCCAGCCTTTCACACCTTGCTTCCAGTACCCGTATGCAATACTCTTGACTTCTCAAAGGCTTCCGCTACTGAACTAAACTCCAAAATCAGTTGGTCTTGGTTAACTTTAAAATCTTTCTTAACTTATTCCTTCAGCTCTTAAGAAACTCTTTCCAACGTAGTTCTTGTTAATACCTGATGCTAGCATGCGGGGCACTCGGGAGGAAAGTCACGTCTGCACTCTAACACGGTCAGGTAGCAAAAGTAATAAACGAATATCATTGTGTGTTTGTGACATATTCAATAGCGTGTTCAAAAGTTCTATTTCAGAAAAGCAATTTTCAGCACAAAGTACACAGGAATTATTCGAAAAACAAATGAACGTCGTAGAAGCGATAATTGGTCTAGTAAGTGATTCTATATTTCAATTGATCAATTACATCGAATTAAAAACGATATTATACAAACGGTTGGAGGACTTTTGAAATGTTGTTATGGCAGAAAGCATGCTTATTTGAAATTTGGTTGCTTGTTCAATCATCACTCGCTTACTGGAGCTCGATGAATTATGCACATATCCTTACTAGGTTGTCGGTCCTGGTGATGTAGTGGTTACCCTACTTGCCTCCTAAACCCAAGATCGCGGGTTCGAACCCGGTCAGGACCGATGGATTTTTTCGGGCGTAAAAATCCTAAGTATGGCTTCCTTTGGAAGGGAAGTAAACCCGTGGGTCCCGTGTCGTACATTTACGGCACGAAAAAGAACCTCAAGCCTGAAAGAGAGGCCTCTGAGCGAAATTTGTCGGCCGTTTCACGCCCAGAGTTGAGTAGAACGCTGATGACCTGAGATGTTAAAGAGCGTCCTTAAATAAATCAATCAAACATCAAACCTTACTAAGTTGCTTATGTGTTAGTAAGGGTGATGTGAGAAGGTAACAGATTATGAAGCACAGCTACTCAGAACGTTGCTCATTATATGCAGTCAAAGGTCTTACATTCAGATAATTGCTGATAACACGTCGTCAACATAAAGATCACAGACCATTTACTGACTTCCATTCAATCATTTTGTTGCTTGCTGAACTCATTTAATATCCAGTAATCGATTTAAAGTTCTCTTTACAAAATGATATACTGGGTATTAAATAAGTACACCGGAATAATTACAGAGATTGTCGCGTGTCTTAAACAACTTGACATAGTTTAACTTCAAAATGCTGACTGAGTTGAAGAGACAAATTCCGTACTACCATTCGTTATTGTGTGGTATCATTTCAAATGGAAGCTCCATTAGCCATTGCCACACTGATCCTTTAGAAACTCATAACTATTAATTTTGAAATCTGAAAAGTGAGATCACAGATGCTTGATCTCAAATTGCTTATCTAATATTTATTCTCTTGTGAAATTATTGCGATGTAGTTCCTTAACACCCTTATATGAAGTTTTGATATTGTTTATTTCTCAGGTATAAAATATTACATATAATTTTTCTTTGTGCTATTATATAGCTAAACATGTATATCAACATACGAATGAAAATAATTTGTGATTCCTGATTATCAATCCTTCCTTTTAAAATCCTGAGTAAATGTCATGGGGTACAAGTAGAGACATAATGGACAAATTTATTTGATAGAGCAAGTTTTAAGTAGCTTATTTGTCTTTGGCAATACCTATTTGGAAGGCGGAGAGCAGAGTTTTGTACTTTCAAAAAATTGACTTTCATCTTAATTACTAATCTTTCAGCATTAAATTTTATTTGTTCATTTATATTATGATACAGTTATCGTTCCTCTCTCCCCTTTTCTATGTCTCCCCCCTTTCTCTCCCCATTGGTTCCAATAAGTCCAAATCATGCCTGAGTTCCTTTTGTTTCTTCCAAAATAATAGCAATGACTCTATCTATAAAGCATCAGTATTTATATATTCGTAATAATCTTGTGTCCCGTGTCGTACATTTACGGCACGAAAAAGAACCTCAAGCCTGAAAGAAGAGGTCTCTGAGCAAAATTTGTCGGTCGTTTCACGCCCTGAATTGAATGGGACACTGATGACCGTCGTAAATAAAACCAAATCAACAAGATAGTTGTACTTATCGTACTATTTAGGATACTCCGAACATTTTTTTTTAAATACCCGCATGCATACTTTTTGCAATGGATAGGTGGTAGGGATACACTGTGGGTTGTTGACTTTGCTGCAGATGAAAGTATGAATTCTGCACATTTGGAGGTTATTTCTTTAAAAATAATATACAATATTTCTCTCGTCATCTTATTGATATAAACAGATTTTACTTTTACCTACTTTTATGTCATGAACATACAATAAAGTTAACCACTGACTGTTAAAGATATAAAAATGTCCTTGAACAAGTATATTTGGTATTTTTTTTTTTTTGAGTAGTGTTTAACGCCCGTTTTTACTGCTGAAGCACCACAGGCGGTATATTTGGTACTGCAGTCTAAGAAACTTATAATTGGTATTCTCCCTGAAATAGTTTACACACAAACCATAGCAAACCTTGAGATCAGGGAGCTTTTCTCGAAATATATACATTGTTCTATAATCTTAAGTGCCTAGATAATGGGTTTTTCTGCTAGAAGAGCAATCTATGTTATTTTCACCTTCAGTTTGGAAACCACTGGAAGAATAAGACTTACATGTTCATATTTTCTATAACAATTAGGGTTTTCATGATCTTTATTATCTAACATTTTATACCAAATATAGCTAGAAAGATTTTAAGCATTCTGCAACTTTTATCACTAGCATTCAACAAATTATACCTAAAACTGGCTGCACAGAACCTTGGATTGCCATTCCTCCTTTGCATCCTCCGCTGGACCTTCTATGACCGTAATCCAATGGGATTCTTCTCCTTCATCTTCCCAGACATTTAATCCACGACTGGTGGACATTATCAGTGGTGTGCTGGGGATAATCTTCCTGAAGACGAGGCAGTAACTAATTCGTTAATTATTTTTTTATGAGATGGGAGAGACAAAGGAGTGGTGAACAATATTGAGGTACCGCTTATGCATCCCCTTAGTAGCGGGAAATGGAGCCGGCAGTTAGTAGCTGGAGGCAGGGGGAGAAGTGCCGGGAATCATGCGTGGTCGCATCCCTGCATGGTCCTTCGGGGGAGTAAGGGAAAAGCTGTAGGGGGTAAATGGGAAATTCTTTAACCATTGTTTGGGTTTTGCTTGTGGTAGGCGGGGTTTTTGAAGACGAGCCTGAAGGTGTATGTCTCAAGAGATGTCTATGGTGCTAGTGCGTTCTCGCATTGCTGTCCACTCTTGGTTGATTTAATTAAAGTTGAAATTTATTGCTCAATTTCATAAGCCAGAGCGCGAAGTTCTAGAAGTTATTTCATAATTCCTTTGCAGACTTTGGTAAGTATATAGAATAATTGATGATGTGCTGCATTGCTGAGCTCAATGACGTATTTTTATTTCCTGAAGTTGCTTCTTGATGTGCTCGGTTAGTTATTGTTTGCGCTGTGGAGTTCAGTGAAATCTATTTCTATATGATTTAGGTGCTGCAACGTCTCCTGCAGTAACTTGGTGAGATGGGCTGTAGTTGGTTCCTTGGTTTGACGGATGATATCTGATGAGGCTTTGATGTTCTCGTGGTTGTCCGTGGTTTTTGGTTGTCAAATTTGTTGAGGCGAGAAGAGAGGGCTTCTTGAGCAGGGCTGATGTTGAGATGGAGTTCTGAGAAGCGTTGATATGTCGTCATGTAGCTGTGTCTTAAGGTCAATTAAACAGGTCGTGAGCTAAGAGGTGGCTTCCTCATGGGGATTATCTTGAGCTGCAGCACCAGCATGTCTGTAGCCCTTGCGGTGGGTGGCAGGCGGGAGGGAGCTGGCAGAATTCTGTGCTGCTAGATAAGTTTCTGGGAGGTTATTGGAGTAGTCTGCGGTATTGTTGAGATGAAACTTAGGCTGGTGTGGGCGTGAGGCCAGGTCCGTGAAGTGTCTATTGTCCAGGCAGATGTTAAGCATCTGAGGCGGCGGGCGAGGAAGTTGTGGTGGTATATATAATGGGGTTGCCTGTGAAACTGAGCTCTGAGGGGTTGGCTGTATCTCTTGGGTTCCCGTAAGGGGTGGGAACCGACTTCGATTGTTACTCTACAGATGTTCCAGGTGCGGGCTCTGCGAACCTGAGTGCCCGCGGTACTTCTGACGTTACCAGAAGCAGCAGGGCCGGACTCATTCAAGCCCTTCCTGAGGGGAGTCGTCCGGATGGATTGAGCTTGGCGTGGCAGCCGTCCCGTAACTTACGGGAAAATGAGTACCTGCGGCGGCAATGTGTCCCAAGGGAGTGCCTCTGGCGTGTACTTTATGGGCAGGTTTCCTGAATCACTGCTTGTCGTGGTGTGGGGTGGTAGTTACGTTAATGCTGAGGTGACTCACCTCTTATAATCGAGTAGGTCTATGCTAGACGTGACCTATCCTAGCAGTGAGAATCTGGTAGCCAAGTTCGCTTAGCGCGTTTGGACGACGAGATCGTCTACAGCCCCCCCCCCCAAAAAAAAATGAGGACCACGGACATCCCTGAATCCTTTGGACATGGGAAGGGATCCCCGACGAAACTGATAGCTGTTGGGTGTTTCTAAGCTACTAGCTAGTAGCGCCGAGCACACTACTGATGACGTCCATCAGTCTGGGAAGAAGGGGAAGATTCCCATTGCATCATGGCCTCACAGCCCGGAAGACTCAGTTTGCATAGTTGACAACGGCCGTGGAAGCCTACTTTCCTCAATAATGCCTTAAATTTAACGTAAATGTGTGCATTTGCTTACATTAAAATATTAATAGACGGGAAAATGAAGCGGCGGGGTTCACAAATTGTACATACAGATTCAAATTTAATTGACAGTTTATGAACGACTTTCTTTGATTATACAAAATATCACAAATTTTAAATTAAAATTACCATAATACACTTTTGTGGGTAAAGTGTACACTGGTGCTAAAATAAAGACCGCAATTATACTTTCAATCACGCTTTGCATGGCAGAGGAACGTTCTGTTGAACTTCAGGTTGAGGAAATGGAAAGGGTACATCAAGGATGTTCATAGCATCAAGTGCTGGTATGTGTTAATGATGTTAACTCTTACTTTTATGGAAGATTTTTATTCGCTTCCATACAATTACACTACCATACCTTTTGAAGGTTATGTGGTCGTTGCACATCCGATGTAGCGGAAGCAAATAGACGAATCGCATGGATTGTGTTCGCTCTCGGATTTTCCTATATTAGGAGAAAGGAGAGGACGATCTAAAGTTAAACAAAATTTTGATATAGGCGAGTCACTTTTATCGTTAACCTCTAACTGCAATCACAAGCAGACGTTCTAGTCATATCACAGATACTAGTGCTCAGCTTACAATGTCTTAGTTGCAGCGCTGGCGTTTCTCTCTGGTAATGCTTAGTGTGAGGTTCACGCGCCGTCAGTAAAGTGCTATGTTGTGACGTTTAATTGTGGGCGAGTTACGTGTGTATGAAAATGTGAAAACGTTGGGAAAATGCAACTAGTGTACTCCAGTAAGAGATTCTATAGTCGTCCAGGCACTGGCGGAAATAATAGAAAGGGTAAAAGACTAATTTGTGTAAATATCCTAAGCAAATAGTCGCAAAAACTACACGTAGTGTAAGTGATTACATAGTTAAAATTCATTAGGAAGAAAACTGTTTTCAGAAACAGGAAAGCGTTGAAACTCACGAGATAGACATCAAGAAGACATCACTGCAAATACTAATTAGAAAGTTATGTTTTATATTTCCATTTCTGAGTAAGTGGTGATTAATCATAATTACGTATTGGCGATACCACTTTTTGACAAAAATCAGTTTCAATCGTCTTTGCATCAAGTAATCTATATTAGAAAACCTTTTGTCATATCCACAATGTGGTAAACAAAGGATGGGACAATGGAAGCAGGATGTGTTTAGAAGGTCGCCTTTCTAAAGTCAAGCAAATCTGGCAGTGGGGAAAAATGGGTAGCAAATTGCTTCATTGTATTTGTCAAAAATAGTGCTGTTCGAAAACTGGTATCAGTAATCACTCTTGAGAAACCTGCCTTAATATAAAACTGTGAAATTAAAATTAATAACGGCAGTTATCCTACAATACAAAATTCATAATGTGTACAGGAAAAGAGAATGCGGCTTGTTTTATGCTGCATTACTGCATAGAAGTTCCAGTCGTTCTTCCAGTGATGTCGGTTTCTCTCACGAAAATGAAGTAGGAGAACACAGATAAGATTCTCTTTTTAAAATGGCTAAAACTCAGGGATGCCACTTTTTATCTCTACCCCTTTATCATTGCGTTTTTAATGTAATCGAATTTTTACAGGCAAGCTTAAAACCGGAAACAAGAAAACAAAATCTAAACCCCATCATTACGTGCAAGTCTGTGCCAGGTTCTTAAGACAACATGCCAGTAAAATTGATTACGGTTACTGGAAAAAAACTGTGTTGAACATGCGGTTACAAGAGTTTAAGAGTATTTTTAGAACTTGGGTTATTCCTGAGTTCTCATCATTGCAAAAGGCAGGACCCACTGTTTTCACAGAGATAAGTTTAGGCATGAACAATGGCCAGAACTTCTCAGGGATTCCGATTCCGAAGAAAATATAGATGTAAACATGGGTGTGTTTGAACCTTGGGACTTCCACAGCATAAATAGCAGTGCATCAGAAGGTGATGTATCGGATATTTTTTCACTTGATCGATATTGCTGTATTGAATAATTGCATTATTCATAAGTCATGTAAAGGAAATGTATCTCACAAAGAATTTACAGAATGAATGTTTAGAAAGGTTACACAGAATGCACAGAATTATAACCTTGCAACTTCAACATCTCGCCGTGGGAGGCAACTCAGATCTCATATATTTCTGCGCCTTGAAGCAAAGCATTTAAAACATTGCTCAATGAAACGAAATTATCATCGTTGTGGAGATTGTTCTAATAAGAATAGACTCTCAAGATCAAAGTGAGAACTATTTGTGGTGTAACCTCGTGTATTTTTATTTGTTTCAAAGAATATTACAAAATAAAACAAAGTACTAAACTTCAGCTGTTCTGTTAAACTTCAGTAGCACATATATGTTCGTTAACAATTATTCCAAAAAAGAAGGTTTGTTTATATATCCTTTATCTCTTTGCTGTAAAGACCCGGAATCCCTTTATGTAGACTCCTTGAGCGCATAGTGTTTATTCTTGAAAGTATTCCATACTGTCAGCAGTATCCTCTGATTATTTCCGCGTGTGCCTCGGGCATCACTGCATATGATGTAGTGCGCAGCAGTAAATGGAAACGCATCACAGTACCATTGTACTATAATGAATGAAAACCATTTAAACCCTGGTGTACATGTCTGTAATTGCCTTTACAATTCTTGCTTTGCCAATTATTGAAATTCGAATTGTATAATTCGCACTTGTTAAAATGATTGCCACTAGAAATAAAAGTTCTATACAAAGTCAATTTATAAGTGTGCTAATTATGTATAAGTGATATTTTAACGTGTATGGATTCTTTCAACAAAAAACTTTAACAAACAATATACTTTTTACAAAAAAGACAAAAGTGTAAAGCTCGTTCTAACTATAAGAATTTTACTGAAAGAGCACATACAGAGACGTAAATCTGAAAAGTTAAATCCGTTCGGAATAAACTGCACCGTATTTAAATACCCTGTCTCGGGCGAGAGTAAAATGTGCCATAAATCCATACGTTAAAGGTTGAATGACACTAAATGTATTGTGAAGCATTGCGTATCTTTAATATGTTTTATAATGTAATACAGTGGTATATAGCTCAATTTAATGGTATCCTACTCTGAAAGCACTGAGAATTGTATTAGAATTTATTTCATTTATTTTTATTTATTTTGGAACTACTGAGACATCACAGGTGGTGGACTCTGATGATACATGAGATTAAATGAAAAACTGCAAGAAAATTTGCTTTAAAGGAAGGAAGCGTTCAAGGCCTACATTTAGGGTAACTCCCCTGTATTTTCCATTTATGAGGACTGAGGAAAACCTGGAAAAAACCCCAGTCACGGAGGACGGTCCTGGTGAGAATCGAACCCCAGACCTCCCGCTCATGAGTCCGCGCCTTAATGACCTTGGCCACTAATGGTGGTACATTTCCGTAGTATTACCTATGTCATTAAGTGCGTATATTGCGAAACTGAGATTTAAAGCTCTTAATAATTGGGTTTCCATTACGCAATATAAGATTCGAAGTAGAAACACTTTTTAAATTGGCGTTAATCACTCTTCACGGACGAAAATGGTATAACGTCCATTCTTATAATTCAAACTAATGAAGTATCATGATATAAACTGTATTAATTTACCTTGTGAGTTACCAAAAATGTTCACTTCAAAACTGAGCTCTTTTGCTGTGTTGTTTTCAGAACAATAAAAAGTAGATAGGGACTGACAACTCTAGAATACAACAGATCGTCGATGTCATTTAACAAGTTCTTTAACGGGTCTTGGTCTAGGAAATCCGTGCCAGCGATCTGATCATCAACTGTGATCTCAAAGATTTGAGAAGAATAAAACGTGCTAACGTTGCTGTCAGTGCTAAGGCTGCAGTAATACGATTCTTTACTTTTCGCCTAAAAAGCGAACCAATGGTGAACGACCAAAAGATTCAACTTTACAACCGGATTTGAGTTTTCTCGCTGGTTATCGCAAGTTGGTAGAAATTTTCTCCGTTGTGACTGCGATGCGAAAGTTTGCGCTCGCTCAGAAGGTAAAAAACAGATATAGTTTCTATGGAATCATAGGTGGCCTAAATATCGAATAATTTGAATGGAACATCTGCCTGTTCCTGGTACTGTGATACACGTTGCAAGGGCTAGAAATAAGTCTCGCATTTTGTGGATGAAGGGCAAGGTGAGAGAGAAGTGCGTAGAAATGCTGGAGGGAAACATGTTACCCACTCTTCGACGTATTTATTCAACTGGGAAGTTCCCACCATGAACTACATGGAAGATAACAGCAGTGTGCACATTTCTAACTTAAGGAAGGCATGGGTTGCTAACCACTGTGAAGTCGCTCCTATAGAAAGATCCGCACGTCACGATTCAATCCAAATATCTGAATAATTTCAGTTCGCCATTAAAACTGGGTAGAAGGAAGGCTGCTGATTTCAGAAATAATGAAGAATATCCAAATTCCTCTACATTAGTTGAGCCCATGCCCCTGTTAAGTGACCGGTTATTGGGCTATTGAAAATTACGTTATTTTGAGATGGATATACGTGTAGTTATTACTTATATGTATAACTCACTTCATAACTCTTCTATTGTTTTTGTAACGAAATCTTATTTTAGAAATAATATTCTTTTTATTGCTAGACGAAGGTCAGTCTATTTGTTAATTTCTATATCATGTTAACTCATTTTTATGAACCATAAACACGTTTACTTTATTTAAATTAATTTTATACGAGCTAATTTACATAGTCTCTTAACAATATTTTATTATTTTGCCATAGAGATACATTAGCAATGAATGACACGTTTATGTTCTCAAACAGCCCTCCTTTGCGTCGGCAAAATTAAGCTTTCTTCGACGATTTGCTTATCTGCTGAGTAACTACCTTCATTGATTGCTGACTAAGAGAAGGCCTATCTAAGTGTTAATTTTTGAATTTTAGAGTTTAAGCCCAATATATTTTGCCTCGATTTTATTTCACCATTTAAAGTACCACGACTGGTGGCCGAGGTCGTTAAGGCGCGGATTCGTGAGCGGGAGGTGTAGGGTTCGAATCCCACCAGGACCGTTTCCCCCACTGAGGTTTTTTTTTCAGGTTTTCCTCAATCCTCATAAATGGCAAATTCCAGGGAGGTACGCTACACTTAGTCCTGGAAAGTTTCCTTTCTTAAAAAACCCTTTCCCAATATATCATTTCATTTCATGTATCACCAGTGTCCACCGCCTGTGGTGCCTCAGTAGAAAAACGGGCGTTAAACACTATTCAAAAAAATCGTTGAAGTATCTTGTACTCTGAAATTTGTTACTGCTACAGAGACAGGGTCCCAACTCGCCTTTGAAAAAAAGATTAACCCCCAGTTGAAACAGGTCGTAACGTAGATAGCCAATTACACTATATGAATATGTGCAGTACATAATTAATTTAATTGTTAAAAGTAATAGTTTAATAATTATATACTTATATGTTAAATTTTAAGCTTCTATCTAAAGAACAATAGTGAAAATAAGTCAATTAGTAGGCCATAAATGAAGCATAGGATAGGGGACATGCAAGGTCAGCCGGTCCAAAACCTTCTTTGCACATATATTGTCTTTAGGAACCTTAAAAAATAAGCAAGTAGAGTGAATGTTTTTGGTAAAAGAAACAACCTAAAAATGTCATTATTAGCAGAAATAATTCAAAAATAATAAGATACAAAGAAGAGTAAAACTTCCATTGTAAACATTGTATCTTTAGCAACGCAACATAGAAGCGACGCGTCATGAAATTTTCATGGAAATTCCTTGTAGTACATAAGAGTTTGTCCTTTCCGAGACTTTAAAATAGCGTCATCCAATGGAATTTAAGATAGAATACGCTGAATTGTGGAAATCCTTCCAAGAAACGTCGTAGCATCTATACTTCCAACTTGTCAATGAAAGCATTTCATCATAACACTACAACATTTCAAAACTTATGACATACTCGGAAGCAAACCCCGTAAAAGTAAACAACAAATGAACAAGTAACTTACAAATGTTTGAGAGGATAATAAGGCGTGAATCATTTATTTAGGGGCGTGTACGAATCAAATAGAATAGAATATAGAAGGATGTTTAGGGGACTACAAGTAGATGGAAAGACCGTTTCAGGATATGGAGACAAGAGTAACGCTAGAGGAAATGTGACAAGGAAGTGATGTCCTTTGGAGAATTTTCGGCATTCTTTAGTGCAGCTATTGCGATTGATTGCTGCTAAATGAGTATATTGGTAGTATTTATGGAACGAGAGCATTTGGCGGCGCCATTGTTCGATATTCCAGCATTTAAAACATGGACAAAAATGGACTTAAAATTTCATGGTCGACGCTTGCTGCGCTGCGTATCACAGTATACATAAAGGCAATAAACAACGTTAAATAACATAAGCAGTGTGCCGATTTATAGAGAAGCCTTAAAGCCATCCAAGAATACCTTGAAATATGAACCTTAGCCATCTGTTTCCCACCTCGTGTCATCAACAAACCATATGGAGGCTAGGGTATGTTGAATGCAAAGCGAGAAAGACGGCGGTGCCCCGCACAGGTGCCGTGAAGTTGTCTGCGGCTAGCCGCAGCATAAGATGAAATATGAACTCTTCCTTATTTTGATGAACAGCAAGCAGACGGCTTAAACGTAATCTGATTTGCAAGATTTTTTTTTCTTTTAACGATTATATTTGTGCTAGCTGTGTTAAAGGAATCGATTTGATTCAACAATTCTTGTCATTTAATAATTATAGAGACAGGCTTAGAAATGCATAGCTGTACATGTATTAATTAAATTAATTTACAAGAAAATGGCAATATTTAAAGAGGCTTTTAGACGTTCATCTTGCAAATATTTGCGAACAACAAGGAGAGTTAATATAGAGTGATCAAATTTCTGATGACTAACGCGGTTGAGGGCGACTGCATTGGCTGATGCCAACATTTAAGTTCAGCTCGGCTGTACTAGTCCGTCGGGAAGAGTTTGCGGAACTGCTAAGTTGCCATTGATTCTCACGCCGCATAGTCAGTGTCATTTGAACAGTGAAAGAAACAGCACCATCAACTGTAAAGTCTGCCAGGAGTACGAATGGCAGATACCTGGATCAATTATTCTATTCCACAACAAGTGTTTATTTATGCTCCTAGTCTGTAATGTTTCCGCTAGTGTAAATGCATTCCTTGGAGAAAAACTTCCATATAATTGTGTCTAAGTCAAAATACGATTAGTAAATTAGTAATATCCACACTTTAGACAACATTCTTAGACAGGTCAATTTAATTTCGCAACGATAATTAAGAATACCGAGTAATTTCATGCGCAGATGTCAGAAATGTATGAATAATTTAAGCAGGCAGTTCAGCTATCTCTTGTGTAGTATGTGTGAATATATACCTAGCTTTTTAAGTGAACTATAATTTATTAACTTGTCCTCTAGTGTTTCTACGACTGATTCGTGTTTTCCCGCTACCCTTACCGAATCTAGTTCAGCCCGGCAGGCAATGAGTTATGGCTTCAGGGTCGATACAGTCCCCGTCATGTCCGTCATTAAATAAGTGGGTTTGTTACACTTAAATATAAACTTTAATAACAAACTCTCGTTAAGAAATGATAAAAATAATGCATAATAATCATATATCATTGCTTGTTCTTAGGTCTAGACTAATTAAAGAGCTTGTTAAATGAAAATACACTTTCCCGTAATTTTCAAGGAAAATCTATATTGTAGAGCAGTTATTTCTTTTCTGTTTTTATTTGTTATTAAAACAATACATCACTATAGATGCCATTTAGGAGGGATACTTTTGGTACCTTATGAGATAAAGTAATACCGTTTATGTCATGACGTTTTAGTAATTTAAATATTTAGAGCGGCACTGCACCAATTTCATATCTGAAGATATTAATACAAGTTTTAAATTTGTCTACCTTGGCTTTATTATGAAAACGCAATTATCAAATGCTTTAAACCTCATTACCTCACAATACGCACCTATTGAAATAGGTCAGTGGTGGCGAGCGCCCAGACAAATTCGGGTTTTCCCACCCCTATCATTGAATTTATATGGTGGACAACAATCCAGAGTTGTCAGAGCACAACACCATCGATCGATAACGCATTGCGATCCTTCGCTGCTGTGCTTTGCGGAAAAAGTGTAGCTAGAATTTCGCTTTCCGTGGCCACTTCTGTCACAATAAACCGATAAAAGGAAAAAAAAAAAATAGTAAAAAGTTAAGTTCAAATGTAGTTATAACTACCACCTCTATTTGATAGAAGATATTATGCCATCTCTTCCCCTGAGTCTCGATTACCAAGATAGAATTGTCCCAGAAGTCACCAGTTGCCCGAGCATCATTGTAGCCCATATTCGACTATAACCAAACAGAAGTCAGTAGATGAAGTGCTAATAATGTCAAGCTCTGTCTCCCATTCTGTGTGTGCATAGGAGTCATATTGTGGAGACTTACTAAATAATTGAGTATATTTCTTTCCTTAACTTTCTAAAGACTTCTTACTGAAATCAGTAGTTAGTTTTTTCAAGTCTAATGTGATATCGAATCTAGCACTTGGCTTTAAAATGCTCACAATATCATAATTGCTACCCAAGTCGTCCTTCATTACCCCTCCCATGGCTACTGTTACTTAGCAGTAAATCTTGCTCTTAGCATCAGCTCTGGTGGAACTCTATGTTCTGATGATTTTTCAATGTTCCAAGAACTTTGAATCTGTTCACCAGAGTGATGCTAGTAGCATCATTAGCAAAGAGGACTCTCCTCCTCTTACGAATGGTCCTTGGCACAACCTTGAAGTTTACAGTTTACTATACAGTTTTACAGATTTACAGTTAACTTTACTAGTTGATGAGCAGTAGCTCTCAAGATGTATCTTAGCAAGTGCCAATAAATAGCAACCCAACCATCTCACTGTTAGTTTTAGCATAAGTCCAATGAAACTACAACTGACAACCACCACTAAAATCCTGAACATACCTTCCTACTACAGGCATCACAGTTACCACTCAAATCACATGCATTAGCACTATTTCCCACACTTAACACTAAAACTCGGACAAAACACAAAACTGAGTACATAATCTACTCTTAACACTCAAAATCAAGTACGTAGACTACAGTGTCACATGAACTCTCTATCTTTGTAACGGTGCTTAACGTCCGTTTTTAGTGCTGAGGCACCACAGGCGGTGACACTGATGATGCACGAGACGAAATGATATATTGGGAAAGGATTTTTTTGGGGGGGAAGGAAGCGTTCCAGGCCCAAGTATAGGGTACCTCCCCGGTATTTGCCATTTATAAGGACTGAGGAAAACCTGGAAAAAACCTCAGTCAGGGAAGACGTTTCTGGCGGGATTCGAACCCCAGAGCACCCGCTCACGAATCCGCGCATTAACGACCTCGGCTACCCGTGGCTAACTCTCTATCCGATAAAACTACACTTACGGTTTATTTTGGCAAAAAATTCAGAATCTACAGATTAATAAATCGAACCAAACCAATATGGCGGACAAACAGCTGATTTTAACGGTCGTGTTAACATAGTTGTTTTACAAAAGCATTAATAATAATAATAATAATAATAATAGTTCAATATAATAGATCACAAAATATGATTATACTACATTCTATCAATTATTTGTTAAATAAACAGACATGAATGATTATACATTCAATAAAGTTGGGACCCAAATCCTGTCATGTAGTGTCCACCACACAGGAATAACACACTATATATACATAAGATTTGATAAATATTAGAAAGAACATCTCTAGGATCACCAAGTACGGCAACTCCATCAACGACCCATAATTACTGATGACAGGTTTTTTAATTTTATCAGTTAGATTAGGAATTTAACTAATTTAAAGATAGTTTGTCAATACCATATAAATTTGTTTCTATAATAGCATTTGACGATTTATACCATCAAAAGTCTTAGCCGTTTCAAAATATTTCCAGAATAAAGTTTTTTTTATAACAGATATTATTGCAGTAGTGAGCTTAAATGTGACACTGATAGTTGACAACCCCTTCCTAAATGCAAATTGAGGTACTAATAGAATGTCGTTTGAGTCGAGATAAGTTACAATATGATTGTACACAGCCTTCTCTTTAACATTTGAAAATGCAATTAAAAGTGAAACAGGTCTGTGACTGGAGAATGCATATTTATCATCTTATTATATAAAGATCTTATTACAGCCTGCTAACCCCATAATGTATATTGAATTTTTGGATATGCTTTCTGAGGTAGGTCAAGTGCACTGATACTCAAAACACGTTTTTCCTTCAGCTGCAGTTGAGAAATATGAATTGAGTGTCAATCATCTATGTTCCAAAAGTTGCTGGGGAAATATTTTTTCTTCTTAGCTGTTTCACTTTTTATATTTTCCATAATTTTCATTTTATCATATATATTAATAACTTGAGAAAAATACATGCTTTAAGCTTTATTTATTACTAAGTATTTTAAATATATTTTATAACATATTTTTAAATATGCGTTATTGTTAGTAAGATATTGGAAATATAACTTCCCTTTATTGGCACAGAACTTTGTAATATCAAAAGACTGACCATTCTTTATTCTTTATTCTGGGAGACTTCATCACGTTTTTCTTAGGAAAATTAGCCTAAAATACGAGTGTTATTAATATCAATAACAACAATAATAATAATATTTAAAAAGTAGTTAAATTTCATTATTTAAGAGATTGTGGAAATAGATAGATAATAAATTTTATACTTTAATAATAATAATAATAATAATAATAATAATCAAACTCGTCATTTATCACATTGCACGAATAGTTAGATAATCAGCTTTTATTCTTAACACCTTTTTAAAACTAATTCAATAGGTCGCAAGAGTTGAGCTACAGGATATAAAAATGTTAAATAAATGAAACAAAGTATATATATATATATAAAATTAAGTCCAAAATATTCTTCCATATTGTACAAAGAGTGAGCTATTAAGAATCTCTTAAGAGAATATTTTGTAACAAATTAATTTACATCCATTTCCTAATAATTTAAAGATGTTTTGTTGGCCATTATATATCTGAATTGGGTTCGATTCCGGCCAGAGTTGATGGATTTTTTCGAGCGTAAAAATTTTAAGTATGGCTTCCTCTGGAAGGGAAGTAAACCCGTGGGTACTGTCTAATACATGTACTGCACATAAAAAAAAAACCTAAGCCCGAAAGAAGAGGTCTCTGAGCAAAATTTATCACGTTGGCAAATAAATCAACTAAATAAAATGATAAATACCTTAATTACGGAATAAAATGCACTCTAATGGAAAAATCTACAATGAGCTGGCAGGCCTATATATCATTCCGGTTTCTAGTATTGAGTTTATGTAGACTGAAATTCGACTAAAATTGTTGTGATTATCTACTACATGGCACATTATATGTGTATATTCTTCTTTGAGTGTAAGTACATTCAATATTTTTTTGAAAAGAGGTCTACAGGCTTCTCTTGTTTTCCACTCAAATGACAAATGGAATGACTAAATAAATTGTATATTGCATTTATGGAGAAGGATTTCCTAGCTCCAAAGATCATAGTTAACATAAGGTAATATCTTTAATTAATATTAAGGCTTCACTGATGAATCATAGACATTAATCAATTATCTGTAATATAAGTAAAGCAAAAGTTTTAGATATGCTTCAGAAATTCTGTATCAGACATTTGTGCAGTAATTTTGCTAAATTCTAAAAGTTCGGACCTTACGGCCTTGGCGTTCCTTCTTACACAAAGGGAACAAACAAGCCAGGTCAGAAATACCGAACATCAGATACAGCCAGGGAGGGTGATTTTATAGCTTGAGAACCTTGAAAAAAAGACGCAACTCTAACAAAACATAACGGAACATTTTGTAACACAAGAGTAACTTGAGGGGGAGATTCAAGAGGAAATCCCAGAAGTTCGTTAGTAGGAGGACCCTCAGAGAAATCGGCGCCAAATCATTGCCTATAAGTAACGAACAGGGAATCACGTGGTTTTTATGTAGCCAATCTACGAGTTGAACTTAAGAAGACGTTACCGGAATTTAAATATAAATTTATTGAATGCACGTAAGACTGACCGACTGAAGGTTTAATAAAAGTTATGGGAAAACCGAAAAAAGCCCAGTGTTCTTCTAGACTTCTCACACTTTCTCTCAGTCAGTCAAGTCGAGTTGGTTAGGCAGCCACTTCTTCGTCTCAGTCAGTTCGAGCCAGGGAGTTACTTCATCCCAGTGAGTTCAGTTCACGCTCAGTCAGCTCGAGTTAGTTAGACAGTCATTTTAGTTACTTAGTCAGGCAGAGTCTATTTCGATAACTGCTAATAAGAATAATAGTAAAGTGATAGGTGACCGCGTGTGTCCGCGCCAATGGAAACACCACAGGAAGGGTTTCAAGTGTATATGCTAGGCTACATATAGTACACCAAACATATCCGCGTGGTTTTTTTCAAGGTTCTCTCCTGGTGAGGAAATACAATTGATACATACATAAAAGATTTTTCGTCAATGGTGTAAATAGATCAATAAAAAGTTCTCAGAAAACCTTATATATAAATCTCTTGGTGTTAAGCAGAAAATGTGCCCATTTCCATCCTGTCTCCCTTGTAACAAATACCGACCCTGAGATCCCATCCTAATCAATCCACATATGTACATTCCCCCCCCTACTAAATACTACTTCATTTCATCGAAGCGAAGAGGCAGGTCAACTTGATTGAACGCCACTAATTAAAAATTGCTTCATTTATTCAGAAATAATGTTATCTATTGATGTTGCAGTGTCGGTGGAGATTTCGGAAGGAAAACTAAATATATATCGCAAATTACAAGTACCTTATATAAAGGTCAGCTTAGTTTTAGTCTATATCTCATTATACATGTTATATCTATAATATAACATATAGTACCCTTTTAAATACGTTAAAGCTAATTCCTATACATTTTAAATCATGGAATGATAAATGAAAAATAGGTTTATCGCTGCTTATTTTATACTTGTTTAAATAATGCACATTATGATAAATTAATTTTAATACTAAAAGGTTATAAAAGGAAGATATTATATAATTTGCGAGTTTAACATATTAAAGTTTTAATGCGGCTATTTTATGGTTAGCAAAATTAAATTGCGAAAATTCATGTGCTAAAATAAAATAGCGATATTTCGAAACACACATCTACTTAAAACTGTTGTTGGTATGAAACTTCTTGACGGAATTTTCGGAGATAATTTAATATCTATCCATGTTAAAGATACGGCGCGTCCAGCATTTCTCTGCTTATATATTTTAAACATTTGTTTCACTTACTACTGCATCTATACTTTTATTTTGTCCATATCAGTACTTACTAAGAATGAAACACTAAATGCAAAAAGCTGTCAAGTCCTTTCTCTCAACGAAATGCTTTAACATCCTCATGTAAACATATTATCATTAAAACATTCAAAGGGAAGTTTAAGTAAAAAGCATTGATAATGCTAAAATTAGAGGGAAGCCATTCATGGAAATTAATTACATTCTGCATAAAATAGACGACCGAATAAATAACACGAATAATTTTAAATGTTTATAAAACCTCTATAAGTGCAAATCAATTTCATTCAGAATTACGGAAATTCCGGAAAATTATTTTGGAAATGAGCAAATTTTTAAATTAGAATTAATATCAGTTTTCAAGAAGCAATTGATAAAGGGAGAGCTAGCTAGACATAATGTCAACTCGTCTTTAAGATATCACAAAACGCAAGAAAGTTCATAAATTATCCAAATATTCCTGAAGACACAACGACGACCAAATATCGCCTACTGCACCTAAACAGAATGAAGTATCCACCAATCTACACCTGTCATCGTGCAGATAACCTCCCTCCAACCAGTACCAAAGTTTCTTAGCTGGTTAACAATTCTTCTTACAAAAGTATCTGGAGAGATGATAATGGAAACAAAACTGAAGCGACAAAAACGAACACATTCTGAACAACTTTCATACAATTTAGCTCCACAGGAACTCGTCGCCAACTGACAAAAGCAGAGAAAAGCTAAGAACATGAAATAAAATCCAGTACCACCAATCACAGTCCAAAAATAATTCTCTATATCACTGTTAAAACCAGAACCAATAAGAAAACAAATCAGATGGCTGCCATATAAACAAGGAATGTCAAAAATCAATAATAAAAAGCTTATTTTTTCACCCAAAATTTTCAGTCGCAAAATAATAAACCAGATATTAAATGAGTAAAAGAACATAGTATAACCAGCTCGATTAACAGTTTTCATAAAGTAATACTTTCAAATAATAATAATAATAATAATAATAATAATAATAATAATAATAATAATAATAATAATAATAGTGATTTCTCTTTTGGGATGAAAACAAATTTAACAGGTCTATTCAGTGGCGTAACGGAGAAAGTTTGGGCCTCCATGTAAAGTTTAATTTGGACCCCTAACGAATCGATTCATGGGTTCTGTAGCTTGTCTTCGACCGCGGGAAATATCAAATTTGATAGGTTGACAGGATCTTGGAGGAATCGGAGGCATAAAAGTATTCCTGTATTGTCATTATTATTATTATTATTATTATTATTATTATTATTATCATTATTATTATTATTATTATTGTTGTTGTTGGTGGTGCTGGTGGTGGAGGTGATGGTGGTGGCGTTGGTGATGGAGGTGGTGATGTAGGAAATTAGGACATAAAGTAGTATTATATCCGCTAGATGCACGGTACATCACTCACCTCCAAAATGTGGCATAAATACGCTGTCCTCGTAATATGTAGAATCCTTAAGGATCCTTGTAAGCGGCGATGATGTCCAGTATTTTTGAGGCAAATGTTTCCACTTCTTCATCCATGTCAATTCTTCGTATTCTCTCACACTCGATACTCAAAATACTAAGTGCACTTAATCGCGCTTGTGGCATGGCGCCATGTATTTTTATTAATTTAAATGTTGAAAAGGATCGCTCAGCTGACGCCACTGTTACAGGTAGAGATAGAGAAAAATAAAATGAAAGCAGTGCAAACGTCTGGTATACTTGACGCTAAAACATACTTTTCGTTTAGCAAGAGGTGTGCCAATTTTCGAACAGAAACTTTTATCTCATTTAATGCACTTTTGAAGCACTGTAACTGAAATGAGAAATCATATGTTCAGTTTTCAAGGTACTGAATTGATAAATGTTGTGTTTTGCTACGCAATTATTGGTCTTTTGCAGTAGGCAGAAACTGTGGGGTGAGCACGCTGAACAGATTACTTAAACATTGCATAGAATTGAACCTAATTTTGATTCTATTAATATCATGTGGAACACATTTACTTAAAAATATTTTTCAGGATCTGACAAACGTTCATATTGAGTCAATTTACCCAAAAGTCTTTAGTTTTGCGGAATATCTTGTTTTCAAATTTGGAGTCAACTTTCACTGTTTTACTGCATAACAAGTATTTGCGTAGTTCTTTAGCAAATTTGCAGTGGTTTGGAGTATAGTGAAGATAGGGAAAGACCAAGGTCCTTAGATTGCAGAAATGTTCATTAACATTTCTGCCAACTACAAATGTCCTTTATCCAGGTAAATTGAAAAGATGCCTGGATAAAGTCTGAATATATCATGGAATAATGAGCAACAGCCTTTTAAATGCGCCAAAGACATTGCCCATGTGTTTTATATCATGACATGATAAATAAAAATAGGTTTATTGTTGCTTGTTTACTACTAGTTTAAATGGCAACATGATATGATAAATGAATGTAGATTTTAACGCTACAAAGTTAAAATGAAGCTGTAATACTATTTGAGTGTTTAATATTCTAAAGCTCTAATACAGCTATTTGATGGGGGACAAATATTGGATACCGAAAATTTCTGTGCTACAATTAGGTAGCGATATTTATAAATTAGCAACTGCTTAAACTTTTTGTTGGTATAGAATTTCTTGAATTTAATTACTCATGTTGTTTTCAGAGATGATTTAGCATCTGTCCACGTTCAAGGCTCCGTATGTCAAGCATTTCACTAATTTCATTTTTGTGTTTCATTGCTACTGATTTCTCTCCCGTTTGTTTTGTTCATGTCAGATTTTGTTGAGAATGTAACAATAACTACAGACAGCTGCCAGGTCCTTTCACTCAAAATTAAATGAAATGTTTTACTATTTACATCCAAGCATATCATCCATCATTTTAAAAAATTCTGAACGAAGTTCCATTAAAAATGAAATGTTAATAACGCTGAAATTAAAGGGGAAGCCATTCATGGAGATGAATTAAATTCAGCAGAAAATGGACGGTGGAATTACATGCGAGAAATAAAGTTTAGAGCTTTAGAAAACTTGGAGTTTAAGTGTATAAAACTTAGAAAATGTATGTTATGCACGTTTGAATCGCAATAAAATGTTTCGTGTACGCATCTTTCTAGTTCGATTAAGATTACGTAATCATAGATTACGTACTTGTGAGCATTTACACTTTTAATGCATTCCTATGTGGCACACTAGTGGTAAAGGTCGTTAAAGCGGACTTATGAGTAGGAGGTGTGGGGTTCGATTCCCACCAGAACCGTTCTTCCTGATTGAGTTTTTTTTTTTTTCCAAGTTTTCCTCCTTCCTCATAAGTGGCAAATGCCGGGGAGGTACCCTAAACTTAGGCCCGGAACGCTTCCTTCCTTTAAAGAATTCTTTCCCAGTTTATAATTTTATCTCTTATATCATCAGTATCCGCCGCCTGTGATGTCTCAGTAGTTAAAAATAGCATTATATACGATTTTAAAAATTAAATAAAAAAACAAGCACTGGATTCTGACATATGATCAACGAGACACTCATTAAAAGCATAGGAAGTGTACTGAATTGAATAAAATACCAAAGACACCTGCTTTTCTTCATAATTTCAATGTGTGATTACCAACATTTAAGGTTCTACTATAGTCTATATCATTCCTGTGCAACTCCGCTCTACTGGCTTGAAGCACCATGCTTCTAGGCCACAATCACCGAACGTAAACTAAGCACCAGATGGTAAGTACTGACTTTCGTTACAGCGGGCGCTTGGAGACGTTTGACGTTACAGGCAGGGTTGAAAACATCGTGCTGCTGGGTGCAACGCGCCCTGTTCCTCGTGCAACTCTTGCTGCTAGAACCCGAGCGGTAGCCAAACCCGAGCGTCAGCGGAGAGACTAACTTACTCTCTAACTAACTTACGCTCGCCTGCATTTCTTGAATATAAATGGATAGGAACGGGTAAACCACTGTAATGAGGGCATTATTAGGCTGATGAATTATTGTAACGGTGGGAAATGTACTCTTATCCTAATTCGCAACTAATTCATGTATACACACACACAAAATTTAACCTTGGGCAAATCTTAGAAACTGGTGGATCTAGTGGTTTAGCGAGTAAATCATTGTAATTGTGGAAAAGTTCCTTTAACTCCGGGAGAAAAAGAAAAAAATCATAGGTATGGTAGAATTCGAATCCACTATCTACAGAACTGTAGCATGACGCTCTAACCGCCTGAGCTATTGCCCCGTTTATCGTGAAGAGTTATTATCTAACTAATAGCTGTGCCAATCACCACCTTCGGCTCTGTCCGCTGTCCAGGACCACCACCAGCAGCACACCACAGCAGCAGCAAGGGACGTAGCACCAGCAGAAGTGTTTTTCAGCCCTGCGGGTTACGATAAATGCGCTTGGAGTGGTGTGAGTGCTACGAAAGCAAACTTTGTATTTGTACATTGGAGTTTGACAGCCATGTTGTAGACTCTAAAACTCATTACAGCACGGAACCCAATCGCATTAACTGCACTACTTGTATTCCTGCAACAGCCGTAGGAACTATTCTGTTTGAAAAATAGTTATGAGATTGGCGTATTTAGCATTATTTGCCTAAGGAGACAAAATAAATGCACTACCAGTATCTTACAGGTCACATGTTTGTATCATCACTGTAAATATTGATTTGTTCAGCACTCTTTGGAATGTGTTAAAAAGTTATTCGATGCACATTCTGAGAAATGGTTGATTCATACAGGTTGTTGTGCTTTTCCTAAACGGAGCATTAACGTTTACATGTTAAAAAAATATATATTTGAGAAAGAGACAAAAACAAAATAAAATATGGCGGGTGAGTAATTTCAGATTGAAATAGGAACAGGCAAAGAAAATGCTGTTTTTAGTGTTCTACCAATAACAAAACTTACTGCTATTCCCATGCCAAGATTAGACAATGCTCTTTTTCCAGACATGGTTAGTCATTCTCCTCTTCTCCTCGCTGTTTTTTCTCCACGTGGTAGCAGAAAAAGAGAATAAGACTTGCTGGCTCCTGGTGTCAACGGAGACCGGCGACGTGACTCTCCTTTCCCATATTCACCGGTAGAACAATTTCAATGAAAGTTGAATGGAGGGATTTTTTAAAAAAGCGCTAGAGCACGTTCAATCCTACAACGTGAAAAGAATTTCCATATGAGTACAAAAACATTTTGCGTCCATTATTGTGCAAATTATGCCACCGTAGCATTTATGAAATGCGTCCCATTAATTTTTTTCATGTCATCTGAATGAGAACATTTTAATTTAAAAATTGTTTTTCTCTAATTAATTTTTCCGTTTTTCTTAATTTACTGCAACTATTTACAGGTTACCACAGTGTTATGCAATTGTGAAAAACAAATAAGTTTTGGAGATTGTGCATATAACAGCAGAAAAGGATTTGCCTGTAAAGGAACACAAGTTGCAGTTTATTTTGTTAATTACAGTAACAAGAATACTCGTTTCTTTTAAGGTCCAGTTTTAAAATTATATGTAATTATTTATTTATTTATTCTGGCTATACGTCTTCTCTTTCGCTCTATCAGTCTTATCATTATATAATAATTACAGCGTAGTAATAAACTTTTGTAAATATCCTCATTAGTACTAATGATCCAGCCCGTCAACAACAATTTTCACCAAATATATGATCAAGCCTTTTTAATAAAATCAGTTCTCAAAACCAACATAAAATGAACGATTCAGTTTTATTTTACTATTTGTTTTATTTGTTTGCAAATTGGAGTTATATACATGATTATAAATTTTAATTTGTTACAATTTTGTTAAGGTTTAGCTCTAATAATACACAGATAACTGAAAAAGCACAAATGTAATCACAGCTCTTTTAACCACCGCTTTTTCTGGAGTCAACGATAACCATTTTATAGGGCAAGCAAGCTAAACAACTTGTACAACTATATCAGGAATGCTTGTCTGTTATATCGCAGACATTTCTGAACATTAACGTGCCAATTAATTCATTACCACAGCAAGGCCGGTCCATAAACACACGTTTGAAACATCTTGATTTCTGGATTACATAGAGCTACTTATTATTATAATTCAATTTGTGCGTCCATCATGGTAGCAGACACTTTCAACAGTGCAGTACATGTATCTGCAGAAACTTTTGTGAGCGGTATGTGCTATTAAAGCACATGCACATTTGCGCAAGTGCTAGGAAGTAGTTCTTTGCAATTCACAATGTGAGGGCGGTCCGAAAAATCTCGCAGAGGCCATAGCTGGACATGCAATTCACCACGGCCGAAATTCTAACCAAGGTCTTTTACCCTTCCGCGCTGACGCTCTACCGAATTAAACTACCGTTCCTTCTCTAAGCAGGAAACCAGAACCTTTCTCACTTAACAGTCTATTTTAGTTTGCTTATTTCCCTTTGGCAGTCATTCATTTCAAATATCAAGTCATTGTTTCAAATATTTCATTTAACGTTTTTAAAGAAAAAGTATTGTGCGGATTCCATAAAATGGGTAATATTTGCGATGAAGTTCTTTGTAAAAGGTGTTTAACGCCAAAGGATATTCATACCAATTTTATAAAAGTTTATGAGGACTCCTCTTTTCATTATCGACGATAAAAAGAGATGGTCAAAAAGTGCATATTATTAGATGATCGCCAAGTTAATGCGCGTAGAGTTGCTGACGGTATAAGCATGTAAAGGAACGCGTAGGTTATATTTTACATGAAAAATGCATATAAAATGTTTGCCCAAAATTAATGCCGCGATTGCTAACACCAGATCAACACCGCATTCGTATGTAAATAACGTAAGAGTGTTTGAGGTGGTTTAATAGCAACAGAACTAATTTTGTGCGCCCAATTATGACTGTGTATGAACCTTGGGACCCCATTACACACCAGAGTCAATACAGGAGTCAAAATAGTGAACGGCAACCGATTGTTCAGCGCCAAAGAAGACAATGTTGGTTCCGTCTGCAAGAAAAATTATAGCATTAGTTTTCTGGATAGCTAAAGAAATGTTACTGATTGATTGTCTTCAGGAGGGTAAAGGTACAATTGCAGAGAACTGTTCCATTATTTTAAACCGAATAGTTGAAAGAATTTGTGAGAAAAAGCCCAGTTTGCAGAATAAAATTATAATTTTTCATCAGGAAAACGTACCTGCTCAAAAGAAGCGTTTTAACGATAGTAAAATTGAGAGATTTAACGTTTGTTGAATCATCCGCACTACCCTCCCCCGTTCCCCCGATCCCGATTTAACATGCAGTTGTTCCTAAAGCTTAAACTTCTTCTCGCTGCTCAACGATTTTCAGCATACTAATTTGCCACAATCCCAGCTGCATTGGAATATTTGGAGATCTTCCCGACTGCCATGGGGCCCGACGTCGTTAAGTCGGGGACTCGTGAGCGGGAGTTGTAGGGTTCGAATCCCATCAGGACCGTCCTCCCTGACTGAGGTTTCTTCCAGGTTTTCCTCAGTCTCATAAATGGCAAATACCGGGGAGGTACCCTAAACTTAGAATTGGAACGTTTCCTTCATTAAAAAAAAATCCTTCCCCTATTTATCATTTCATTTCATGTATCATCAGTGTTCACCGCCTGTGGTGCCTCAGCAGTAAATCCGGGCGTTAAACACCATTAAAAAAACACCGTCCCGAAAATCACTTCAGGGACAAGGTATGTGGTGGCATTTGAGCACCGAGGATAAACTGATTTATTTTAAGGGAGAATATGTAAAAAATAAAAATAATGTTTATGTTAAAGATTCGTTCTTCATTGTTATTTCGAGAACTTTTCATAGTACCCTCGTAAATCCACCATATCTTACTCTGTCGGTCATTGTGGTGTAGTGGTTACCATACTTGCCTCCTAAATCGAAGATTGCGGGTTCGAACCTGGCTAGGACCGATGGATTTTTTCCGGGCGTAAAAATCCTAAGTATGGCTTCCTCCGGAAGGGAAGTAAAGCCGTGGGTCCCGTGTCGTACATTTACGGCACGAAAAAGAACCTAAAGCCTGAAAGAAAGGCCTCTGAGCAAAATTTGTCGGCCGTTTCACGCCCTGAGTTGAATGGGACGCTGATGACCTGAGCTGTTAAAGAGCGTCCATAAATAAATAAATAAAAAAAATCGTACTATATAACGTTTCACGATTTCAAAATAGAACTGCTCTATAGCTTGCAGTTTCATTCTGAACGCATCCGCTGACATTGCAGCAACCTGCAACTTGTTATAATTTCTATTTTTCACTGCTAATCAAAGAGTTTAAATAAAATAGATTATGATGAGATATTCTGATAAAATATGTAGCTTAATGATTAACCAGGGCTAAAGTAGGTAGATTTTTTTTTTTGGGGGGGGGAGTAAAAATTCTAAGAATGATTTCCTTCGGAGGGAAAGTAAAGCGTGTCGTAGATTTACGGCACATAAAATAACGTGAAAGAAGAGACCACTGTGCAAAATTGATCCGCCGTTTCACGCTGTGAGTTGAATGGGATGCTAATGACCAAAGATTTTAAAAGTATCAATAATAATAATAATAATAATAATAATAATAATAATAATAAATCATAGACACGATGTTGCGTTACATACATTTTGTCGACTAATTTGAGCAAAAAATATTTTTAAGTCTCAGGTATGTATGACTGTTCTATAGTCGGAATAACACGATATATTTCTAAACAGACGTGTTTTATATTTTTGCAACATATAATTTAGTTTAATGAGGAATATTTAGTAAACGAAAGCAGATGAATTTAACAGCATGTAAATGAGTCTATAGGTGATTAAATTTGTGAAAGGAAAAATGCGAGTTACCGCCTCGGTAATCACGCTGGGACGCTTACATATGTATAGCTACAACCGCGGCTCATTTGCCCAGGGCGTTGATCTGACTACAGCTGCAAAAGCGGAGAGACGCAGGTTCAGTTTTCCTTCAGCCCATAGGGCAAACATCCCGTAAGTTTAGCGCTACTGGTCCCCGGACTCATATAGGGAGTGTAACAGTAATCTATCCTCAACTCCCATTCAATCGCCCTAAAGATAAAATGCTGACGGTCAATAACCTACTTGGCTGCAAGAAAAATACTGCGAAGGACACGTAAACCAGTAGCGGAAAGCATGCAGAGTTTGTAATTGAGGTATTTACTGTTCCTTTGACCCGCTTTTATTTATTTATCCCATTCTCTCGTTCTTTCATTAGAAGTATTGTACGCAATCTTCAGTACGTCACGGATAATCCATATTATATTAAAGTATTACTTTCGCCATTTTAGATAACAAGTAACATTTGCAAATATAAACTAAACTACCTAAATTACACGAAAACAGGATATTAACACTTCAAACACTGTACCAGAACATAGCGGGAAATTTGTTTTTGCGTTAGAGGAACTGAAATCACTCATTCCGTTTACATGCTTAAATATATACTCTGAAGTCAAAAAACAAATGTATATAATGTTTATTTTCAATTTGACTTGATCTTATGCAATGCTTTCTTATGCCTATCAATGCAGCATCCACTTCAGAATGTTTTATTGTTCACATCTTACTATTGTTAAACGAGAAAATGGAAATTACTATTAAAATTTGGGCACAATATTTCATATTTGAATGCATTCTATATAATATACGTTTCTGAATATCTCAATATTATGTATATTAATAATTCTAGAATCTAGAATTACATTATATGCTGTAACACGAATTTTCATTACATCAGAAGACGTATTTCATTTGACTCATATACATGTGTTAACTTTTATCACTGCTTATTTTTCAGGCATTGGGCGCATCAAACCGATCCTCAAAGATTGCTGCAATACTTTGGTTCTAAGTCCAAGACTTCTGTCCATTTCCATAAATGATTACGTTTGAGCTTCAGGTCCTCTAAGAATTTAAAAAGTATTTTTTTCACTGGAACGTTAATCAAGTACAAGATCCTCGGCCTACACCAGGTTCATAGTCGTGTAAATCGCATTAAATGTAAAAACGGTAATTTGTTTGTGCCCAGCACTTCATTTTTCATTCCAGCATTAAAATTAGTTTTTAAATTCCTTCTTTTGCTAATTGCACTTCAAAAATGTTGTAAATAGGCTCATGTGTAAATTTTGTTCAGTTTTTTATATTGGGCTAACGTCTACTATAATGTCTGTGAGAATGAACAACCACAGACGTTTAGGTAAAACTGGATCCCCTCTTCCAGCAGCCCATCATGCCTTTACACACCTACCCTCATTTGATGATTATTTTGTTTTAATTTTCATAGATGCATTATCTTTTTCCTACCCAACTAGCACATTCAGAGACAAAGAAATGGCAGCTATAATGCTGCATAAGGTGCGCACCCTACCAACTCTCTGAACGCCCTGACTGGTGTCTTTTCATCTTGAAGTGTGTCAAATTTGCTGCACTGTCCTTCCTCTTACAAAAAACTTTTTGGCAAGTTTATGGGCACCGAGAAACTCATTTTTATCCGTTTTTATGCCGCGATGGAGAGTTAACATTGGAAATATCGTCTTTTAGTTTGTGGTTAGTGTTTTGAATGTGTTAATTTCAGTGTTTTTTTAAACAGTGCAATGGTCTAGTTGCTTAACAGTGTGGATTGCCTAAGAGGCGTTTTTCACATAAATTTATTATATCGTATATTTGAAAGTTTCTTCCACCCGCTCGCACATAAGATCCACATCGTGTAAATTCAACAACTGAAATTCTGATCGTTTCATGGTCATTCACTCTGTAATAATTCACCCTTTGATTCGAATCACTTCGCAAAGCATGAACATAGGTGTGCCTGTGTTGTTTTAGCATTAGTAGCTTTGTGTACTTCCGGCAGAAATGGAAAGATGTTTGTCATTTGTCCAAGTTTAGGTACTGATTTTTGTGGTGAAATCTCTAGATCGGCTACGTTTTCATCTAGTTTTTCCTCCATTAAAACGTTCATATTCGGGAAGTGTTTTGTTAAACTCTGTACCTGTTGTTTAAAATTGATTCATTAGACTTTGTATAGCACTTTCTGAAGGGGCACTGTACTGAAAAAAGTTCAACACTCTGTCTCCGAGTATAACTACCTTTTTAATGTAGTTTTTATGTAGAAAACTTCATTTCAATCTCATGCAGCGTAAGTCACAACGGTTGGCCTCAATGTCAAAGGAGGGGTTCTAAGGAGGAATACATTGAGTGAATACCGGCTAATGTAGTGGTATTCCTGCAGTACGCAAATGTCCTAAATGCGGCAGCCATAAACAGACTGCACTCTTACGCATTTTGTTTTTGCCTTATTTCGGAAAAACCAATTTTACTTAGATGTGATTCCAATTTTTAAAATTTGAGATGATTTTTTTAAGAAACCGAAAACTAACTCCACCCTCTATTAATGTATCAAAATGTACATAAACTTTTGTATATCCAAATAATTTTACTGTCACACTTTCAATCCAAAAGTTTATATTTTATTGTTTAGTAATTATCAGTCCTTATTCACTGATTTATATTGTGGAAATGGATCACAATTGAAATATTAAGAAAACACATGGAATAGGGCGGGACATAAATTGGTATTATTTTGGTAATTTCAGCATAAATATTAAATTTATATTCAAATAAAGACAATTAAAATAATATATGAATCATGTTTGATTCATGGAATTTGGGGCAAATGACACAATAAATGTGTATTATAACTAATGAGACCCCATGTACAAAGCTAAATTCACAATTACTCTTTCCATTTTGAAACCTGGTCATAAAATACACAATCTTAGCTTCGGATATTCCCTCATAGCTGCTAGATTCTTCTTTTTCTCTTGTGAAATAAGAAGCCATGCTGAACATAATAGAAAAAACTTACAATAGAATGATGGAAACTAATTAAAGCCCCATTATCCCCTTACTTCTTCAAGAGGGAGTAGCGATGTCAACACAGTCGCACATTTGAACTAGCCCTCTCAGAAATTACCTGTGAATCATCTGAGCTAAGTTTTAACCACGTTATCCGTGCTACTTTGACTTCAGGATTACGTTGCTAGTCTGATCCTCTATTGTTTATGTCTGCATAGTCTTTTATACCCATTCCATTATGACTCACGGTATCATAGCTTTCATTCTTCTGGAATCTTTACACTTGCAGCTTCTTTATTATTATTATCATCATCATCATCATTTTATTTTCCTATTAGAGCAAAATCTTTGTTACACAGTAAAAATCTATTATCTGAGACAGGATATTGCACCTTAGTTTCATAAAAAATAACATTATGATATAACCATTTTCTAAACATTGTTTTTCTCTACGCAACAGTCGATTGTATTACACATTTCACTTTCCCGTTAGGTGGTTGAGTAAAATGAATCTATTGATGAAATTTCAACTGTTCCCCATTTCGCGCCACGGATATTGTGTACTGCTGTGATATGACAGGATAATTGTCTTCGATAATACAGGATGTTTGAATAAAAGTGTCGCATATTTAACACAGCAGGTAGAGTAGGTGAAAGCTAGTATAATGTTCTGCTATGCATAAACTTTTTCTTACACTGCAATTATACGTAATGTTTACTGTTATGTATATATCTTCTCTTTATATTCAAAAATAGATTAATGAATTCATTTTGATAGCCAGGGATCATAACAGAATATATAAAGAGACATCCATGCGATATCCTTTCGAACTATAGCACAAATAAAAAGTATAAATGGTTTGTTCTTTTACGTATTTACTTCCACCTTACTACAATATAAGCGGTATAAGTTTATATTTGTATAAATAATACCCAACATAGTTCTATAATTATAGTTTCTCATGTAATATGTAGCCCCAGCAAACTAAGTAAGGGAGACAGAGTTCTGGTAATGTTACATGGAATACGTGAGGAGGATAAAACACAATATGACGCAGATAAGAAAGCCTACTAAGAATTTTATGTATTTTTTTAAAGTTCGTACGATCTTTCTGCTCAGGGGGATTATTTCTTGTAAAAAAATTATGGAATAAACGATTAAAATGTATTCGTTTTCACATAGCTGACGTAATGCGAAAGTAAGTTACCATTTGCGTTCCTCATGCCTTTGGTTAGTTTATTTAATTAATTATTTATTTGTTTTGTTTAGGGACACTCTATAAGATCTCAGGTCATCAGCCTCCCATTCAATTCAGAGCCTGAAACGGCCGACCAATTTTGCTCAGAGGCCTCTTCTTTCAGACTTGAGATTATTTTATTAGTCGTAAATCTACGACATGGGATCAACGACTTTACTTCCCTTTCGAAGGAAGCCATACTTAGGATTTTTACCCCCGAAAAAAATCCATCGATTCTGCTTTTGTGGTCTCTAAACATGAGATAAAACTTTGATTTATTCTTTACAAGTTTACGCTATCTCCTTACGTTGTGGTACATTTTTCCACCTCCAACTGTAATTTAAGTAGATAATGAAACATTGAACTTGTAGCCGAGTAATATTAAAACTTTAATTAAAAATAGATAAAAATCAAGAAATCTATTGAAGTTCAGATCTATATTTAAGAAGCATGAAACATTGGCATTTGCATTTTTAACTTTGCTCTGCATTTTCACCGAATATTTTACATTATCGTTGACTACAAGTTATAATTCTGTAGGTTTCATATTACCAAATGAAAATTGATGTCAAATCTTAAATGAAGAATAAGTTAAACGTTTTGTATTCTTGCCTATAGTTGTATATTTTATAATTTTTTCTGAAAGGAACTTGGATATTCATTTCTTACTTCTCGCTTCTAGTATTCCAGTTTACCCACTTTACATAACAAAGCTCTAGAGGAAACAGCATACCTTTTAAAATAAATTCTTTACACATTTAAGCAAACGATAAAAAGTGATTAGGAATAAATGATTGACCTTAAGGGAGATTGTATGGAAAAGTAAAACTGTTTAATTTAAAATTTTGTTCCTTCAATGTTGGGCTAGACAACTTCAAACCTCCCTCATTTAGTGTTTTGAGTATTTGTGTGTGTATATATATATAAGACTGTTGTATGTATATACTGGATGATCAAATACATCAGACTGTTGTATGTATATACTGAATGATCAAATTTATTCGGAATTTGAAGCGAGTAAGTTTGAATGAATGACGTAATTGCTAGTCAGTATATCCTCCCTTGAAGGAGTGGTTAAGAACAAAGACCACTGCAAGTTGTAAACAAACTGACTTATAACTACAATGTGACAGTATTCTTTCTCTCTTCCTCTCCGAGTCGCACTCTTTTTTTTTTTTTGAGTGGTGTTTAACGCCCATTTTACTACTGAGGCAGCACAGGCGATGGACACGGATGATACATGAAATGAAATGGTAAATTGGGAAAGGAATATTTTTTTTAAAGGAAGGAAGTGTTCCAGGCCTAAGTTTAGGGTACCACCCTGGCATTTGCCATTTATGAGGACTGAGCAAAACCTGGAAAAAACCTCAGTCAGGGAGGACAGTCCTGGTGGAAATGGAACCCCAGGCCTCCTGCTCACGAGTGCGCGCCTTAGCAACCTCAGCCACCCGTGGCGATAGGCGCACTCTTGGCCTAGATAGCATATTCTCAGAACTAGATCAACTGATTATACTCGCTCCATAATAATAATAATAATAATAATAATAATAATAATAATAATAATAATGCGCAATAAAGTACGAAAAAAATATGATCATCTATCGCTTTCGCAACATTTGATTGGTTGATTAACGTTAACCTCTGGGAAGTTACTGTCACCTGGCGTATCTAAGAAAAAGGATACCTGGTGTTTCAGATATTAGTGTTTTGTTTGCATTGTATTCAAAACTGTACTCTTGTAAAGGTTTTACACTTTTATATTATTGCTATTATGTTATATAATTAGCAGTTATCTCATTGTGAAGGATACTTATCCCAAATATTGCGTGTAGTCATTTTGTGTGCAGCAAAACACACACCACCTACGCGAGCGTGGAAAGATAAAAAGTATACACTGTACAAGTATACGTAAGCGAGGTATTCACAAATGTGTGCCATGCGGGGATGGATGAACAATCAAAGAATCACTCTGTGTAGCTGTCTAACCAGAAATATTAATATCAATTAAAAAGAAAGTAATAATAAACATGAAATGTACTCCGTCATATCGTGCACTGGCAGAGAACTGCACATAACTTTTGAATAAATTTATCCTCAACCTGTACAGTAATGGTCAATGTTAATAAACGAATGTTACACATATACCAAAGCTAATTTTCCTGTATGTGTCATAAAAATTATTTTCAGCACTTGGAAGGAAATCACAGCTATGAATTGTCAGAAGGTGATTAATGTACAAAGTACTGCATAATTCTGTAAGGACGCACGTGCTATATTACAGTCATTACCTAGATATCCAGGAAATCATGGTCAGAGAAAGGAGTTGGCTTATGGGTCCAGGACCAAGAGCGGAAGAAGGAAATGGCTGGAAATCCCTCACGCCTTTGCATACACCGCCTCCCCCGAGAGCGCGTCAACTGTGTAGAACAAAACGCCACCCCTATGCGACCACAAAACCGACTCTCCATCACTGTTTCCGGAATAGCTTGCGCCCAACGAATTACGGTTTTCCTGCGATTCCCACTGTATAAACGGGAAGTCCAGGAATTGTTCTTTGATAATATCTCTTGGAAACTTTCCTAAAGCTACAAAAATGTTACAGAATAGTCCTTAAAAAAATTAGTGCTAATGTCACAAGAGCCAGGGAATGATAATGGATTTAAATGTGCAAAAAAAGGGAACTATATATCATGGTGCTGAAGAAGAGCTGAAAATGGCCTTTAGCCGTTAGCCATTGTGTAGTATTCTTGTACAGCCTAAAACATAATACTAATTTTTGGAATGTTTCATACATACTACTTCCGAAAACGCATAAAATATTACTATTTGTTATCAATACTCTTTTTTAGAAACCTTTAATGTCCTTTGAATCAATTTAATTACATTTAACTATTGCGCAAACATAGAAACGTTTTGTGTTTACCTATTTTCATAAATACAGGAACAATTTCCAAGCTGAACATCATAATTACCCACGAGACAAAATAGCTGTCCCCTAATTACTCAACCCCATGTATCATACTACTGCAAGCTCTTTGCATAGCATTTGGGCCTAGAATATGCAATGCGCCAATTAAAATGCATCCGGTTTTGGGTGAGCTCAAATAGATCAAAATGAGAATTAAATCGTTAATTCCTATAAATGTCTGCAAACTTACAATAAATTTAAAAGAACCATTTTGCTAATTATAAGCATTTGTATGCTTAAGTTTTACTGCAAATTTTGAATATACATTCTCATCATAGGATACTTAGTTCATTGTTTTTGCACACGTATATTTAATATAATTGTGTTAATGTTTTTCTGTATCCACATTATTTCTATGTACAAGTTTCAATTATAATTATACAAAGAACTGAATTTGCACCCAAGCAAGAGATTTGTTCTTTCGGGGTTGCGACTTACTTATGTAATCTTTAGTAGGTACTTAAATAAATAAATACATATTTTTTCCTGCAATAGATTTCAAGTATCAGAAATTACCGTTTGCTTTCTCTCTCTCTCTCGTTTGATTTTTAGCATTCCTTGAGTACTGCTGAAGATGTTTTACTAATAAATGGACTGAACTGATGCTGGAAATGAGACTAAAATCCATCTGCGTTCAAAGCTGTCTCACACATCCGGAAACGCACATAAGTTTACGTAAGCTGCTACTCTGTTCTACCACTAATTAATATCAATACACCTGCATATTTACATCAAATCAGCATTTGTTTAAATTGAAATTCATTATTATGCACTGATTATGTTTAATTGCTCGTGCTAAATAAAAAAACATATTATTTATAATGTCGGTCTACATATTGATTTATAATAGAGTGATATTTTGCATTACAGAAACATAAGCTAAAGAAACCAAATATAGCGTGTTTCATTGACGGAATGAAATGTGTAGTTTAGGTATCCGTGCTGTTCACTGTACTAGCATCAAGCACACAGTGCGCATCAATATAATTTTTTTTGATTGATTTATTTAAGGACGCTTTTTAACATCTCAGGTCATCAGCGTCCCATTCAACTCAGGGCGTGAAACGATCGACAAATTTTCGCTCAGAGGACTCTCTTTCAGGCTTGAGGTTCTTTTTCGTGCCGTAAATGTACGACACGGGACCCACGGCTTTACTTCCCTTCCGAAGGAAGCCATACTTAGGATTTTTACGCCCGAAAAAATCCATCGGTCCTGACCGGGTTCGAACCCGCGATCTTGGGTGTGGGAGGCAAGTATGGTAACCACTACACCACCAGGACCGAAAATATCATATTGCTAGGTAAACTTGCTCCATGTAGTTCAGTTTTGGCGATGCTTAAAATGATACCAAGATTGTATAGCTACAAGAGTGGAAATATCATTTGTGTTGAGCATTGGGGAAGGTAAATTTGTTGATCGGTCAAAATGCTAAAGAATGTGGTTATCTATTTGGGTGTACACCACCCATGTAAATACTGGTAGCAACCAATATTTACCACGGTCAAAATATATTTGCAAAACTATAAAAGTGATGATAAATTCATTACCAGAAAAGGAATCTATTTAAAACTGCGCCAAAACTATGTACTGTAACCATTTAAATGGAAAGAAGATTGGGTCTGTTGTAATAATGTCACAGAAAGAAAACCATTGCTAAATCCTATTAACAGAAAGAAGAGGTTCCAATGGAAATTGCAACATCAACACTTGGCACCTGCTGATTGATCTAAGTACTTTTCACAGATAACTAAAAAAAAAAAATCGTTTTGGAAACAGGAGATCAATATATATCCGCCGACCTACAGAAGAGAAGGCTACTCAAGAATGTGTTCTGCATAATTACGTATGTTTATTATGATTTGGGAATATTTTTCTGGGAATAAAAATGCTAAGTTAATGAAATTTGAAGGAGAGATAAACGGAAACATTGTATAGTTCTCCAGTTTCATGCGATACCATTTGCATTGCATCTAGTGGGAAATGTTTCACATAGTAGTAAGATAACAATTGTAAACAAAGATATGGATACTGCATAAGCTACCTTTGATGATTTGCAGAGGATGCTGTATGATGTGTCAAGTTGACGTCCCATATTCCGGTATTTAGGAAGTGCTTTTAAAACGATTACAAAGTTATCTAGCAAGTATGGAAAGGTATAAGATCAGAATACCTCCAAACACTTGTTAAGCAAATGCCTAGAGTTTGCTAGATAGTTATTTTTACCTCCATTATTGTGTGCTTGTACTAAGATACACGTTTGTGTACGGATATATCCCTTTGTTTGTGTTCCTGTTACAAATATCAGGAAATTTTGTAACATGTTGAAATTAATTAGTAGTGAAGAATTTTAACTGTTTTAAATAGAATTTCAATTCTCAATAGAGCAGGTTTAAAGAAGCAGTAGTTTAGTTCCTCTTAGATGGGGCTTTTATTCATTACACTTATATATGGCAGCAATTTAGTGCATAATCAGGGAATTGTCATCTGCTTAAATTTGATCTCATTTCAGATTGTGCTGGTTCTGAAAAAGCATACTCTTATTATAGGAAGGTCGGTAAACGCAAATGCTATGCGAAGTGGATTTAATAAGTGTCTTATAATTATGCTGGATCACCTCCTAGCTATAATGGTTAGCATTGCTGACTGCTGGTCGGGAAATCCCGATTTCGATCCCCAGTACCTGTTTAGACATTTTCTAAAGTTGCGGAGATTTGAAACTGGGTCCATACTGGATATCGTGATGTCCAACGGGTAGCTACCTGACGGAGAGGTAAACTTGACCCTTAATCAAGAATGCCGTGTGGTAGTAGCCGGCGGGGTGCTGTGTGTTGAACACATGTTCCTCTACAATACTACACTCTGTCCATGATTCCCAAGACGGAGACAGAGGACACAGCGGTCACGTGGTATGCCTTGGCCCTCCGGGGCTACCGCCACGGCTGGCCGAGGTCGTTAAGGCGCGAACTCGTGAGCGGAAAGTCCGGGGTTCGAATCCCACAGGACCGTCCTCCCTGACTGAGTTTTTTTCCAGGTTTTCCCCAGTCCTCATAAATAGCAAATGCCGGGAAGGTACCATAAAACTTTCTTAAAAATAAATCCTTTCCAAATATATTATCATTTCATCTCGTGTATCATCAATGTTCATCGCCTGTGGTGCCTCTGTAGAAAAAACGGGCGTTAAACACCTTTCCTTCATTCCTCCGGGGCTGTTAGGCTAGGGATTTGTTAAGTTATGTTATGTTGTTGAGGACAGTATGAAGCGAAATTTTTCTGCATCGCCATAAGCTTATGCAAAGGCGCTGCTTTTTGTCGCATCTTTTATTTGTTTTCCTGGTAGAATTTGTGACCTCTGATCTGGTTGAAATTCGATGTAGGTTTACCAAAGACGATAGTTCGGAATAAATGATAATTGATGGGAAGTTGAGAAGCTAACACATTGAAGATGAAAGCACATTTCTTTGATATTTTAAGATGCTATGGGTTGAGTTTAATTTAAATTTCGGGCTTGTGTTTGAAATGCCTCCTCCATGCCTAGCTTCAGCGTTAGGTGTCATATGTGTAAAAAGTGTTTTGAGGCATCAATGATTATTTATTATTTTCATACCATTATTTTTCTGAAGGTATGTGATACTACATACTGAGGCGCCAATGATCTAGGAAATGGAAAACTAACGTCATACTACAGAGCGACCCGGTATACTATGAACCAACTTGCGGTGTTTCGTCTACAGGCGAGAGCGGCGCTCGTTCCCGTTTGCCGGTATCGTAGTGTGCGGTGATATAACCACACAGCTGCTTCTTTAACTATTTTAAAATGTTTCACCTATTAACTTTATGAAAAGAGGCCCTTTATGCAACTAGTCACCGTCGTTGCCCATACATTTTTGGCAACTATGCATTACTCCCTCTAGACCAGTTGAATAATGTTGGGTGTTCTCTGGCGAATATTTTGTTTCAGTTCTACCAGGAAATTTGGATTTGTATACAGTATTTTTAATTTATCCCAGAGATAAAAGTCGCAAGGAATCGGGTCGGGGAACTGAGGGGAATATAAATGATTACTAATACTCCCTTCATTCTGAAACACTTTCATTGTCATCAAAATACTCACTGTGTAAGCTGTGGCATAGTCTGTAAAAGACAAAATCACGTCCCCTGTCGGTTAGTTCTAAAAAAAAAAAAGTGCCACAATTATATCATATTGTTATAAATATGATAATTAGATGCTCTTCGCACAGAAAATGCCTGTTTCTTGTGAGAGATGTCTAGGTGATTTAGGGGGCGGGATTCTCAAAATGACCGATGTCTCCTTGTATTTTTTTCGGAGAGAACTCCACACTTTGCGTTAGGTTTCTTAGACTGGACATGCCTCGTGGCTTGAAACATGTTCTAAATATTATGGATTGTTATACAGTTTGGAGCATATGCACCCACGAATCATTTCTTCAAATCATCTTTGAACTTGAAAAGATGACTGAGTTAAAACATATTAAGCACAAATAAATGTACAGCAGAAAACATGTATTAAACCAATTTACTTCGTAATTAAGTTCAGAACAAAATATGCCAATGGCAATAACTAAACTTAACTCAATCGCTTTCAGATTTATATTGACAAAAGAAGCTTGCATGAACTTTGCTCCAGTCAACGGGAGAACATGTGTGCACACACTCATTGGAAAAACCCCGCAAGTTAGTTCGTAGTTTATTGGATCTCTCCGTTAACTATTAGAGCTCTCTAAGAATCACATCCTGCTCCCAAAATATCTAAATTTTGGTTTACACATTTTCTACACATCCAAAAATCACGTCGTATATTTTATTGACAGCTTCACCTTTTTCACTGCTAAAAACCATGTTTCGCTTTTACTTAAATCTTTTGTCGAATATGTCCTTATGTATTCATTCCCGAGCCAATAAATTGCTCAATATTTATTTTCGTTCCATCCTAAAGATTAACGCAAGCAAGACGAAAGACGAGTCACACCAAAAAGAGTTTACACATTTACTTTTTTACCTATCATCAGCTTCTGGAATAGTATTGTTTATCGAATATGTAGATATTGTAACCTTATCAACTCCATGGGGTGTTCATAAAAATACCTCCACAAAATACTTTTAAATTACTAGTTATGGTACTACGATGTACATACACACGTTCCACTATAAGATCGTATTCTAACTCAGTGTGATTATAGACTCTATAGAGCATAGATTTCGTTGAATTCCTTCACCAGTGCATGCTCAGCGGCGATGAACAGATCTAGAAAGTAACTAGACATAAACCTCATTAGTACATTAACAAATTTAAGATGAATCTGTATGTAAAGTAATGATAAAGGCAGGACGCCGGCTTATGTTTTTGTTAAGGATGAACTTGCTGAAACCATTTATCACATGCTATCTGAAATCTTTTCATTGGCGTTACTTCTTCTTCGACATATCTACTATTTCACACAAAAACAGGTTTCTACGGCTACCTAGAGAGCTATATTTTCAGGCGTTACAATGCGGTCTGAGCTTGTTTCGATTACAGCATTCGTTTTTTCGGAGTGTGACAATTTGGGAAGGTGAGTAATATTCTTAGTTATGCTGTAGTTCACTCTTTGCACCAATTTCTGATATGAATACCATCAGAGTGGGTGAATCCGCTCTGCGACTACACTACTGAAAAAATCGTTTATTCTGCAAAAAATTCCCGAAAGACCTATAATGTGAACGCAAGAGAACCTTTTAAAAACTATTTTAAATCCCTGAATAAATTTCTGGTACTTTCGAGATTCCATTTGGAAACTATAATTAGAATGTACAGAAACATCTCTTTACACGTAAGCACCAACGTTGTGCTTTTATTAGCATTTTGTTTATTATGCTTCATACACATATTGCGAGGACGATAAGCAATAATAACGCATATGCTTGTTCGATCAAAAAACCGGAACTGGGTTAATTGTTGGATTAGACAGATCGAGTAGGCAGTGATGATTAATCGAAAACAAATTTCCTGTTCGACCAAATCAATTTCACTTGTTGTCTGCCATGCATGTTATCCAGCCAGTGTTAAGTGAATATTAACTGCCGGTGGAATAACTTACTTTAGCATATGAAAACAAGAATGAGAGAGTGAGATTAACGCGGGAATAATTTGGTACAAATATACCTTCTGACTAGAAACAAAGTTCTGCTTAACGGAATATCAAGATTAAAGTTTGCATTACCAAGCGATTTGCACCGCCAAAAGAAAAATATTATATTTACTTATGAGAACAGTTCTCATAAGTAACGGAGCAGCTAAGTTCAAAAAACTTGTTTACAAATTTTTGATTTTGAGTTGTGTGATTTCGCTTACTTTCGTGCATGCTTCATTATTTTACGCTAAAATTAGACATTTCAGATATATCAAACGTGAATAAATTACAGTGCTAAGTTCGAAAAGCAGACCTGTATTGCAGCAGGTTCTTTTCTTGCAGGAAACAACATTTTGCGACATTTCCGTGCCGAGCGAAGCTCCTTAATTATTGTTGTCGGCTGTTAACCCTTAAGTATCTCTAAGATCGCTTGAATTCTTTATTTTGTATATCTCTCAAGCCTCAAGCAGGAAGTGAATCGTTCCACATTAGGTGCTAGCTACACATTGTCAAGATCGTATTGTTAGCTTTGTTCCCTTAAAACTTATCCATTATTGCTGGCGGCGGGCAGTCGTAGTTGCATTTGTCTTTCTGTTCGCTTACTCTGCACTCCATGGTGCCTTTCACTGTGATTTACAGTTCACATTTAAACACGTCAGAAAAGGCGGGACCTTCTAGGCAAGGTATATTACGTTACACAAATGCTAATTTTGAAGAAAAACTAGAAGAACTAATTTCTGAAGAATTTATCGACAGTGATGTTTCTGACTTCGAAGTAGTAAATGACAATAAAACATCCTCGGAAAAGGAAGCAGATGAAAATCAACATAACGCGATGGATGATCAGGGATTGAAATACTTCTACGGCAGGAATAAGGAAGTCAAGTTTTGACGAGACTAGATTTTATGAAAACTCTGGCAAGGAGTCAAATGGGATCCATAGTAACGTAGGATTTACACCGCGAGAGCTGAGTTTTTCTATCAAAAGGATCCTGAAAGTGGAAGATGAGTTTCAAATTCAACAAGAAGAGTACCTTGAGAAAAGAAAAACTTGCACTTTCTGCGCTCCGAAGAGGGAAAACAAGATATTCCTGTCAGCGATGTGGCCTTCCAATTTGGTGTGCTCAAATAACTGTACGTGAAGTACTTACAAGAACATAGAAAATAGTTCCATAGTGCTGTGCATTGGGAAAATGGGTTATGTTCCTTCTGGGAAATTGAATACAACAATTACTAGTAATATTTTGAAGTGTATCTGCAAACTAAGATTGTATAATGATTATTTCATGATTTCAAATATCTGAAACAAACTTAATAATTATATGCTATGAACAAAAAGCGTGGAAATAGTGCAATTTTTATATTGTTTACATTCTAATTGAATAAATGCATTATATAATTTAATATTTTCATAAAATGTACCCCAATAGCTATTGTAGATTCCCATGCGTGAATAATAATAGAAAAGTAAATTATCTAAGAGAGTCAACTATTTAAAGCATTGAAGAAGACAGGGATCTTTCAGATCCTCCATAGTAGTTACGAAACTATAATGCTTCATAGTACTTAAGGGTTAACACAAGTAAAATGGCACACAGTAGCATGGATCTAGCTGAGTGCTTTAAAGCCATTCAAAAATTAACTAAAACTTCGTCTATTAACAGCAAAAGCGTTTTATGAAAGCATAAAAATCGTGAGGATATGAAAGAAAAATCTGAGATGAAAACTTTTGACTTATGCAGAATATTTCCGTTTCCAAATTGATTAGTGAGTGATACGATCTAATAAACAGCACTTACAAATGGGCGGTAATACGGTAGAGTGCAGGCAGAGACAGCGGAGAAGCGCGTGCTGCTCACGGTTACTCTGATCTGCAGTGTCCCCGTCTAAAGCTATGTCTTTGTGCCCTTTGGACATTCTCAAGGTACTTAGTCATGAAACAAAGTGTTTTTACCTTTATTTATGTGTTAGTATGGTTATAATGCTACAAGGTGAGAACAGACTTTTCGGCTAATTCATGTGTGGAAAAAAACTCTTGCAGAAAAGTGATACAGCGATTAGTAAGAAATTTCCCAGTGTTCCTGCTTCTCACAGATATACTGTTCGTTACTTTTGAACAGATTTAGGGAAACAGGAGCTGTTCTGGATAAGAAATCGATAGTAAACTTCCGTGTGCTAACCGAGGAAATACTTCACGAAATTGGAGGAAGGTTAGAACGAAGCAAAAAAAAAAAAAAAAAAAAAAAAAAAGGTTTGGACAGGAAACAGGCATTTTGCAAACCTCGGCATAAATGCCACCAAACTTTATAACTAAAATGAATGTTGTGGAATTGTAGCCACATATATTGTAAGTAGGGAAAATTTCTGCCACTGGGTTTTGGATGTTAGGATATGACTCTATTGAGTCATATCTAATTCTTTTTGAGAGATGAAGCATAGATCCATTTAAATAGCCATGTAGTGGCACAGAACAACAGGCAATGCAGTGCATAAAAACCCTGTTTTACACGATATGTCATTGATGATCTAAAAATGGGGTAAGGTACGCAATGAATGCTTGCTAAATTATAAGACCCGTATTTTATAACTACACCGTGAACATGTAGAGATAATATAATCACACCATTCTTCGAAGAATTATCAGATATTAATGAATATATGCATTTTTTTCAACAAGACTCCACAACAGTGCATACAGATGATCACTCATTAGCTTATTGAACTTTTTGATTTTGAGAGTACAGTCATAAAGAGAGAACGTAGGCTTTCACGGCCGGAGTCGGAGATATCACAAGAGGTAGCTTCCAGGCTGTTTGCCGTTGTCTGCCGCACCTAGGAGTTCCAGATGTTTCGTCCACAACTATGACGGTGGCGTGGACGAAATGGGAAGGTATCACTGCGTCTGATGCGTATCGCTCTATTTGTATGTGAGCGCCCTCCGCTGATTGGTCCGGGGTTGGCAAATAGGGCGGCTGGTGGGAGGCGTCTGGTCTCACGCATCAGACGCAGTGATACCTTCTCCAAGGAGACTTCCTTCATGCCAATGAAGATGTCCGCCATATTTTGGGACGAAACGTCTGGAACTCCTAGCTCCAGCAGACCACGGCATAACAGTCCGAAAGCAATCTCTAGTGATATCAAGAGTCATAAACAACTATGGAAAACGGAATCCCAGATCTTAGCAAACTGGATTTTATTTAAGGTGAAACTTGAAAAGCAAAATATATCGGTACAATCCACATACGCTGGAAAAACTAAAAGACGATATAACAAGAGAAGTTACAGCAATCTCACAGGAAGGACTAATATATGTGAATGCAAACTTTCTTAAAATGTGTGACAGATATGTAGGAGCATAATGACATCATTACCAGCATATCCTATGGCAAAGAGAGGCGGTTATCGTAATTTCAATTTGTATGAGAGATCTATGCACATCATCTGACTAGTAGACCCAGATCGTGGATTCAATCCCGTCCAGGGTCGATGAATTTTTTCACGCATAAAACTCCTAATTATGGCTTCCTTCGGAAGGGAAGTATGCCCGTAGGTCCCATGTTCTAAATTTAAGGCATGCGAAAGAAACTCAAGTCTGAAAGAAGAGGCCTCTGAGAAAAATTTATCGATCTTTTCAAGCCCTGATTTAGATTGATTTACATGAGACGCTGATGACTTGAGTCATCAAAGAGCGTCCGTAAATTAAACAAATAAAAAAAAAAAAAAAACACCCGACTCTGGCGTCAGAAAGCGTACTTCCAGCCGCCATGCGAGCCGCGTTCTTATGAATGTTCATTTAAAAGCACTGTAGAAATACCTTGGCTTTTAGCTTTTGGATACAAAAGATTCAGATGGTAATGTTTTAATGAATGTAAATGGCGAAACAACATAAATAGATCCCAATGAACTTAGTTTCAATGCTAACGAATTTCATTGAAAAAACAGTTCGAAAGCAGCGTAAACAACTCATGTTCTGATTGGTGCTTGTACACAGAAAAACAGAAAGCATACTATTCCTCATTATTGCTTCATTTTGATACGCAACAGTAAGTTATCTATTGCACACTATATTTTCATGGCAAACCGCCAGTTCACCTATCACGTTCCCGTACACAAAATATAGACACCGGGCACAAGGAAAAGGCATGCTATTAGTTTCGGGAAAGCAGATAGAGGTTTAGCAGAGTCGCAGTGTAATTCTAATACATAAAAGAACTTACATTAAAACGTACGCCTTCAACACCGTTAAATTGTTTTAACTATCAGTGGGGTATATGTTTGTAGAGAAAGATGGAGTGGCGTTGTGTATTGTATGCCAATAAAAGTTACAGGTGTTAAAAGATATTTAATCTTCGGCATTACTATGACATTATGTAGCAGATTATGCACATCTCCAAATGAAGAAGCATTTTAATTAATTAAATATTATACTCCAAAGCATAGATTTGAAAACTCGTTTGGAAACCATGTGCAAGATTTTAATATTAAATTTGCACTAAAGTTGGCAAATAGCGTACAAAAATGCTGTGCCTTTTACTAGGTTCACAAGTTCACAAGAAGAATCTACTTGCTCATATTATGGGAAGTATGAAGAGCTTCTAAAATTCCAGGATATGGCACAAATACAGCTCAAGTATGCGACATTTTCCAGCCCTTTCAATGTGAATGTTGACGAATCTCTCAGTGTATTTCAGTAAGAGCTCAGCAAGAATACTATGTACTTCACTAAGTATTCTTATCCGCTCAGAACTTGAACAATCGGATCTAATTGAAGATCACTAAATTTATGTTATTTTAACTGCCCATATCCATATTATAATTTATATCAATTATAATTCTAGATTTTGGAGATTTACTAACTCCCCTAATACCAGCAACTCCGAAAATGTTTATTGCCCTTATTAATGTTCTTAATTATTCAATAATTCCATTTATAAACATTTTTCACGCCTAAATAAAAATATAAAGGCAAAACTGCCTTCCACGCCAAATATATCAATTTATTGCAACGACATCGTAGCAAAGTCCCATAAATGATTTGTAGTGTAATATTGAGTTTTAAAATACATTACAGATAAAACAATTCTATTAGAATTCTGTAGTACATTTCCCAAGTCTGGATTTAATCTTTTACATAAGCCTGCTGTAAAACTCATGTCAATGTTTCGTTCCACGTAGCCAGCGAACAAATGATTTCGGCCATTGAGAGAGATGTAACAATCACCAAAAAATACAGTCTTTCAGACCAAAATCTTAAATTTACTTTAGGAATTCACATTACAAATAACGTTTTCAACATTATAAGTAAAATGAAAAGAAATTGAAAGCATAATATTCTGGTGGATCAAAGTTGGAATTTTACTTAATTGTTCAAAATTTATGTTTCAGTGTATTTTTAATTTTTTTGTTTACTTAAGAGGAGAGGCGTGCCTAGCAAGCCCTGAAGGCATTAAATGTTTATATCTACACAACTTAATGAACGCGATGTATGATTTCATCTTTTTTATAGTATTATTAATTACTTCAAAAGCGTTATGCTATTCTTTTATGTTACCAACTATTTTTAATTTTTGGTAATTTGTTATAAACAACAGCGGTTTATTTTGTAGTCACATTGTGTTTCCCTGATAATATAGTCAAATATACGAATTGCAGTAGAATTAATTTTATATACATTTATATCTCTACAGAACATACTTTTCTTAATTTTCATTTTCTAAAGGATAAAATAACTTTAATGTTTATAGAGAATATATACTTCTAAATATTCTAACAAATACTGCAGTGATCGTAGTATATTTGTGTGAATATATATATATATATATATATATATATATATATATATACATACATACATATTTGTCTGTTTCAGAAAAAAGTTACTGCACGGTGTTCCAGAATTTAATGTACACCTTTACAACCGAAATGTTGTAAATAGGAAGATGCGGCTATTGAAACTAACCTTGGCTTATGAAACATATGACTCCCGTCATTGGAAAATTGTTAAAATTACCTTTTGCAATCTCTTATTAGTATACGGCAAAGGTTGGAATTTGTTTAATATAGATTTAATTCCAGCTTACTCGTTTACGAAAACCAATTCGATTAACAAATATCAGAAAGAAGCTATGAAGTGCATGTAATGGACAATAAAGGACATAGTTAAACGCAAGCCACGGGGTAAAGGATAGCACCAGGTGCCGTCGATGGACCCCACAAATTTGATCAATGACGAGATGCACATTTTAGATTTCTTTCATTGTGATTACTTATGTGTGTCATGTTTGTTCGAGGTGGTACCATCTACAGATAAACATTTCTGGAACATTTAACGAACCTTAGATTCATTTGCAATTGTTCTACTTCCGTAATTCTTCCAATTTGTGCTCTTTAAGTTCTTTACACTTACGAGACAATTCGTGCTCATTTTATATTTTCTATACTCTATTGGTAACAGCTCTATACAATGCAATATCGCAAAATTTACTCCCCTATAACACTGTAAATAAAAACACTGACTCACAAATATTACGTAATAGCGCACAACAATACAAAGACTTAATTTATATCTCTTAAGTGCAAACTGAGTTACATAACACAAAGACAGAAATAATGCTTGCTTTTGTAACAGCAAAGTGCGACGATTGCCCACACGAAGCCATCGGCGTACAACAGTCTGTTTTTATGACAGACGACAGACGTCACCTTGGCATAGCTTGGCTGAGTTGAGCTACGTACGCCGGTAAAAACTATCCTCGGTTTTTAAGAAAAACTTATAAAGTGCCATTAGTGAAATTATGGAAATGAGTGGCATAAACAAGTAGATTTCTTTTTTAAACAGTGCACAATATCGTCTTAAATTCAAACCATCTGTCACTTTGACACTTCTGCATTTTTCGTGAACTGTACATTTTATAAGCATGCATATTACTTGGTGTAATTATAAAGATCTTCTCTATCATAATTCTTATCTTACTGCCATAAGAAACGTAAAATGGGTCCCAATGCTGAGTGCTAACACATTTAAATCGTTATAATGATAAATAAAAATGCGCAAATAAATTCTGCACAGGCCAACAACAATAAAGAAAAGTAACACATACTCCTTGTGTCAACTAAATGACACAGTAATACAGCTTAAACCATTCATCAGAATTTCTAAGAACTAACATCGGAATGAAGTTATGCCGGCATTAGACTGTAGACAACAGGTGAGGGGTACAATAGGTTACGAAATGCAAACCACACGCTCCCCTTATGCCTATCACTTATCACTTCTTGTTTATCAGCTGGGAGGTAGCTCACGCCCTAGGTTTTAATTTACCTAACTTGATGTTAAGTGCTTAAGAAGTACGACGCTTAGTTATAACAATTTGAAATTAACTTTAGAAAGATGTGAATAGGAAGTACCATTGTTGTAAGGGTCTAATAGGAGACTAACATTGTTGTATTCATCAAAATGTAGCATAGTATCCAGATAAAAGTTACGGAATCCAAATCCAAATTGTAATTTCCCTATAAAATCCACTGTGTTGAAAATGTTAAGTTTATACTGTTTTAATATGAGGATAATCTCTGAAAGAAAAGTTCCCTGGTAACACTAATTATTGACATCGAATGCCATGGTTACTGCTTTGTAATAAAGGCTACTGAACATGCAATACTGTTTATCATATAATCCTTTGGTGTTTCAGGTATTCGTGACCATACCATCTATGCCTCTGAAGTTTGCTGCCAAAATTTAACATGTTTGCATTTTAATTAATTTAGCGTTTGAATGTTGTAGCATTCAAAATCCATTTATTTAATGAATTATAATGAATATTAAGATCGATGTCCAAAATTTAGAGTGGCAAAGCTTTTTGACTGTGAACTTCTCTATTGCACTCGAATTTGTGAAATAGATTTCTTCCCTTTTGTCTCTATTATTGAGGAAGAACTGAACATCCAAAGCAGATGGTTTATTCAAGAGGAAAGGTCCATATTTTACATATTTCATTATTTGCAAAATTGTAAAATCCATGACTACGGTAAGTGCAAATTAAGGAATAACAAGTTGACATGAATCAAAATATGATCTCTTTTCAGCTTATTTTCAGCAGATTCAAACTTTCATCAGAAGTTCATTGTAGCATGCATATCGAAATCATACCTTGAAGGTGCCACAAAAACTTAGATGTTTGCTTCCTATAGGCCGTCCTTACAAAGCATTTTCAAAATCACCATACCCCATTCCAAGAATAACCTTCTGACGAACTCAAATTTCTTGGCCGGTACTGGAAACTTAAGGAAAACTTGGTTGTGGTATGATTTACAAATAAGAAATTAGCAACACCCAAGGAAGCTACCAGACAGAATTCACCAAATGCTAGGATAGCAGCTCTTTCTCAGTGCAAGCCACTCTCACAAAACAAAGCACTCCCTTGACATTTCCGACCTTTATCTGATGCTTTGGAATGAAATGAATGAAATTGGGAGAACGGAAATATCATGGACTGTAAATATCCATCCCAGCAGTGACTAAGGGAAACCACGAAAATCTCAAGGTCAGGACGACCGATCTTAAAGGAAGTGTTGTTGATTTGTTTTATTTACCGGCGCTCTTTAACATCTGAGGCCATCAGCGTCCCATTCTATTCAGGGCGTGAAATTTTGCTTAGAGGCCTCTTCTTTCAGGGTTGAGGTTCTTTTTCGTGCCGTAAATGTACGACACGGGACCCACGGCTTTACTTCCCTTCCGAAGGAAAGCCACACTTAGGATTTTTATGCCAAAAAAATCCATCGAGCCTACGAGACAAATGTGGTTACCAATAGAATACCACAACGGAAATACACTGGTTGAATTTAATATATCCAAATATAATATTATTGTCGAAGATTCATGAAAACAATAAAAAGCCGAATTTGTACTTTTGAGGTAATAAAGTAATTATTGGAATAATCACACTTAAAATTATATCTATGATGATTAGCTTTAACCTTCTTAGCAAAGTTAATTACATTCCACGCAGCCTTACGCTTATTTAAAGAATTATTTGCATAATTCACATTATAATTTAATTTACTACATAAATTGACAATCGATACAATTATTTTAAGAGTTTATATATCACAGCATCATTACCGTTAATATTTCAATATAAATCTCACTTTATACACCTATAAAAGCTAGCTAAAAGAAGTTTTGCTAATTTTAAACCATAAGTATAACGTTCTTGCTTTGCAACAATTATAAAATTTTAATTACTCCTATTGAAAAATACAGTAAGAAAACAAATAACACAACTTTCAAAAAATAAAGGTAAACGTTTCAAAACAACAGTCACTTTTGAGTGCAAAAGTACTCATCTATTCGAAGTTACACAAACAAGTTATATAAAATTAGTATTATTTGACTCAAACTACCAATGCGAACAACAATCAGGTGTTGCACTATTTATGTTTAAATCATTTGCGTTAACTAAATTAACAGACAGCGCATCATGATCAAATAATGGAAAAGGTTCAACTGTCGCATTAATGAGGTAGTATTCTACATTAATTATTACAGAACTCTTTGAATGGGACTATTGTTTAAGTAATAACAATCATTAGTCGTAATTCTCTTTTACAATCAAAATGTAGAATCATAGTTAATGTTGACAAAAATGTTGAAATCATGCACACACACACACACATACACACACACATGGCTTTAGTGAGGATGGGGGGATAATTAATAAGAAACTGCATAATGGGCTAGCGACTGTTTTTTTTTTTTTTAGTAGTGCTTAACCCCCCGTTTATACTACTGAGATACCACAGACGGTAGACGTTGATGATACATGGGATAAAATGATAAATTGGGAAAGGATTTTTTTAAAGGAAGGAAGCGTTCCAGGCCTATGTTTAGGGTACCTCCCCAACACTTGTCATTTGTGAGAACTGAGGAAAATCTGGAAAAACCCCAGTCAGGGAGGACGGTCTTGGCGGGATCCGAACCCCAGATCTCCCGCTCACGAGTCCGCGCTTTAACGACATCGGGCACCAGTGGCGGTGTAACGACTGTGTGCGTATACAAAAATTACAACCGAGAAGTTCAGAGTTACGCAGCAACGCACTAATCAAACGCTGGGGTATGTTAGAAATAAGTAAAGGACAGGGATACCTTTGCTGAGACCTCGCTTCTGTAAGTTTAATTTTACATGCAACGCACAAAAAAGCGAAGGAAACAACAACGGTAACACAAAATCCTTGCTTTAGCTGCCAATGAACTGGAATTTCGAAGAGCTGGGATTGCGTTACACCGCCTCATTTGTAAAAAGAGTTTCAGATGTATAAAATGTGAGGTCAGAGAAAAGTGATCACAGAAAGAGAAGATACTGTAGTAGGGGGGCTCGTGATGCTTGCACGAGTTCAATAAAATACGCCCAGAGTGATACGGTAAATTAAAGGACTCAGCCCTGCAGAGGAGACTGCGTTTTGAAGCTTTGTACACAGGAACAAGTTCTCTGGGGGGGAAAAAAAAGCATATGACATTGGATTTATTTTTAAATAACATTTCAGCACTTCCAAACAAAAATTTCGATTTTATTTTCGTGATGCAATGAAACATCGAAGACATCTGAGATTTGGATCTAATAACTGGATATTTTTAACCTTTGAAGTAGGCAATTACCGCTACCCTGCTCTCTTCGCCTAAGCTAGCGCACACTATTGAATATGGAAAAGTTCATCTCAAATGAGAGAGACAAGACAAAAAATTGACATATATTTTAAAACTAAAAGTTTTTATTAATATATGAAGCATCAAGAGATAATACTTTCTGCTGTTTATACTACACCTTTTCAGTACAATTTGTTATACAAATTTTTAAATTTTTGTCATTTTATGACAAATTTAGCCTTTGAAAATAAGTATATCTACAATTAAGCACTGCAGAAACATAAATTAAAATTATACATTACTTCTTTTAAACGTTCTTAATGGGATATAACCAAAAGTCAACAGCAATGCACGTTAAATCGTTCTACTTTGAAAAGAAAATGTTATCAGTTTTCAAAAAGATGATCCCTTATTAGAAACCGCTTACAAACATTAAAATATCAAATTTATTTAAGCACGCGGTACAGGGTTGTTGGTCTACAGTATTTGCGCAGTAATTCTTCAAATGAGGGGGACTCGCAATGTATTTAAACTGTTTAGCACACTCTGGCTGCACAATCACACTCCGTACGATCACTGGAGCTACTGCACTATAGCGGAAGTAGTTGTAGCAACCCGTTTTATTTGGGATCTATTTTCTCGTTTCATGTTAAAACTTCATCCGCCTGAAAAGTAAGGAATCAAAATGAATCATAAAAATATTTTAAAGTGACTGATTGCAAGACAATGAAAAATTCAATTCCAATAGCAACCATAAAGCAAACAATTTGTGAAGGATTTATTTATATTAATTTGGTTTATATATTCCGAAACATTTCACACAGTTATTTTCTCGCAAATTTAAGAAATATGCTTTAAATTAATAACCTTCTAGCATTTAAAATCTTAGTGACAAATTGCCCATATTTTGCACGAAGTTTACTCTCTCCTGCTTCCATTATTTCACTAAGGTTTGGTTAACTATATATATATATATATATAAATGGAAATTTTCTGTTTTATTTCACATGAACTTCGCCATATATACGTGTTACTGCTTGGGGAATTGGTTATACGGTAAGTATGACCAGTAATCAATTGTTCTGCTACTAAGGAAATAAATCGCTTGTTTCTTTGACAGAATTAATAAATTGCAGTGCGGCAAACTCTTCGTTACGGTAACAACTGTCTAAATTTTGCACAAGAATAATTATATTTTCGGTTCAATTGACAAACTAGCTTCAATGAAGGTTAAGAAAAGACTTATCTTATGGATTTTACTTCTCTTAGCATTAGCCCCAATACAACAAAAATATATACTAGTATTTTGATTTCGTTCCGAAAACTGCATTGGGATTTGTATGTTGACATGTATTGTTTTATACATTATTAAAAGAACTTATAATATCGTTGTTTCTATCGTAATAAGAGAGGACACTAACGCAATAAGAGAAACAGCCCAGGTACGTGGCCAAAGCAATTCATACCCGAGTACAGGGTTGAATCTTAAATTACACTATTACTGGAGTATTTTCTGTTTATTTGAGAATATTCATACAGGCTGTTGACAGACATTAAGCAAAAGCTGTACGCTGTTTTTTTCTACGTTTGCTTCATTAAATCAAGAGTGATTTTTTTTATTGATTTTATTTATGGACGCTCTTTAACATCTCAGGTCATCAGGTCCCATTCAACTCAAGGCGTGAAACGGCCGACAAATTTTTCTCAGAGGCCTCTTCTTTCAGGCTTGAGGTTCTTTTTCGTAACGTATGTACGACACCGGACCTACGGCTTTACTTCCCTTCCGAAGGAAGCCATACTTAGGATTTTTACGCCCGAAAAAATTCATCGCTCCTGGCCGGGTTCGAACCAGCGATCTTGAGTTTAGGAGGCAAGTATGGTAACCACTACACCACCAGGACCGACAAATCAAGAGTGAAGTATATTACCATTTCTCTACTAAGACTCCTGAAGGTGCATCTAACTCCTCTAAAACTCATTTCTATGTAAGTAGTGCTTTAATCCCTATAAAGTACTTGTGTTTTCAAAATGTATACCCACACATGCTATTTTTCATACCCGGCAAACACGTAAAGTTCTTGTAAATGCATTGACCTAGCTGATATCCACATTATCTCGACTTTTTGGCAATCTTCAACAGAAAATGATTTCCATACTTGGCCGTTCTAAAGTTCATTCTCGTTGATGGCTTCTTCGCTTCAAAGAGCTGTGAATTTCAAGCACATTCTTCTATACAGAGTTGTGATTCATAATAGGGGCATGTGATAAATGCCTCTGTTCCCCCAACATTCACCTCTTTCATCATCCTACATGCAGGAAAATGAATGTCTGAGTCGTTTTTCAACATGACGTGAGTATAACAGTAAAATCGCCAGCTTCTTTCCAGGAATTGCAAAACTAGCTGATTGTATAAAAGATAGCTTTTAAAAATATGTAAATATTTGGATATTGTTGCAAGGTACTTTGCCATGTTCAAAGACATCTGTAATTTAAAAAGTAATATTCGTACATTGCAGTAATATTCGTACATTGCATTTCACAAAATAACTGGCCATTGTAAAAATAACCCTGTAATATTCTCTATACAATATGGACTGCATTTTCCCTACGATTAGATATTAACCTTTTCTTTTGCCTTCTTGCCTTCAATGGTGTATGCATAAGATTTTTACCTGTTTAAGGGTACACACAGGTGATACTAGGTGAAAAGCCCAAGAAATGAAATTATTTTTTTAAACTTAAAAATATTAAAAATGGCAATTTCATCATATATATATATATATAAAATGTATTATGCTTAGGAGTTTTTTTTTTTTTTTTTTTTTTTTTAAAGCCTGTTGGGAGTAATGAATGTTGCAAAATTTTCAAGTAATAATTCAAAATGTTTTAATATTTAAATTGTGTTACTTTTTCCTTCATTTAAATGTTCCACATAATACAACTTTAAAAAATTAACATTTTAAATATCTAATCAGAAAATATAAAAAATACATATGATTTTGAAAACAAATCTATATTACTCAAGAAAAACAATCATTAATTTGAAAAGTGCGAAATATATGAAAAATATAGTATAGCAACATTAGGGAATTTTTCTGAGACAACTAGGACAGTACGAAAAAGTCTATATGTCTTTTTGTTTTCTCAATATCAGATTAAAAATGTTAATCTTTTATTAGGTTAAAATTATAAATTCGGCAACGTGTGGAACATTTAGCATATAAATATAATTAAAATGTTATTTTTTCAAAAACTGTTAAAATATGCCTATGTACATGTAAAATTTCCCATGTGTTGTATATTAAAATAAAAGTCTGTATAAACATTTTGAAAAAGGTGAGGAAAATTAAAATATTTAGAAATGTTACACACGAGTACGCATATTGCAATAAAGTAAAAGTGGCATAAATAAGTTTGCTGCTATTCAGCTTTCTGTCACTTGCCATTCAACACTAAAAAAGAATTTTATTCATACACTTTATTGCAGCACATTGCTACAATTAATAGTAAAAAAAATCACCGAAATTTGATATTGCCCCACTTGCCTATTTTCGAATGTCAGAAACTTGCTCAAGGGAGAATGTACACTTTGGCAAGAAGTGAAGACGTGTGCGACGTGCATCCAGCAGGAAGTGACCAAAAATCCACTGTAGGGCTATTTCGAAAAGTACTAGGAACGCTGCCAGAATTGCGTCATTGCACAAAGAGCTTACTTTGAAGTTGGAGTTGTGAATAAGTTTTCATTTCCTATGTAAAAACGTTTTGATTCTTTTTGACCCTTTTGTCGAGACGTCTCTAAGACGGTTTTATTTGAAATAATTTAATATCCACTTGTTTGTTGCTCAAAACGCATTTAAAATAATGCTATTAATAAGTAAATAATAAAGATTAGCAGGTTTATATGTAGGGTGTCATATTGACCCCTTTCAGCTGCTCTAGGCATATCAGATTCTTAGCTGTTGTAGTGTTAAAATACTTGTACTGCATTGCGCGCAACTGTCCATTAATTTATGTCTAGAAGCAAGACATTCCAAAATATCTTCAGCTGTGCAAAATAGAAAATTGAAACAAATAATCTTAAAATGGTAATTGTTATTTCTTAGTTTTTAGAGGTTGTTAGAAATTGTAAAAATGCTAGGGCACAGTTGGCTAACTGGTGCTTTAATCAGGAGTAAAACATGAGTGTGGCCTAGGGCTGGTTAGCGTGTATCAACTTAACAGTGGAAAACAGGTGACCAGTCAAATGTTGCCATATTTCGGCTTACTTTTACATGATTGTTTCGGGACAATTAGATATGTGTTTCTTTATACCTATATACTGCTGTACAATACATTGCTATATTTATGATATTATTAATACTAATTGCCGATCAGGGTAGGTTTTTTAATTAGTGCGTAGAAATTACTACCTTCTTCTAACAAGGTCTGATATCGTCGCTTGTTGTCTGGTCATTGTCATGAGCCTATATAATTTAGTAGCAGTAGTAGTGGTGTTGGTGGTGGTTTTTTTTTTTTTTTTTGCAT